>JAJMBP010000025.1:0-210534 GCA_030565345.1 Suhomyces coccinellae | reverse complement strand
CTGGGGACGTTCTGCGTGTTAAGCAGATGCCATAACCAACTAGACCACAAAACCAATTCTTGAGAAGGAAAGAGGCCTTAAATAATAGGTTCAGTATCATGGGAAGAATTTGCGTTTAAGGGTATAGAAGCTGTTAATTTCCTCTTGTTAGGCACACACACGGATACCTGGTCATTGTATAGACCACATTATGACTCGAGCTCCATTCTTCTGGAAGTGCTTGCAAAAGATTCGAAAATATCCAACATCATACCGGTGCATAATTATTAAACTGAAATGGAGGAGATAATCGTAACGGGATGAAATAACGACTAGAATTGGAATAGATAGTAATAAATGGATATGTTCATTTCCGGTATTATTTTGTTGTAATTATCTTCAGTGACTATTCACTGTTCTGACTGTAACTATCATCAATATCCAATATTCTAAAAATTATACAAGAACTATTAAAAATTAACCAAAGTAATGAAAACAACAACATACTTCACAGATTTCAACAAAAAGCAGCACCCACTTCTTTCAGCTGCACTATTCTCTCTCCTTCAAATATTCAACATTAACTCTCATGATTTTACCAATGCTCACTAGTATTTTCCCACTTTAAACCATACTTATAGCCATATTGCTACTGAAAGTCCCACATGAACAGCTACAAAAGTTTATTTACATAGCTTAAGACTCAGTTCAACATGAAAGTACTCACAAAATCTTCAGAACGAGTTATTAACCAATAAATAATTCTATTTCTTCCTTACACTCTTTTGCCCTCCTCTTTTTTGTATCATTTGCAACTGACTACCGCACTTCACTAGCCACTGCTTCTTTCCAAAATGGTAGCAGAACCAGTACTGGCCACGATACAAACTCTTCAACACTACTATAACCAGAGTGCCGAATACATAAGCTCCCAACATGACAAGTTTTCCCACTCGGAATACCTCGATAAACTCGCCCAATTGAACCCATTCTCACACTCCTCCATTGCCCCCCATGAGTTGGTTCCCGCCGGAAACCAACACCTTTCGCTAGTTCAACGGGTCCACAATTGCATGGATCGTAACAAGCACGTGGCTTTGACCATCTTGACTGTGGGTTTGGGTTCGGGCGCCTGCTACTACTGGAAAACAGTCCACTATCCTCGCACTCAGTTAAGGGAGCCTCGATACAAGAGAAGGGCACCCAAATTGAAAAACGGAGCCCGCAGAGACGTGGTTCTCATCGTTGGATCGCCCACAGAGCCACTCACCAGACTCATAGCCCTCGATTTCGAGAAAAGAGGCATCATCGTCTACTTAACCATTCTCGATGACCGGGATCACAAGTTTGTGGAGTCGAACCCCATCACAGATGACATCAACTACTTCAATTTGAGTGACAGACACAGCATTGAATCGCAAATTCTCAAGTTCAAGCAGTTGTTGGATCTTCCAGTTGTTCCTTTTGTGGGCGCAGAGCACCACAATTTGAAGCTAGTCAGTGTCGTTTTTACCCCCAGTCTCTATTTCCAAGCAGGACCCATCGAGAATATCAGTGCATCTACATGGTCCAAAATTAATGAGAGAATATACTTGCATTCTACTCTATTCTCTGCCGGTTTGATGAATCTCATCAGAGAACAAAAGAGCAAGACAATATTGATCAACCCCAACATTATCAGCTCATTAAGCATGCCCTACCATGCACCCGAAACAGTGTACCAGAACAGTATGAAACAGCTTTTTACTGCATTGACACGGGAAATAGCACCTCAAGGATTATCTGTCACGCAAGTTCGTTTGGGAAACCTACACATTTCCAACCAAAGCAAAGCATCAGGTCTCAAGATTTCCAATATGGTGAATTCAGAAATACTTAGTTGGAATTCAGAGATGAAAGAGTTGTACGCAGAGAAGTTCTCCAAGACTGAACACAAGTCAAATCCCATTAGGGCTTCTGGAGGGAAAGGAACAAGTTTAAGGGAATTGTACCACCTCCTTTTTGATTTGACTTACAGCAAGAAATCCAATCCTTTCGTGGTATACTGCGGCTCAGGCGCAAGATCATATGATTGGATTGCTAGAATTCTTCCGGAAAGCTGGATCGACTGCTTTCTCAGGTAATATTGGGGCCCAGGTCGAGGAGACTGTCACACCAAGGGCATGTACATAGGTTGCGTCACATTGTCATTCACATTATTTATTTTGGGGTTCCAACCTGCCACTAATCACGGAATGAAGTGCTCTGGTTGAAATATCGTGTGACTGCTAGCTCTTTTGGACTTCTTTTATCGTCTGTCATATTCGTGCACATTTTCGACTTTATGCAATTTATTTAAGACATACATGTGATTTAATAGAAACTAAATCAACCGAAGTAAACCAACTGCGTAGAATTTGGGATATTTAGTCTCTTTAAGGGCCAATATAGGACCAAAGAAGTGACTTTTCCAATCCAGTAGTAATAAAATTATCTTAAATCCAAGGAATCAAGTCAAAATTTAGGACAAAATGAGAAGCATAACCAATGAGCAGTATTGTCTACAAAATATCAAGAATGAGCAACATTCCTCTACTAATATTCAAAACAGCACCTATATTACCTTTCCTTGCTTTGGTCTTCATATTTTGCAGCCCTAGCCAGCGCACGACCGCAGAAACTATATAAACAGAGGCATCGCCAAAATTTTTTCTTTACGTTCATGGCCAAAGATTAGTTGTCGAAGCTTACATAAAGGCCCTTGAGGTCATCAATGCTTTGGGGAAAGTCTCCGGCCACTTTTGCGGAAACGTAATGCTTTCATGAAATCATTTGAATGGAGGATTGGTTGACATGGCACTATCAGATCTAGCAGGTGGCCTCAATTGGATTCAGGAAGGGTGCTAATTCGTTTTGGATCTTGTCTTCAAGTGAAGCTCTGGTACTTCCCTGATGAAGGTGGATGTGTTTGTCTGTTGGGTACGTGTTGGTGTTGGCGAGTCCTTCCTTCACACTCCCAGTTTGGTATATTCCACTACTGGTGTTACCTGTCGGCAATGGGGTTTTGTATCCTAAACGATAGACATCACTAATAATCGCGTTGCGGTTAACCCAATGGAGCTTACTCTTGGTCCATGAACGTCTCCAAGCTTGAGCTAGTGGCCCAAGTCGGGATCTTTCACTGAGCATGTATAGTCGCATATACCGGGCTTCTCAACCTCAGGTGAGGTTGAGCATGATTTACAAGGATTGGTTAATATGATGAAACATCAAGCAAACATAGAGTCAAGCTCTGATTATCTGGTTCACTGTCTGGAAAAATGGCAGGTTCACAGATTAGGACGAGAGTTGCAATATTTCTGAACCGATCCTGTAAATGGTGTTTTAGCTCGAGATTATGTGTTCGTAAGAACTGATCTATTTGTACTATACATTCCAAAAATGTGTAGTGATTTTAGATCAATATAGTAGATATGTCCTTGATGGAAGTATTTTCAAGATGAATACTCCTGGCACATTTTTAAACCCGTAAATACCGTTAAGATGTCAACTTTTGGTACTTTTAAGTTGTATAATTTTGGTACTAATGATAAATAAGTTTGGCACTTTTAATTCTATTTTGCAAGTACTTTTAAGATGGTGCTATCAACTTCCGTCGATGCTACAATGTTCAATAGAAATTCAGTCCATGTAGAAACCATCTACATTTCACCAATAAATAAGTTTACTATATAATACGGAGGAAAGGTCCTAGAAAAGTAGAATAAATAAGAGTCACTCGATCTTCCAATGACTTGTGAGAGCAGTTCCGCCTCCAGAACTACTATTTCCCAGTAATTCCATGGTGTATAATAACAAAGTTGTTGCCATATTCACCCAGTTCCAAAACTGCCACGGGCGAACCACTATTGTGAAATCTGCGTTTTCCCAAAATCCCCAAATTTTCAATTCGGTTCCGAGTTCGCCATTGTACAGCATCATCAAATGGGTATAGACAGCGATGATGAGACAGGGAGAATATGCGTAGATCAATCGTATTATGGCCGATGGAGGCTGTGTGTGAGGAGGCTTGAGGCGGAATGACTTCTTGAGCTTGAGACGAGGGGGAGCACTGACCTCATCCGTTGTTTCTGGAGACGAAACAGACTCTGGTTCCTTCAAGTCAAGGTGAGGAAGATTTGTGCTTGAGGCCTGGCGAGACCGGGTGACCAAAGGCGGCGTTCTGGGGGGAGTGAGGGTAGGGTATGCCGAATTGTAGTAGAGAGAGGGAATAATCTTGGTTGCTGCGTAGAACACACCAATTCTGTAGGCCAAATTTAAGATAATAGGCAAGGTCAACTTCTGGATGGCCATGAACAAGAATTCCCAGATGGTCTTGAACGAGCCAGGCAAGTTCGAGGCCAAGAAAGGCACCACCTGCAGAATCGGATTCAAGATTTGGGGTGGAAGCTTGGGGATTTCATTCTTCAAGTTGTATGTGGTTTGGGTGAAAAGGTTGGTCAAGGCCTTGGTGGCGTCGTCTGAGAGGATGGGGAAGGTCTCGTAGATGCATCTGACAACATAGGCAAACAAAAGCGAGCTCTCGATGATGGAGCCCTTTCCAGAGACGATGCCGTACAAGCCCAAGCCGCCGGTCAACGTCAAGAACGAGCCGAGCAACGAAGCGCTGGCCATGTCGATGGTGAAGGGAAACAGGTAGATGCGGTACAAGAACGAGAAGCACGCGGTGATGACGCATCCACTTCCGATAAGGGACACGATCAACCAGCTGTCCGACTTGTAGACTGTGAGCCAGTTCACGGTCTGGCCAATTGCCTGGATGAGCAAGAGCGAGCAGAAGCCCTCGAGGATGGTGAAGATGGAGGTGGAGTTCACCAATACCACCTTCCAGACGGCCACTGGGCTGAAGCGTGGAGGGATCCACGCGCTGCCGGCCACCGTGGTCTGGGGACCGGTGTGGTAGGACAAGAAGAGCGTCAAGATACTGGGAAGCAAGAAGTGCTGCAAGTAGTACAACAGCAGCACCCAGCGGAGGTACCTGGAGCGGCGGGTGACGAGGCGGACGGTGGTCAACACGAAGTAGAGCACGAAGATGGTGAGGGAAAACGCCAACCCACAGTAGACACCGCCGACATCAAAGGCGATGGGGATGGTCAAGATGACGAGGATGAGGTAGACGGTGGATAGGAAGGCACGGAGGGGCCGTATGACACGGGAGTAGACCATATTGGGGAGGCCAGCGACAGATGATGGGAGGCCAGGACAGTTAGTGGGAGGCCAGGGACAGAAATACAGAGGAGGCCAGAGTCAAAGGGTGGTGGAAACCGGGACAGGGGGAGGGTTTTCACACCACAGAACGGATCGGCGGACTGGCGACGACAGGGCCGAACAGAAACGGCCAGGAATGGGGAAGTGGAGGGGGTGGCGTGGCCTTAGTGATGGTGGCCGTAGGGAAGAGGCGGTTGTTGATAGATTTTTTGTGCGGCCAGGGCAGGCGGACTAGCTAGCGAGCGAGGTGTCAAGACGATGAGGGAGTAACAATAGGGCGAAAGAGAGGGACGGGAGGGAGGAATGGGGTGGATAGAGACTGAGGGTAGAGTGGGAAGGTGGTGTCGGGTGTTCCAATTGGTCCAGACTACGATGGAATAGTACAGGCAGAGAAGGCTGGGGTGGTGTGGAAGAGACGGTTGCACTGCGGTGTGGTCAGACGAGTCGCACTGTTGTGTACCGTGGTACTGGCGGTGTGGGCTCGTCGCGGTGCTAGGGCGACTGGGACGATATGGAGTGAAGGTGAAGATGAAAGAGGGCGGGAAGAGACGGCAAAGAAGATAGAAGAAGACAGAAGAAGATGGGAATTGACCAGGGAACAGAAGAACTACAGGATCAGAGGATGTTGGTAACAAGTTGGGACTACGTGGAGGGTTTTGCCGGAGTCGAATATATCACGCGACAGGGAAGAGAGACCCGTAGATTCCAACACAGAGCCAGGAAGAGCGCTGGGGAACACCGACAGGAGAATTACAGAGGAGCAGAGATACTTATGAGACGTGTAGTACGAGATACTCAATTGCGTCTGTTCAAGGAACGAGCCGTCCATTCCCTCTGAAGATAACGGGACCGAGAATTTTTCTCGCGGTGAGAATAGTGAGAATAATTGGTCTAGCGGGGCGTCGCTGTGGTTTTGGTCTAGTGGGGTCTCTGTAGCTAGTGGGGTCTCTGAGGCCCAGTGGGGCGTCACTGCATCGCCAGGGAGATGACAGGTACTGTCCTGAGCTCCTAATTGCATTGACTAGATTGTGTTTCGTTTGTATGTCTTCATGTGTGTGTTGCAGGGCTCTCAGCGTTGTTGTTGTCGTTGTGATTTCACTACGTCGTGTGACATCCTCCGTTGCGAGCTGAAGCAGTTCTTACCTACTGGAGACTTTCGCACTAGCTCCATTTCCACCCAAGAAGTGCCCCAGGAGTCGCTACCCTCCACTTAATACTGCTTCAATGATCAGTACGCTGAAGAAATCACCACTCCTTGTACTTCCCTCCATTATTCTGCTTGTCTCCATTCCTCTCCTTCCCTCCATTCCTCTCCTTCCCTCTATTATTCTCCTTCCCTCTATTATTCTCCGCTCCTTCCACTATCAGAGCCCTGTCCAGCGAAACCGCACCCTCTGGATAGTTGCGTATACTACCACCACAATTGTCAGGGCCATGAACAATGTGCCCACACCAAGGTCACCACAGTACTGCAGTACGTGCATCATGTCCAAGAGATGAATGCACTCATCTTTCCATCCTGTTGTAGACAGTAGAGTTTACAGAATTGTAGAGTCCTTATGCTTGGCTACAAATTACAGACCGCACTAAGTAGAGCCACTATCAAATTCAATACAGTACTAATTGTCTATTTGTCTATTTGTCTACTTGTAATTTGACACAACAGAAATTCCCACCAACGTCTCTGTCAAACCGTTTTCGCCATGCCTTCTGCTTTAGGAAATACACACCTAGCACTGTCTTGGGCCTCCCGAACCCTGCTTTCGGCCATCTCTCTCCAATTGCTTTGGGCCATCTCTCCTCCATAACCAGCAGTCCCTATGCACTACTCTCAGTATTCTGAGAACACTGCGATTCTGGAGCCATCGCTTTCCTGCACACTCCAGTAACTTTTCACTTCCAAGAGTACTATATCTACTTCAGAATGGCAAAGCAGAAGAGAAGAAGCACGGCCGTGGCGGTCGATGCCGACCCCCACGGTGCCTCCAAGAGACAGAGAAACAAGCACGGTCGCCAGACCATGCGTACTGTGGCCAGAACCGCCAGAAGAGGGCCCCATCCAGAAGACATCAACCAGCCTGAAGAGCCCGAACAGTCCAGCGAGGAGCTGGAACACTCGGATGACGAGGAAAAGGAGACCCAGGAAGTCGCAGGACAGGCCTACAATGCATTGTTGACGCTTTTGAAGAGCGACCATCCTTCCAAATCCAAGCCCAAGACCAAAAACAAGTCCGAGAAGACCACCACAAAACGGGCTCTCGATGATTCGGTCCAAAGCGAAGTGTCGGGCCCTCTCGATAGCGATTCAGAGGAGTTTCCCGGTGAAGAATTGGCCGGAGCTAACATTGGCGAAGAAGACGGCCAAGAGGAGGAGGAGGAAGACGAAGACCCCGTCCAAGAAGACAGCGACGATGAGGACATCCATACGATCGAACTGAACCCATTCGAGGCCCACTTCAACTTGGTTACTGATGAGTACATTGATCAACAGGAGAAGATCGTCGTCAAGGATAACGAAAAGTGGCAGATCACCTCAAAAACCATCATCGAGAATTCTAACTTCTCTTCCATCGTCACCATGCCCCCTGGAAAACCCATCTCTACCCCAATTGAAACAGGCTCGGTGAAAGGCTTGAAAGATTTACGCATGAAGAAGAGAATATTGGATGCCTATGAGCATAATTTCTCTGAATCCAAACTTTCGCCCTTGGACCTCAAGTTGGCAGAATCCATGTTCAATTATCAGGACGTATCCTTCTCTTACCAAAGTTTCAAGAACAACACACAAACAAAGCTCTACGCCATGCATGCATTGAATCATGTATACAACACCAGAGACCGGATTTTGAAAAACTCAGCAAAATTGAAGAGCCACAAAGAAGATGAAAGTCTGAGACCCGGAGGTCAAAACACCGATTTGGAGTTAAGAGATCAAGGCTTCACTCGTCCTAAGGTGCTTATCTTGCTTCCCACGAGAAATGCATGTTACGAATTGGTTGAATTATTGATTAAGTTGTCTGGTAGCGAACAGCAAGAAAACAAGAAGAAGTTCACTCTGCAATTCTTTGTGGATGCCAAAACCCCAGGAAACAAACCAGACGACTTCATGCATTATTTTAAGGGTAACACCAACGATTTCTTCTGCATTGGTCTCAAATTCACCCGTAAAACTCTCAAGCTTTACTCGTCATTCTATTCTTCTGACATCATAATTGCATCTCCCATTGGTCTCTCAATGATATTAGAAAATCCAGACAAGAGAAAGAGACAGTATGATTTCATATCTTCGATTGAAGTGCTTATTGTTGACAGAGCAAACCAAATCGAGATGCAAAATTGGGATCATATCTTGACAGTGTTCAAATATTTGAATAAGATTCCAAAAGAGTTCCACGATGCAGACTTCTCTAGAATCAGAATGTGGTCCATCAACGATCAAAGCAAGTTGTTAAGACAAAGTTTAATCTTTACTGAATACTTGACTCCAGATATCAACAACATTTTGAGCGCTAAGAAAGCAATCAATCTTGCTGGTAAGGTGAAGTTCAAGCCATTATATGACAACAACAACTGTGTGATGAACTCAATTGGACTCAAAATCAAGCAAATTTTCCAAAGATTTGAAAGTGAAATCAACCCATTGCAAGACTCAGAATTAAGGTTTAAGTACTTCATCAATACTACTTTGCCTTCATTGATGAAGTCTTCCAGTTATTCCAACGGTATTATGATTTTCATTCCCTCATACTATGATTATCTTCGCATTAAGCATTACATGAAGACTTCTACCAAATTTTTGTTCGGATCTTTAGATGAATACAGCAGTCAGTCCAAACTTGATAAGGTTAGACGTGCATTCCACGATGGCAAGATCAAGATCTTACTCTACACCGAGAGATTGCATTATTTCAGAAGATTTGAAATCAATGGTGTCAAACTGCTCTTGATGTATAGATTACCTTCGAATCCTTTGTTCTACAAGGAATTGGTCAGATTCATTGGCAAGTCCATTTTTAAAGAAGAAATTGACTTGGACTTAGCAATGGTTAAGGTAATCTATTCCAAGTTGGACATGGTCAACTTGGAAAGAGTTGTTGGCGCTGAAAGGGCTAGAGTTTTGTGTGGTGGAGTGAATGAGCTGTACGAATTTAGATGATTGTGAGATATACAACAAATGTACAATAGTATTGATATTAGGTCAAGTAGAATGAGTGAAGGAAAGTATTTTGATGGCGGTCTACTTGGATACCAGCGTTGGAACTGCGTGACAGGACAGATCGATTGCCTAAAACGCTTATCTCTGTTTTACTTGGCTAAACCTGGTCTGTAGCAATCCAACCCTAATTTACACCAAAATGAATCCAGTACTTTGAGCGCCATTCTTGATTCGTTTCGAAACTCAGTAATCTTGTTTTCGAGCTCAGTAATCCTTTTAAAAGCCCAGAATTGCTGCCACGATCCATGAACACACCAATTTCAAGCAGTCTCTCATCTTCTTTGAAGAATCGAATTTGGACACATATATATGCTCCATACAAAGCCATTCAAACAACAACATCAAGCTGTACAACCACATAGACCTAAATATTCCGATCTTCCTTGACCTGCGTTCCTCCTGCTTGCCAATGTTTTCCAGCATTCTACACCTTCTCTGAATACCTCTATTACATATATCCCTATTAACCAAGATCACGAACTCAATATGTTGAACGCCATGATGAAACATCCAATGGCGACAAATGGACTCAATCTTTCTCCAATACGGGCGAATTTCCAGAACACTCCCCAGGCTCCCGACTTTCTGCTATCCAAGATGGCTGGGGCAGTGGAGTGGACGTATGTGCAGGTGCAAATGAGCAATAATATCACTTGGAGAAGTGACTGGAAGTTGAAGAGGGCGGACTGCGGTTAGTTAGGGCTGTGCTGGGGTAGGGGGCATGAAACCATGCTTACCATCTTGTGTAGGGTGAAACTTGGTGAGGACGTGTTGATGTAGAGGGGGTCACGTGCATATATATCACGTGACGTATAACGTGACGTCGCCAACGTGATCCTAAGCTTTCTGCCCCTTCTTTTCAACTGGGCTTTGCCTCAGGGCAGAGTTCCTATTGGCGGCCGCTGCCCCGGTCTCCTAAACCTTAAAACCTGCGCATGTCCCACGCGCTACCCCTCCATGATTGTCTATACGCATGCGGGTGTAAAAGCACAGATCTTTCCTATTGACAGGCAGATCTGTAGCATCAATGGGTGGAAAGATCCTAAATACAGATCCAAGACACTCCCGACACGCAGGTATTATTTGGCGAAAATTTTCCGGTATGGAGTAGCCGAAAGCGTAGCATGTGTTAAACTTCTAGGCGAGAATTGGATAAATACTTTCAGCGCAGACCCAACATCCCGGGATTTTCTGGTGTCTTCAGAAGACAGAGGGGAACCCGCCTTTGAGAAATCACACTTTGACCCTCCGGGCGCCTGACGGAGGGTCTGGTAGCTAACTCTGTTTCGGTGGACGTAAGTAATTTACGCACAATAGAGCTTAATCTGGGAAGAACAATCGAAGGCCAGATAATTTGTAGGATGATGTAATTACTCCAAATATGGAACGCAATGGTCACAGAAACGGAGCAAATGATGCCATGTTGAGTATCCCACAATCCTTCGCTGTCGTCTATTTGTCTGGAGCAGTGGCATGGGTCCAGAGAAGAAGTTGTTCCCGAATTACAGGCTTATTCGATGCGAATTACAGGCCCCGGGAAGCGTGCAATTACTGCCGCTCCAAGGGCCCAGGAACCTCCGCAATGCGCGGGTTTCTGCAATAAGGATCACGTAGTGCCCCTGAAGTGAGATTACTCGAAATGATGGTCCGGGAGGGGTTGTTCTTGTGAAACAAATGCCGCGTGGTGGCACCTTGCATTTGACCCATAGGCCCACTGTTTCAGCGAAAATGCACAGCCAGGGTGTCAGTTGCTCGGGTTTCCCCAAGGAATGTAGGCACTTTTGCACGAAGTACGTGCCGGTCGAGTCAGAGGCCAGAACACGGCCACATTCATTCACCGAGACAGAGCTCTAGGGGCATATGCACCGATCGCCCGGTCCCGCAACTGGGATCTTGCGTCGTAATTCCGTAACCAACGGCGGCCCTGGCCCTACCCCACCTCCTTGTCCTATTAAGTCCGTCGTGGCCCTACTGCGTGGGCGACTATTTACCGTGTATAGCGGTTGCCTCGGTCACCCCATGCATGAGACAATCGTCAAAAATGATTGAACAGGATCCGCTGAGTGTCGGGATCCCCGATTGCCTGGATGCCTCCGCCCGTAGTTTGCCCCTCCTGCCCTTCCCCCTCACACGTCATTGGCGGTGTTCGCTCCCGATTTTATTGATTTTATTTTCTGGCCGTTGGAGATAGTCCGGGGTATAAAGAGGACGCGTTGTCCGCTGCCACCGCCGCCCCTGTACCTCTTGCTGAGATAACGTGGAACCACTTCATACTCAAAGGTTGACAGCCCAAGCAGACAGCTGGAACACATTCGAAACGGCCCTTCTCACGGTTCAATTGCCCGTACGTTTCCACGCTCTTTCCCACCACCACGCTTGCTAGTTTCCCTTCCCAGGCCCGCTAGCTGCTCAAGTCCTCGATCCTTGAGCCAATAACGACCCCAGCCCGCCATTCGGCTAATTTTCTGCACTAAACCCACAACGGTGCAATTGTTCCAGCGGCGATTTCAGCCTTAAGCCTGGAGCGAATTTCATCTTGGCTTCAAGGATAGCACCAAGACCAAGCATTCTTGGAAAAACTGCTCATTCCGGATCGGTGACGAAGTTGTGGCTCCGGGAAGTTCCTGTGATTTCAACCACGCCCAAGAGATATCGGAATAATCCATATTGGAATTTCCAATAATAGGCCCACGCCCTCCTTCTTTATAAGCGGACCTTGACCTGTTCTCTGCCGGGCATATACCTATATCCTACCCGATTTTATTGGAGATTTCCCCGATTTCCAAGCCTCCCACCATTGTACCCCACCAAGCATTCCTGCTACCGGCTCTCACTGCCACTGCAACGAAATACTGAAGTGGCCTCAGGCACAGTATATCCCCATAGATTGCACCGACACTCCGAGACACGCATTTACACCGGTTCTCGTCGCAGTCGCATCTTCTTAGCCTACTTAAGCGAAGCAGAACAACCTATAACCACCACCTAGCACCATTTGCACGTACCCCACCACATCCCCACCGGTGGAACTCGAAACGAATTGATCTGGACACAACAGCTCCGCTCAATCCCAATCCCAATCTCGATCTCGATCTCCCTCCATCTCCCTCCATCTCCCTTGCATCTCCCTTGCATCTCCACCTCCTCTCACTACTCTCTCACTATCATCACTATTCTCACACCCAGCACTCACCATGACCACAGAAAGAATCTACACCGTCCAAGAGAACAAGCAGCTTTCCCGCAACAGAAAACCCGTCAACGTCATTCTCTTTCCCAACGGAAAGCACCCCGTCAACGACTTCGCCTTGCCCCAGGTCGCCACCGTCCAGGACATAGATAGTCTCTCCAGAGCCCAGCTTGTGCAGTACATGGTAGGGTACCAGTTGGGTTACAACGACAAGTTGGCCAACGTGCGCATGAAGGAAAAGTTGAAGCACGCCGTGGGGCTCGCGGGCACCTACGACAACATCTTCATCTTCTCCGAATAGGGCCCCGCGATGCAGGACACAGCGTCAGGCTCTGGTACGTAGTTGGTATTAATGAATCACGATATATGGTGGCCCTTGTAGGCGTGTCACGTGCCGCGGCGCACGTGACCCGCACGTCCTCCTGGTACTCTAGGTGTTGATGTCGTCGTCCCTTCTCTGAGCCATCCTTCCCCCCTGCCCTCCCTTCTCCTCCTGCTGCCTCACGTCCGTTAGCCGGTGCCCCTCGCCCGACTCGCTGCCTCAAAAATTTCCCCGTTTCCGCATCTGCATTACGTCAAATTCTGCCCATTTCTCACTTCACGTTTGCTCCGTCAACTCTCCTTCCGGCTACAGGGCCCTGTCCACCTAATCACAGCATCTAATCCATTCCTGCTGAAGCTGCAGATAACGTTTCACCAAATTCGTCCCTGTTCACTGCATCTTTCCCTCCAATTACCCCAATTTCACTCCCTATCCTGTCCTTCACACAATGAACTACGATGATCCGTTTCCCATGGATGAGGAGCTTCCCATACAAGACAACTCATACCAGTCCCTGAAGCTCGAGCTCGACATTTCCCCCAATTACCAGGACCCCCCTTCCTCCATGTACTACGACCACAAGCTCATACGATCGAAACTAGACCAATTGAAGATGGAAGCAGGTGGTACCAATACCACCACCGAAGACGAGAGCCACCAAGACGACGAAAAACAACAATATGATGAAGATTTGGACGATAAACTCGATGTAAAGCTCCAGTCACGTCTCAACATCGAGTACAACAGCAAGTTCGACACATTTGACATGGCCAACCAACCGTTGACTCCCCCTGAAAATTTTGCCCCTGTCATCAACAAGATCTACAGATCTTCATTCCCACAAGCCAACAACTTCAGCTTCTTGAAGAAGTTGAAGCTCAAGTCGGTCTTCTGCTTGATTCCCGAAGAATACCCTGATCTACAGGCGGAATTTTTAAAGCATGAAAACATCAAACTTTTCCAACTAGGAATGTCCGGAAACAAGGAGCCATTTGTGAAGATTAGCTCCGAGTTGATTACAGAAGCCATCAAGATCGTGATTGATCCTTCTAATCATCCCATCTTAATCCATTGCAATAGAGGAAAGCATAGAACCGGGTGTTTGGTTGGTGTGCTAAGAAGACTTCAAAAGTGGTCCCTAACCATCATTTTTGATGAATATAGAAAGTTTGCTGCTCCAAAGGAGAGACCCATGGATCAGCAATTTATTGAACTTTATGATGAAAGTGAAATCATCGAATATGCCGAGAAAAACAATTTATTGCCTTTAGCATGGGATTGACACACATTATATGAATCGCTTCCCAGTGCCAAATATTGCATCTGCTTACCAGGAAAGAGAATGTACTTTCTCGATAGGATGTACGAGCCCACTGTTTCTAATAGATTTGTTAGCTCTAGGATATTTCAAATTATCTAACAGTATCGCATGTACTACGTGGTTCATCAAGGTATAAGCAGATATAAGTTGTTTATACTGATTATCATTACAGCATAACTTTCAGAACCAATAACCTACATCCATTCATTTTAATTGTTCTTTTTTGTTCCAAACTTTGGAGCAAGCTTGATCATCTTATAATTTCCACGGATAAGAACTTTCACAAATTTACTTAGATCCTATAGATATGTGTAGAACATACTGTCACATAATATATTAGTAGAACATACTGCCACATTATATGTTAGTAAAACATTTTGCCACATTATATATTAGTAGAATATTATGCACAAATATATATTTTAGACTAGTACTGGGCTATTCCCAATGCGAGTTCTTGATACCTTGATTATTTTTACTAAACTCCTTGTTAGCTTTCTCGCTTTTTTATGGTCATTGGACCATTCATGTCCCGATAGGTCAACTCTTGGCTGATTACAGGCTTCTTTCAATTTGGCCAGAAAAACTTCTTTCCATAAATTCCAGCATTGCCCAATGCCAACAACCCGAGGCCAAAAGGGGCCACCTTTCCACGGAAGATACTCTTGACTCCGGCTCCTCCATTAACAATGACATATAACGTAGACCAAGCAAAGTTGAAACCAGCAGCATTGATTGGTTCTCCGTCAAAAGACATCCAAGCTCCTAGTAAATGAGCTCCACCAAAAGTGTAGCAGGATAAACGCGTGGGCTTAGCATGGGCCAAAGCCTGGCTGAATTTGACAGAACTTCCCGAGGTTCCAGCACCAGTAAGAGCTGCTGGTTGTGTAAGTGCTTTGAGTATGAGTGAAGAGCCAAAGAGAAGTGCAGGATATGGAGTCATGGCAAGACCATCGATGGTGGAAAAAAGCGACTGTTTAGTTTTCTGTACGGATTCAGACATTGTGGACTGGATGGAAGCGTTCTGTAAGACGTGGTGGTGGTGAATTATGCAAATGGAGTGTGAAAGATGGAGGTGACTCCATGTTTGCGGTCGTGTGCGCCAAAATTCACGGTTCCACGCATAGAAGCCCAGAGTATATGCAGGAGGTTGAAGATATATGAATTATTCAATCAAAACAAAACAACGACAAGCTCTTTGGAACGTTAGGCGTGCCAACAGATACAGTGGCCACATACCTCGGTACGACCCTAAAATGCTTACAGTTGCGCCTTTGACCTTTTGCCAACGCTTCTCTACATGCATTCTGACTTATCCTGTAATCCTATTCTAATGTACACTCACGAAATAAATTAAGTTCTCTCGCCTCTCAATCTTCTGGCCAATTGGATGTCCTTCTTCTGGATGGTGACTCTCTTGGCGTGGATGGCGCACAAGTTGGTGTCTTCGAACAAGGAGACCAAGTAGGCTTCGACGGATTCTTGCAAAGCACCGATGGCGGAGGATTGGAATCTCAAGTCGGTCTTGAAGTCCTGGGCGATTTCTCTGACCAATCTTTGGAAAGGCAACTTTCTGATCAAAAGCTCAGTGGACTTTTGGAATCTTCTGATTTCTCTCAAGGCGACGGTACCTGGCTTATATCTGTGGGGCTTCTTGACACCACCGGTGGATGGAGCAGACTTTCTGGCGGCCTTGGAGGCCAATTGCTTTCTTGGTGCCTTACCACCAGTGGACTTTCTTGCGGTTTGCTTGGTTCTAGCCATTGTGTATGATGGTGGGAATAGCTGGGGACTGGTCCGGTTTATATACTTGGCTGCGAAAAATAACTGGCCCTGCAAATCGCGCGACACGGTGGTGCGAATTCTGCTCTACCACGAGCACAACAGTGGAACGTTCGCCGCAATTGCACGCAAAAGCGCACTGTTTGCGTTGCGATTTGGGAGCTGGAGCGTCGGAGACTGCAGGAAACCGCAGAAACAGACCCAAAACAGCGCTTTCCCGGGGTACAGAAGCCAGATCTCGCGCCTTTGTCTGGAGCCACGCTCGCGTGGTGCGGTCCCGCGTGTGCACCGCGGGAGTAAACGCCAGAACGGTAGCTTCTGCAGCAACAAGAGGAGCCCCGGCGCGGTCGCCGTGGCTGCTACTGACGAGGGAGGTCCAAGGGCTGGTTGTTGTGAAGACGCGGTGGAGGAGACGCGACAGGCGCTTGGAAGTGCTGAAACTGCGCTGGAGTGGAGCTGCTGCGGTGCTAGAGTCACGGCCCGATTCTGGCTCTGATTGGACGCTTCCTCGCCGCTTTGACGGGGCCCTTCTCCCTTTCCTCCCTGTCTTTCTGACTCTCACGAACCAGAACCCAGTTTCCCGTAGCTCGAGAAGTGCCCAATTTCGCAGGTATGACGTTTACGCGGCACGGGTGTAGATCCCAGGCCGCACCCGTATACCGCGATCGCGACGTAAACACCTCCACATCGCGTACCCGTGACTGGCAAGCACAGCACCCCGATATGGCCAGAGCGTTCCACTTCCTATAAATACCCCGAGCCCACCCTGGATTTGTTCTCCATCAAATAACAAATAATTCAATATGTCCGGTAGAGGAAAAGGCGGAAAAGGTTTAGGAAAAGGCGGTGCCAAGAGACACAGAAAGATCTTGAGAGACAACATCCAAGGTATCACCAAGCCCGCTATCAGAAGATTGGCCAGAAGAGGTGGTGTCAAGCGTATCTCTGCTTTGATCTACGAAGAAGTCAGAGTTGTGCTCAAGTCCTTCTTGGAGAACGTCATCAGAGATGCCGTGACCTACACTGAGCACGCCAAGAGAAAGACCGTCACTTCTTTGGACGTTGTCTACGCTTTGAAGAGACAAGGTAGAACCTTGTATGGTTTCGGTGGTTAACCGTGTGTATTATTGTATATTAGAATATTATGTGTCCGTGAACAAGGTAGAAACCAGGGGTCATGAAAAGAGCAACATTTGTGGTGTTTGAGGAAATAAACAAGCCATGAAGGTGGGCGGGGCTCACGTCTAGCTGCTCCTCGGGCTGATCCTGCCGACGTTGCGTGCTGGTGGAATTAGGGTCTCCGAAGTGAAATGAGGTGAATTGTAGAAAGTCACGTGACCATATCCATCACCTCTGTATATATTTGAATCCAAGGCTGATATCTGGGCAAAGTCGGCCATAATATTGGTTGACCTAATGTGGGTATTAAATATAGAAACTTGACAATGTTAGGATTAATCAGGGCAATTAATTGTCCCTATTTTGGGGTCATTGCGTTACCGCACCCTTCTACTTATGATGCTTGCTTGGGTGATGGTAAAGTCCTCACTATCTCCTTCAAGAAAGAGCTACAATCATGGTATCTTTATATTGCATCATGCACATCCAACATTTGTATTCCGAATAAATTACTGCAAATTCGATGACTACAGTTCATTGTAATTTAAGGTATAGACTTTTCGCAGCCATTCCTTGAACTGTATTAATTTGATCTCTTCTATATCATCAGGTGTCCGAACACCACATCATTCTCTCATAGCCATCTTACCTATTTCCCTGGACTAATGCCATGAGTTAGGTATCCATTATTACCAGAATTATATCATTATCTCCCAATTCGCCTCCGTTTTGTAAGTATCTGTCCAATAAATGCTCAATGTTCTTTTCCCAAACATCCAAATTAACTGCCAGAAACGCTGTGAACCCGTCGTCATTTCTCTCTGCCCAGCTTCTAATACAAGAAGATGAGGAGTTTTCTACGTCAGGTATATCTTTTGGACACCTGCAGCGACATCCCACACCTGCAAAAACTGGTTTATCTGGTGAAAGCCAATGCTCGTCCTCTTTAATACCAGCCTCATCCGGGCGATAGCTGGAACTCGGTTCGTATTTCAATTGATGTTTAGGAGAGTTTCCAGGACAATGGGCAATTTCCCCATGTCTGTACCCAATATCTCTGAAATAATGTATTTCGTGAAGGTCCAACATCATTCCAACAGCAAGTGAATGGACTGGGGCATCTCCCCATCTTTCCGTATAAAATCCTCCAGTTTTGTCAAGATGCTTAAAAAAGCTCTCGTACAATTCGGAATTAAATATATCGGTTCGTGCTATTTCAAAATTAGACCAGAAATGGCACATGTTATATTCTTCACGATCTAATCTGTCTTCATGCAACTCTTGGGGATATTTTGCACCTTTAACAAATCTTTCAAAGAGCTTGGTTTTGCTTGCGAACTTTGCAATATATTCCTCAGTCTTATTTGGCATTTCCAAAAATTTCTTTATAGTTAGCCTGCCTTCAATAGCCCGAAGGATATCTCTTTGCTCTTTTAATCCTTCATAATGTTGGTAATTACCATTTTCTGTGAATTTAGAATCATGAATGAACAATCCCCATGAAGATTTAGGCGTAATTTTGTTCTTTCTGATAAAGGAACGGACCTCTCTAAAGAGATTAGGTATTGTGTAGTAGAGGTCGTGAATAAATACATTAAACCCATACTTCTTACCACGCTTATCCATTTCCACGAAAGGGTCATAAGTTATGTCGCAGTAGAATTCAATATCAGGCTCAACTCGCCAATACCAGTCTCTCTTCTTTACAAGTTCATGCTTGTAGAAACTTCCGGAATAAAACCGGCACATCTTGTGGTACGACTCCAAATTTCCATACAAAATTCTCCTATCACCTTGGCTATTCAAATTTTCCTTCAACAAGTCTGGATCAACATTCTCGTCGAAATTCCAAGTCTTTTCAGAAATTGTACCGAATTCCACGGTCGAGCTCGTGTACTTCTTTACCTTTTCCTGGAATTCTTCATTGAACGGCTCATTGTTTAAAAAAACCCAAGGGTAGTTGTACCATTGGTTGAAATGGCGCTCTAATGACTTCATCGATGAGATCACACCATTCAAATCAGAGTTTCTGGCAAGCATTATCAATGCTGCATTTGCTCGAGGCTGTGACTTTGCAGGCAATAAACAGCCTTGGATGAACGTCGAATCTGATCTTGAGGAAAGTTCAAGTTGACTCATGAAAACTTCACTCGGATCCTTGCTTTCTATCACCTTTCTCTGGGACTCTATTGAGGCCATTGGAAACCTCTCCCAAAACTCTCCATACTTGTTGTTGGGATTGTAAATGCAAAGGAAGTAGACGAGAAGAAAGGGAATAACTAGAATGAAGACAAACCAGATGCTGTAGGAGTGCTTTCCAACTCTTATTCGTTTCAGGATGACGCGTTCTATGCCGTGCCTTATTCGGAACTTGATAAACCCTCCTATTTGGCGATACCTGTTGACCATATTGAACTCAGTGAAGTAATGGGTTTGCTGTATGTGGTGTAGACCTCAATTTGCTTCAATTTTCACTAAATGCAAGCAGTACAAGTACTTTGATAGAGGTGATGCTATGACGTATCTTCAAGCTGAAAAACGAAAATGCGATGTTATAACCTCAATAGAATGTTATTGGTAAATCTTCATGCTCTATTAGACGTGAATAGAGTCGTGTAGTGTAAATTGGCTTGAGTATTGGCCCTATCAAAGCTTGTTAGACGATTCGTTCAAGACTCTTCAACTGGAAGTGCGCAGGTTAAAAAGACTTCATAATCAAGAGCCTAGGTAAGAGATTTATTTATTCATTGACTGAACTCCAATGCTAATGGACAATTTGATAATGCACATGGTCATTCTACAATATTGGTAATGAATTCTTCATTATTCATTGATAACTTACAATATTATACACTGGGTTGTGAGAGTATTCTCACTGATCGATTGTAGAATCTAATCGACGGATTTGTGGATACAAAAGCTTGGGAATTGCCAGAACGTTCAATCGTGTTGTTTCCCGGGCTTGATTTAGTCTAAGTGGATCTAGTATTATTATCAGATCATCACTTCTGAAATGGTGTCTTTCCTTTAATTCTGGGCAATGGACAAGCATCCTCTTCAAGCCGAGAGTGTGCTTTTCAAAAATACTTCATTGAATTAGTGGAGAGTGAGTAGATTTAGGGAATGAAAGCTAGATTGCTGCTCTGTGATTCAAGAAATCCAAAAACACTTAAAGTACATATTATGTATTATTAGTTCCTCAAACTCGACTAATAATCAGTCTTTTCCTCCGATAGCCATTTTGAGCAATGCAAGATCTTCATTCAATTCTTCTGGTTTCAAACCATGAGGACCGGTGAACTGCTTGTTGGAACCACGTGTGTTTGGCTTGTTCACCTTGTCAAGCAACACTAAAGAAGGGCCTGCATCCTCATGGTCCATGATTAAAGTATTCAAAGCGTCATAATCCTTGTCACTGAGATTGGAATCGTTTCCGCTGCTTATTCCAGTGGCAGCAACTCTGCCCGTGGTGCCTGAGTTGCTGGCCACACCGGAGGAGATTTCGTCTGCCGACGAATAGCGAGTAGCGTAGTGTCTTCTACGCTTGGAGGCCAGAATGTAGCCATTCGGTATGGATGAAGCATTGCCGGCAGTAGTAGTCGAGCCTCCTCCCATGCCACCATCGGAGAGGTCGTCGGCCTCGCCTGTGGTGAACCTGGAGCCCATTTCACGCTTGCGCAACGAACGGCGGTCGTTGATGTTGAGCGAACTGGCTGCAGCGGCCGCGTTCAACGCCACAGTGGTAGAGTCCTCCTTGGAATTGCCCCATGAGTTAGCATTGACCAAGTTCAACAAAAGCTTGTCCTCCTTGAGCTGCTTGATCTGTTTCAGAAGCTTGTCGTAGAGCTTTTCCTTGATGAGCTTGATCATACGGTTGTGGTTTTCCTTGGCCTTGTCGATGTCCTCTTTGTACTCCGTCTCGATCCTCTTCACCTGGTACTCTTCCCAGAGTCTCAACTTGGTGAGCTCGTAGTCCCGAAGCTCCTCCAATTCGATCTTCTTTTCCACCAAGTCGTGGTTGACGCCCTGCTGTAAAGTTGCAAGCGCTGTTTGAAGTTCGTGGAGCAGCTCTCTGTAGTAGTTGTCTCTGTCTTCGCTGAAGGAGAGTTCGATTTTGGCAAGACGAGACCCGATTTGCTGGCGCCGCTTGTCTCTTTTGCTGAGGCCTGGATGTTAGAAATGCATGTGATATGTTGAACAGGGTACTTACTGTCGCCAAGGGCGGCGGTTCTCTTCTGTTCTTCCATGATGTGTGGTTTAAGAGTAGGAGGGCAGTTTAGGTGAGTAGATTATGTGAAGTACTATCGGGCGATTACGTAACTTGATATAAATAATTACATAAGCACACTTGATGAAGGTCCCCACTATTTCCGTTCAGCATTTACTAGTGTTAGCCTGCAGCTTACGTAACAGGCTCCCCCACTATATTACGTAACCATGTTCTACTCTTTACCTAATCTTCCTCCACTTAACCAATCACCTCCACATCCACTCATCTCCATGGACTCCTACGCTACGCTCCCCTTCGCCGACGGCAACTTCGACGCCCTTCCCCACATCTCCGAGCCAATTGTGTTCTGTCTCGAGAAAAACCCCGCAAAAACCGTCTCCTTGTTGCCAGTTCACAAGGTTAACCAGGTGCCCCAAGCGCTTGTCGAACTCCTACTCCAGGAGTTTAATTACATTGTGGAGGAAGGATTGACCTATCCACACCACACGACCATGAGCTTGGAACAGTTCTCCGCCTATTGGTTCACCCACTTTGTTGGCATTTTGTTAGAAGGCACACACTCCTCGTTTCAAGGCCTTGAAGACAAGCCGGCACTGTACTGGGACGAGGTGTACTTGGGCAACTTCTACATCAAGCCCAATTACATCGGCCGGTGTCTGCATGTGTGCAACGCCGGGTTTCTCGTCAACACGAAGAAGCGGGGCCTTGGACTCGGCAGGGAGTTGGGCAAACGGTACTTGATTTGGGCTAAACAGCTTGGATACGCTTACAGCGTGTTCAACTTGGTTTTCGAGACAAATGTGGCGAGTTTGCGCATCTGGGACGGATTGGGGTTCGAGCGCATCGGGTACGTGCCAAAGGTGGCAGCATTGAAGGGAATTGATGGCCTCGTGGGTGCCCACATGTTCGGATACGACTTGGAGAAGCAGTGATGTGGCCCATCTGATCATGTGAGTCTACTCATATCAACAAGTCACGTGTTATTGGTGTTGGTGTGTCTCACGTGACGTCCATCACGCTCCAAAAGCATCAACATGTTGACATTCTCCAATATACACTATCAGGACTACATCTACACGGCCCGTCTCCTCCACCATGCCCGAGTTCGACGACGTCATCCAGCCGCCTCACTACCGACCTCAGCTCGACTACAACCCAGAAAATGAGATCGATCGCTATACCGTTCTCTTGAAAGATGGAGAAACTACTGCCACTATCTACCCTATTCACCTGCCAAATGAACTTCCACCAGGTCTCTTGGCCTTCCTTTGTGATGAATTCAACATGGAAATCGAACGAGGCGACACGTGTGCCTTCTTCGATACTCTTCATATCGAACAGTTCCAGAACTACTGGTTTGGTGCCTTTGCGGCTGTGATGGTATTGGGAGACTCGCCTGCGTTGGAAGGCCCCAGACAGTGGGAAAAGGAATGTTTGGGCACCTTCTACATCAAGCCCAACTATCCAGGCCGGTGTTCCCACATTTGCACTGCCAACTTCTTGGTTAACGCCGGTATTCGGGGCAAAGGTATTGGACGTACCTTGACGGACTGCTACTTGCAATGGGCCCCACGGCTCGGATACACCTATTCCGTCTTCAATTTGGTGTTCGAGACCAACGTGGCAGCCAGAAGAATCTGGGAATCTCTCAATTTCAAGAGAGTTGGACGTGTCAAGTCTGCTGGTATCTTGAAGGGCCATGACTTGGCTGTGGACGCCATCATGTACGGAAGAGAATTGGTGAACGCGTCGGACCCCGCCGTCGGTGCCTACCGCTTCGATAAGATCAAGTTCTACTTAGAAACGGGCCGGTACCCGGCCATGGCTGATCGCCAGGAAAAGTCCCGGCTCCGTTCTTCGGCCTCCCATTACCGACTCGAAGCTGGCAAGTTGATGCTTAAGGGAAGAGAGGTGGTCAGCGACCCCTCCAGACAGTTGCAGATATGTACCGAAGTACACATGCAGAACCATGGGGGCATCAACAAGACCACTTCTGTGGTCACCGAAAAGTACCACTGGACCAGAATCAAGGATACCGTGGCCCAGGCAGTCAAAAATTGTGCCGAATGCCGGGACCAAGCCAGAGACCTACCAATAGTCAAGCGTCTGGCAGCTCCAAAGAAGGATATTGCTTCCAGCCAGTCCAGACACAGGGTCTCCAAGCCCTACAACGGCCAGAATCCTCAAGGCCGCAACATTATCCGGCCCCGGACCAACGACGAGGTGGAGGCCATGGTGGCCGCAGCCCATTTGCACAACATGCCGCCCAATAGACATGACGATAGTATCCTTGGTCACGACTTGTCCAGTCTCGATGCTGGACTCATTGCCGTGGTGGAACAAGCCCAAGAAGAGCACCAGCAACGCCAGCATCGTCACCAGAGCCAGGTACAACACTCTCATAGAGGCAACAGCCAACACCATCCAAGTTATGCAGCAGCAGCTGCTGCTGCAGTTGCAGGCGACTCGAACTACGATTACTCCAATGAATACGACCATCACGACTACCAACCTAATGCATCCAATGATGCCAATGCAAACAAACACAGGGACAATTCCAACGATATTCCTGTGGATCCAGAAGTCAGTGCGTTTGATCACAACAGTGGCGGAGATGAAATCGAAATAGCCCGGGCATTGATCCAGGCAAATGAGGTGGACGATGTGGACGGTCGTCGTGACCCAAATGACCGAAACAAGTATAAGCACTCCAACCATGAGCAGAACGACGAAGCAAACATGTTCATGAAAAATTAGATGGAATCAATGTGATGGGATAGAAAGTTATTAATCAAGAGGTTGAAAATTAGAGTTGATTGTTTATAGATCTAAACAGGGAGTAGTTTTGGCACTAATACAAGATGGATAGTTAATATAATGCTGGCCAGCTCTAGTAGAACATAAATTTTTGAAAAGGATAATGATGGAGAAATATTGTAAATGAAACATGCTATTTTCCTTCTCTACGATTTGTCTTATTCTATCATTTATCGGTATTATTTATTCGGTCAACTCAACCAATCCCCCGAAAGGTTGGATGACTGTAACAGTAATAAACTATATAATTTGATGTGATTCAATTCCCCAATTGAACTAATCTATAAGAATGGCTGTTTTAAAAGTCAACACCAATAACCATGGCCAATAAGGCCATTCTGACGAATAATCCGTATCTCATTTGTCTGAAGTAGGCAGCTCTTTGGTCGAAGTCTACTTCTTCACGGATCTCATTGACTCTTGGCAATGGGTGCATCACACACATGTGTTGCTTGGCGTGGTGCAAGATCTTGTTGTCGACAATGTAAGTGTCCTTCAATCTCTGGTATTGCTCCTTGTCGGTGAATCTCTCTTCTTGGACTCTAGTACAGTACAAGACGTCGGATCTGGCAATCAAGTCTTCGGTCAAGACCTCAGACTCGGCAACCAACATACCGTTGGCCTTCAATTCGTCTCTGATGTCAGCAGGCAATTGCAATTCCTTTGGAGCAACCAACTGGATTCTGACCAGGTAGTGACGCAACAACTTGCACAAAGAGTGGACTGGTCTACCGTACTTCAAGTCACCCATGAAAGTGACAGTGATACCGTTCACAGTACCCAATTCCTCTCTGATGGTGAACAAGTCCAACAAGGCCTGGGTAGGGTGCTCCTTGCTTCCGTTACCACCGTTGATGATAGGAATAGGAGAGTACTTGGACGCAATGTCAGCAGACTCCTCGGATGGGTGTCTCAAGACAATTGCGTCAGAGTAACAAGCCAAGGATCTAACAGTGTCTTGCAAGGTCTCACCCTTCTTGATGGAAGAGGAGTGAGAGTCAATAGAGAGAACTCTACCGCCCAATCTTTGCATAGCAGCATCGAAGGAAGAAGAGGTTCTGGTAGAAGGCTCGTAGAACATGGTAGCCAAAACTCTTCCTTGCAACAAGTTCAAGACACCTTGTCTCTCCACAGCCAATCTCATTTCCTGAGCAACAGTGAACAAGGCGTGCAAGTCAGATCTGCTGAAGTCGTTGACAGACAAGACAGAGTTTCTGAGGAAACTGTTGTGGTGTCTGATGTAGTTTCTCAAAGCGTCACCTTCGCTCAAGTTGACTGGAGGTTGGGAAACCAACTTGGATCCCAACTTCTCAAACTCAGCCTTCTCATCGTGAACAGAAGAAGTGTCCTTAGTGACAGAAGGACGACGAAGGTCAGAAGAGAACGACATTCTGGTCTTTCTGTTAAGAATAGGAGATTGAGGAACAGTGGAAGAAGTGAACTTGGTTCTGGAAACCACCTCGTTGTTACCGGAAGCGGTTTGGGACAAGATAGTACCATCCAAGCAGGCGGTTTCACCGTGGAAAGAAACTCTTTCAATGGAACCGTGCAACTTCAAGCCCGAGAACACGGAAGAAATTGGGCTGTCGTTACCAAGAATGAGTCTGTCCATGTCAATCTCAACAGTAGCGTCCTGCTTTGGAACGCCGAAAATTCTGACGGCGTTGTCGTGGAACTTGGCGACGATGTCGTCAACAGTAAGTCTGCCATCCTTAACGGCAGTAAACAACAAAGGCAAGGCCTCCTTAATACCCAAGCCAGGAACAATAGTCTTGTTCAAGGCCTTGGCAATCAAGTAAGGCAAGACACCGATAGAGAAACAGTCGATGTCTTCCAAGTTGGCCCACAATTCCAATTGGTCTTCCTTGGTAGGCAAGAAAGGCAAGTTGAACTCATCCTTGGACAAGAACAAGGAGAAGACAGAAACGTCACAGGTGACTTGCAACTTCTTGTCCTTGGCCATCTTAATCAAGCTCAAGTCTTCCTTGGAGGAAACACCAGTAACGTGAATGGATCTGGAGTGCAAAGAGGCCAACAACAAGACGGAGGCCAAGTCAGTAGTCTTAGCGTCGGTCAAGATTGGCTTGTTCTCAGGCCAGGAGGCAAAGTGAGAAGAAATGGCAGAAACCTTGGAGTTAGCCAAGTCGTTGAAAGGCAAGAACAAGGCAGCAGCATTCTCGCTGGCCTCGAGGACTTCAGCGGCGTTGGATTCAGAACCAGCAACGGAGAAGGAGTAGTCAGAGAAAGCTCCGGAAGAAGCAGAGTCAATAGCCTGGACCAAAGTGTCAAAGTTGGTGATGGTGGAACCAGCCATGGTGTGGGGCAAGAAGGCGTTGAAGGTGAAACCAGCAGCCAAGGAAGCCTTGGTAGTGGCCTCAAAGTCGTCGAAGGAAGGAATGAATGAGGTAATGTTGATCAAACCTGGAAGAGTAACAGTTCTGTGAGAGGTTTGGGCATCGATGTTACCAACCTCCAAAGTGATGTTTCTAGCCATGGCTTCAACCAACAACTTGGCACACTTGACGTTGGTGACCAAAGGAATGGAGTAGTCAACAGCCATACGACGAGATTCGTAACCCTTGGACATGTAAGAAGCAGGACGACGGAAACGGTTGGAAGATGGCAAGTTGATGTACAAGTCGATCAAGTTGTTGGCCAAGTGCTGGGTCAAGGAGTACTCAGACTTTTGGTCCTCGTCCTTGCTCAAAACTTCCAAGTAGTGGACTGGAATGCCGTGCTCCTTGATGAAGTCAGCAGTACCGGCAGTAGCAAAGAGCTTGAAGCCCATCTCGTGCAACTTGGAAATAGATGGCAAGAGCTCGAGCTTCTCCTTGTAAGAACCAATGGAGAACAAGATGTTCTTCTTTGGCAACTTGAAACCAGTGGAGATCAAGGACTTCAAGTAGGCCTCGTACTTGTTTCTACCGAAGGTAGCAACTTCACCAGTAGAAGCCATTTCAACACCCAACACTGGGTCAGCACCAGCCAATCTGGAGAAAGAGAATTGAGGAACCTTGACAGCACAGTAGTCTTGAGGCAACTTCTCTCCGGGGTAAGGAACAACGGGGATGTCCATGATGGCCTTGGTGGCCATCTCAATCAAGTCTGTTCCCACAACCTTGGAAATAAATGGGAAGGATCTGGAAGCACGGACATTACACTCAATGACCTTGATGTCGTTGTCCTTAGCAATGAATTGAATGTTGTAAGGACCGGTGATGTCCAAAGCCTTACCGATCTTGGCGGTGGCTTCGACAATTCTGTTGACGGTTTCTGGGTCCAAGTCTTGAGGAGGAACAATCAAAGTAGCGTCACCAGAGTGAACACCAGCGTTCTCGACGTGCTCGGAGACAACGTGCATGATCATCTTACCATCCTTGGCCACAGCGTCCATTTCGATTTCCTTGGCGTGCTCAATGTACTTGGTGATAACGACAGGGTAGTCTGGGGAAACATCGACGGCTTGGGTCAAGTAGGAGGCCAAGTCATCTCTGGAGTAGACAGTGTTCATGGCGGCACCGGAAAGAACGTAGGAAGGACGGACCAAGACTGGGTAACCGACCTTGGCGGCGAAGTCCTCGGCCTCTTCCATGGAGGTCAATTCCTTCCAGGCAGGTTGGTCGACACCGATTCTGTCCAACATTCTGGAGAACTTGTATCTGTTCTCGGCACTGTCAATCATCTCGGGGGAGGTACCCAAGATCTTGACGTTTTGACGGTGCAATGGCAAGGCGATATTGTTGGAGGTCTGACCACCCATGGAGATGATGACACCGGAAGACTGTTCCAAGTCATAGATGTCCAAGACTCTCTCCAAGTTGATGGTCTCGAAGTACAATCTGTCGGCCTCGTCGTAATCAGTGGACACAGTCTCAGGGTTGTAGTTGATCATAATGGTCTTGAAGTTGTTCTCTCTCAAGGTTCTGATGGCTCTGACGGCACACCAGTCGAACTCGACCGAAGATCCGATACGGTAAACACCGGAACCCAACACAATAACACCGTGTTCGTCGAACTTGACGTCAGAAGAATCGGCGTTGTAGGTGATGTAAAGGTAGTTGGTGAAGGCAGGGAATTCGGCAGCAACGGTATCGATCTGCTTGACAAATGGCACGATGCCAGCATCCTTTCTCAAACGGCGGATGGCCATCTCGTTGGAGTTGACAAACATGGCGATCTGGCGATCCTCGAAGCCCAACTGCTTGGCCTGCTTGAGCACGGTTACTGGGATGTTTTCCTTGGTACCGTAAGAAGAGATCTTGTTACCGAACTGGATCAAACCGTTAAGCTTGTTCAAGAACCATTTGTCGATGTTGGTCAACTTCCACACCTTTTCGACGGAGTAGCCGTCGGACAAGGCGTTGGCAACGGCGAACAAACGCTGATCGGAAGGAGTTTGCAACTCGCTGTCGATGTCGATGGACATCAAGGCCTCGGTCTTGTTGAAACCGAGGTTGTGGTAGTCGGTAGAACGGATGGCCTTCTGGATGGCCTCCTCGAAGGTACGGCCGATGGACATGACCTCACCAACGGACTTCATGGACGAAGACAACAAAGACGAGACACGAGTGAACTTCTTAAGATCCCAACGAGGGATCTTGACAACGACGTAGTCCAACGATGGCTCGAAACAAGCACAGGTGGAGCGAGTGACGGAGTTCTTGATCTCGTTCAAGGGGATGTTCAAACCCAACTTAGCAGCAGTGTAGGCCAATGGGTAACCAGTGGCCTTGGAGGCCAAGGCGGAAGAACGAGACAAACGGGCATTCACCTCGATGATGCAGTACTCCTTGGAGAATGGGTTCAAAGCGTACTGGATGTTACACTCACCGACCACACCCAAGTGACGGATCACATTGACGGCAGTGGTACGCAACATGTTGTAGTCCTCGTCGGACAAGGTTTGCGAAGGAGCCACCACAATGGAGTCACCGGTGTGGATACCCAAGGGGTCGAAGTTCTCCATGTTACACACGGTTATACAGTTGTCGAAAGCATCACGAACGACTTCATATTCGACTTCCTTCCAGCCCTTCATCGAACGCTCCACCAAGACCTGTGGCGAGGTAGCAAACGCCTTGTTACACAAGGCGACCAACTCGGCCTCGTTGTCGGCGAAACCAGAACCGAGACCACCCAAGGCGAAGGCGGCACGAATAATCAATGGGTAGCCAATGTTGTTGGCAGCAGCAATGGCCTCCTCAACGTTGTTGACGGCCTCACTCTGGGCACACTTCTCGCCAATCTCCTCCATGGCGTTGGCGAACAACTCACGGTCCTCGGTGGTGATGACGGTGTCGATGGGGGTACCCAAGACCTTGACGCCCAAGCCGGCGAACTCGTCCTTGAGGGCGATACCAACAGACAAGGCGGTCTGACCACCGAAGGTACAGTAGATACCGTCGGGGCGCTCGTGCTGGATGACCTTACGGACAAACTCGGGGGTGACAGGCAAGAAGTAAACCTTGTCGGCCAAACCCTTGGAAGTCTGGATGGTGGCGATGTTGGGGTTGATCAAGATGGTGTAGATACCCTCTTCCTTCAAGGCCTTGATGGCCTGGGAACCGGAGTAGTCGAACTCACCGGCCTGACCGATGGACAAACCACCAGAACCCAAGACCAAAACCTTCTTGACATCAACACGAGGGTGGGCAGCACGGTTGTCAGCAAGCAAACCTCCGGGGAAGGAGACAGGACGGGCCACACGCAGGGTGTTGAAGTCGGCCACAGCGTCGATGAAGACATCGAACAAGAACTCGGTGTCACGGGGACCGGGGGTGGACTCGGGGTGGAACTGCACGGAGAAGAAGGGCTTGCTCTCGTGGTAGATACCCTCGTTGGAGCCGTCGTTGGCGTTGACGAACAACTCGTTCCAGCCAGAGGCCAAGGTGGTGGTGTCGACAGCGTAACCGTGGTTCTGGGACGTGATGTAACAGCGTCCCGACACAGTCGAGGTACAGGGGATGTTGTGGCCACGGTTACCGAACTTCAACTTGAGGGTGGAGGCGCCGGTGGCACGGGCCATCAACTGGTGACCCAAACAGATACCGAAGATGGGGGTCTTGGCCTGGTCGAGCGCCTTGGCCAAGCGGGCCACGGTGGTGGCCATGACGGAGGGGTCACCGGGACCGTTGGAGATGAACAAACCGTCGTACTCCTCGGTGGTGTAATCGTAGTCCCAGGGAACCACCAACAACTCCACGCCACGGCGGACGAAGCATCTGATCTGGTTGTACTTCATACCCACGTCCACAGCGACAATACGGAGAGGCTTGCCGTTGGCACCCAAACGGGCACCGCCACGGGGAGTGTACAACACTGGCTTGCTGGTGGAAACCTTGGCCACCAAGTTCTTGACGTTGGGGTCGTCCCACTCGGGGATCTCGAAGTGGTGCTTCCAGGCGGCACCGTCGGCCAAGATGGTGTCAGCAGAAATGCCCTGCTTCTGCACCGCCAAACGTCCGAGAGTCGAACCGTTGTCTCTCAAGCGCTTGGTCAAGGCACGGGTGTCCACACCATAGATGGCAGGAATGTTGTGTTCCTGCAACCACTGGCCCAAGGACGACTTGGCCAAGTGGTGGGAGTACTCCTCGGTGTAGTGGGCCACCACCAAACCGGCAATGTGGATCTTGGAGGACTCGAAGTACTTGGGCAACGCAGGCGAATAGTCGTCGTCCAAGAGGGTGCGGTCGGGCACACCGTAGTTACCCACCAAGGGGTAGGTGATGACCAAGATCTGGCCCTCGTACGAGGGGTCGGTGATGGACTCGGGGTAGCCCACCATACCGGTCTGGAACACCACCTCACCGGCAGCAGCGACAGGAGCACCAAACGAGTAACCCTGCAAGGCGATGCCGTCTTGGGTTTCCAACGTCATCATGAGGTCGCCGGTGGACTCCATTGGAGGAGTGATAGGAGCAGATAATCTAGCCATGTTTTAGGGGGGTAAAACGGATCTGGCGTTAGTACGAGAAGGGGAATGGGTGGGGGTGGAGAGGTGATGGGATGAGATGAGATGGTGAAAAATGTGAGTGTAAGAGTAGTGCGGGGGGTGCGACCATCAACAGATCATATGGAGTATCAATGGGGGCAATCATGGGGGCAATCAATGCCTTCAGGATCCCTGCAACATGCTGCAGCATGCTGCAGGATGGCTCCAGCAATCTGCACCACGACAGCTATAGCATAGCTCCAGTTGATGCGTCCATTGCACGCTCTGACTCACATTTTCACGTCGACTCCATCCGTCAAGTCCACGTCCAGTCAGTGTCTTCACAGGCCGCTGGTGGCAGCGTCCTGTGTCTAGAGGCCTACAACCTCTCAAACATCAATACTTACTCAAAGTCGGGGGAAGATTGAACCAAGGACTAGCGTATTGGGGAATTGATGCCTGAGAGAGAGAGAGAGAATAAAATAAAAGATCTTAGCAACGGCGGCAACTTGGCCCAAATATATAGTGGCCAGAATAGAAAAATTTTCAGGCGTGCACACGAACCGGGTCTTGTGTAATGACATCACCAAGAGTGCACGGTAGGAGTCGGGCGATGGAGAGAGGCTCTGTGGTCCTAGGAGGCCGTTTTTGCTTGCAAAAAACGGTCTGGCGAGTCAGATCCACGGTTCTAGACCACCTGGGCCCTTTTCCCGAGCTCTAGAGCCCTAATATGCCCTCCATCGCACCCTTCCCTCCATCCTCCATAACCACTTTGACTCTGAAAAATTAAGGCGGGCGATGAGATGAGTCTGTCCTACTACATCACCAGGTCCGCACACGACATCACTGGAACTACAGCGCCATTGCGAGGCAACCCCGATCACAATAGGCGTGTTTGGTTCCACTTCCGAACGGCTAGCGCCGCCGGCACGGCCACATGCCCTGTGTTTGCACCCGGAAGTGAAAAGTTTGAAAAATTGGCCCTGCATGGCGGCCCCGATGGAACCTGGCCGAACACCCTGGAGCGCCAACTGGCGCAACGGCCTGAAAGAGTAACACTCAACGGCGTGCCTCCACGGATGTGATCGACGCATTTCCTTCTGTAGCCCCAGTTTCCCGAGTGTATGAGCCCCTGGTCTCGCGATATGAGTCTTTCTGTGTTCCGAACCAGGCCAAGCATCAGCCCTGCAAACACGGAAAAAACGGCGATATGGGCACAATGGCCAGCCTCTAGAGCTGATCCAGGCCGCAAGCCCCGTTCCTGCGATTCTGGCCCCGAAACCGTGCCTTTCCACACCTTTCTTCCCCAGAATAGCCTTTGGAATCGATGTAGGTGGGGACACGTTCGGATGTCGTGCCGCTAAGGGCACGACATCGATGTCGCAAAATATATCTTTCTGTCCACAGCCTACCCGATCCTATTTACCCTTAGTCTCCATCTTCTGCTGGTCTCCATAAGCCCATTATCCCCTCCAGTGTTCCGAACTGGCCGTGTTGCTGTGTTTCTCCCAAAAAAGCCCCCGTCGCTTTCGCCCGCCCCACCCGCTAGTGGCCCCTGTTATCACTTGCTTCCCTAGATTATGATGAGAATATGAAGACCAGTGAAATCTACTCGAAATTCATGCAGAAGCGCTTGGAGCGAACGCTCGGCACTTCAATCCGTAACAAGGTCCATCGCTTCACGTCCAGGGTCCATCCCTATATCCGGGTGCTTATTCCCAACTTCAGGGTGGCCCATTTTGTCTACATCACCACCATGGCATTTATGGGCACGTTTGTCATGTATCCCTACAAGAACTTGAAGTACATCGACACGTTGTTCATGTCCGGAGGCGCTGCCACCCAGGCCGGTCTTAACACCGTGGACGGAAACCTCTTGAAGCTCTACCAACAAATCACAATCTATATCGTGACCTGGCTCACCACCCCCATCTTCATCCACGGCTCTTTGCTCTTCATCCGTCTCTACTGGTTCGAGCGCCATTTCGACGACATCAAGGAACGCTCTCTTCTCAACTTCAAGATGAGAAGATCTGCCACCATCGCCTACCAACGATCGCGCTCCCTCACCTCCACTCATCTCAACACCGTCAACAACCGTGAATTGGGCCTCGATAACTTGGAAACGGGCAACCGCTCCGACTCTGACACCCCCAAACTCGGAAGCATCGAAACGAACCAAAGAACCCCCGACTCAACGCTGAGTGTACGCTCTTCAGACCAAGTGATCCACATCAGTGAACCTTCAGACTCCGACGCCGACGATCCACTCCACGTACCTTCACCCAAGTCCGCTCTGCCAGCTCCACAGTCTCTGGATAATATCCGCTTTGGAAACTTGCCCCAACCACCCACCAAAAAGAGAGCTAGAAACCAGGAAGTCGACCCAGAAGATATGTACAGATCAATCGCAATGCTCCGCGATAACCAGGCAAATAAGCAGAACCAGACCTCTATTCAATTCTCCACCGATATCCATGACAAGTACAAGCACAACAACGAAGACGATGAAGTGTTGGTGATCAAATCACCTAACGAAATCGAAAATAACCAGAATAAGCCCATTTTCACCAGGAAAAGCCGGAGAAGAAGCTCATCTAATTTCATATCACCCAAAAAGGCCTGGAAATTTGCTTCCAAACAAGGAGAAAACAAATGGACTCGTAAGATAGGCCGTTCTCGTCACCGCGGAGTTCTTCGGACTTCTACTACGGAATCTCTCGAAAATGCCATCGATGATGAAGATGACAATTCCATTGACTCCGAAACTCAACATCTTACCCAAGATGAAGATGATTTTGGCGATGGCGACGATGAAAGGGCCACTGATGATGAAGGAGCTGATTTCGAAGAGAGAGTGAGTGGATCGGCTGAACTTCAACGTTCTCAGTCTCACAATGTGCCAAAGAATGAAAGGCCTATCAATGGAAGAGCAAACACCATTGATTTTGCTGACCAAAGAACTAATGGCCAGAGACCTGGTGCTGGTAGAAGGAGATCGAAGTCCTTCAAAAACAAAATGGGCCAGAAATTGAAGAAAACTGCCTCAATGATGCGTTCCAGAAGTTTTGGAGATACCAGTGACACTAGGTATGATTTCGATGAAGAGTCTTCAATGAACTCGAATCCGGGTTTGAGTAGAACTATGAGTACCAATTACTTGTCGTGGAATCCGACTGTGGGTAGAAACTCGACTTTTGTCTATCTCACAGATGAACAAAAGGAAGAATTAGGAGGAGTGGAGTACAGAGCGGTGAAGTTATTGATCAAAATATTGGTGGCTTACTACATTGGTTTCCACATCTTAGCCATGTTGTTCTTATTGCCATGGATCTTGCATAAACCACAATACATTGAAATCCTTAGGAACCAGGGTATTTCACCTACTTGGTGGGCTTTCTTTACAGCATCTTCTGCTTTCAACGATTTGGGTATCACGCTTACCAGCGACTCGTTGGTTTCTTTCAACAGATCTGCATATGTCATGGTGATTGTGGCATTTTTTGTCGTCATTGGTAACACTGGATTTCCAGTCATGTTAAGATTTATTATCTGGATTCTTTTCAAATTTTCGAAGCCTTTGTCCTTGTACAGAGAGTCCTTGGGTTTCCTTTTGGATCATCCAAGGCGTTGCTTTACCTTGTTGTTCCCCTCAGTTCCCACATGGTGGTTATTCTTCATATTAGTCGTTTTAAATGGATTGGATTTGATTCTTTTTATTGTCTTGGATCTCAATAATGAAGTCCTCAAGGAAACACCAGTCAAGTACCGAGTTTTGCAAGGATTGTTTCAAGCATTCAGTACCAGAACTGCAGGTTTCACTGTCGTTGATTTGAGTATTTTGCATTCAGCGGTTCAGGTCAGTTATATGCTTATGATGTATATTTCGGTTTTGCCTTTGGCTATCTCCATTAGAAGAACGAATGTTTATGAAGAACAGTCCTTGGGAATTTATTTAAAGGATCAGACTGAAAATGAGGATTTTGAAACAAAGCCAACCACATTTGTTGGAGCCCATTTGAGAAATCAATTGTCATATGATTTGTGGTTTATTTTCTTGGGGTTGTTTATCATCTGCATATGTGAAGGTTCCCAATTACTGAAGGATAATTTCAGATTTACTGTTTTCAGCATCTTGTTTGAGATTATCAGTGCTTATGGTACTGTTGGTTTGTCGTTGGGTTTTCCCGGAATTAATACATCATTATCTGGTAAATTCTCCACCATTTCCAAATTGGTGATAGTTGCCATGATGATTAGAGGGAGACACAGAGGTTTACCATACTCCTTGGACAGAGCCATTATGTTGCCGGATGATCAAATGAACAGAAGAGATAGAGTGCAAGAAACGCATGCTATCCGAAATAATAATACCATGGAAAGGGCAGCTACCTTGGGTAGAGTGAGCACATTGGACTATGGTATGGAATCCAATCTCTTGTCTAGAGTGAGAACTGTGTTTGAGAATGGTGGAAATTTCATTTTTGGTAGCACTCTCAACAAATCAGGACATGGACACTCGAATTACCGTCGCGGTAGTGACAATAGTATGGATAACCGTTACCCAAATCACCAAAAGCCAACCAATCATCGAAACCAATCGGGAGTTAATCATCACAGGACCCCGTCCGAAGCCCATGAAATGTCAGAGCTTCAACCTGGAACTCATAGACGCAGCAGTTTCAGAACATCAGAAGAACACAACCGTTCTCCTCTCCATGAGCAAACAAGACGCTCATCGGTCATTTAGTCAGTTTGTTTTAGCGAACTACTCTCACTAGTCATAATTTAATTCTACGTTTAATTCAAAATTTTGAAAATTCTACAAAATTGTAAAAATTTGAAGAGGTGAAATTCTGAAATGTTAGCATATAGAGAGTAACAAAAGTAATTCTTTCAAACCGAAGCAACAAAAGAAAATAACACGATTTCAGGCATCAAGAATTAAACAACAGCAAGATTTGCAAGTCAATGGTGGGGGTACTTTGTGGATATTAATCTCAACAATGCAAGCTACTATATTTATCACCAATTTTCCAGTTTTAGCCAAATTCATAAACCAGAAGTCGTCTCTCTTATTGGAATCTTATCAAGACTATGTATTTGCATCAGATAAAATAAAACAATTCACTGTTACCAGTCTATCTTCGTATTGACTTTTGTATGGAAAAATTGAGTTAGATAAACGAATATGTACTTTACGGAAATAGTTTCTGAAAAGGACATTCAACTAATTGAATTGTTCCAGCAATCTGGTGAGTATAATCTATACTTCCTCCAATACACAGATTGCACTGAATCGAAGTTCTTAATCACAAGGTCAAACTACTTCATTGATTTTCCTACAAATTCATTCTCTTCTACTCGGAGCCAAAATTCGTCTATTATTCTATGGTACAGCCTCGTATTCCTGCGAGCTTACAAGTAATTCTTTCTGTTGGCAGTTCTGATGAATCTTCTCAATTGCCATTCCACGTCTGCGTCCTTGTTATCAGGTAATCCCAACTTGATCTCGTAGAGTCTCATTTCGAAACGAGGACCGATCTCACTGATTTCCACCGAGTCTTTGGTCTTGACGTAAACGTGATGTCTCACCGAAATGTAGTCGTCGTTGTTGACAAAGGTAATGACTCTGGAACTGTCCTTCTTGACTCCAGGAGGAAACAAGTGCTTCAAGATCTTTTCCACACGTTTACCTAAGTTCGTATTGAAATTTTCAAAGATGAGATGGGGGTAACTTTCGGAAATGTTTCCGATATTGGGCAAGTCATGTCTCAATTTGACGTTATGCAAGGTGAACACGGCAGTTGGACCGTGGGGGAAGTGTGACACCGTGAGAGAAGTGGGAACACCTCTGTGTTCATGCAAAATGATCATGTCGGTGATTTGTACCCGAGAGCACGACTTGACAAGCTCGGGTATGATGTAGTTACCTCTGTTCAACTTCAAGGAGTTGGGGAACATGAGTTTGATTTCCTTGGAAAACTGCAACAACTTGACAGAAGGATCACGCGAGGTGGTGATGATGACCTTGGGATCACTGATACCGCTCAAAGCGGAGTATTCGTCGTCGATTTCGACCTGTTCACTCTCGTCAAAGATGAAGTCCTTTTGGAGCTGGGCGTCTTCAGCAAGCTCCTTGGACAACGGCTTACCCGAAGCCAATGCAGCTTTCAACTGCTGTCTCTTCTCCAAAAGGTTGGACTCTTTGAGCTCGATCGACTTTCTATAGAGGTACTCTCTTCTTTCTCTGGCCTGTCTTCTTATCATGATGATGGTGTAAAGTGATGAGATGAGATGAATTTTTCAGTGCACTTTCAGAAGGTGCGTTTTGGTGAAGAAACGAGAAAGTGGATACACTATGGGGAAAGAAAGGAAAAATATTGAGGAAAATATATGGAAAGTAGTGCCTGCTTCGATTGGGGATGGAATGGGGGTGATTTGGCGAAGCCAGAGGCATCGGAACTGGAAATACGGCACGGAAAGCAGTTGGTCACGTGACCACAAAACAGTGACTGTAGTGTTACCAGCAAGAGCAGACAGAGAAGCTTGGGCGGATACTAGGGGAAGATGAAGAAGGAGACACAGAAATATCCTCTGTAGCTAATTGCTAATTTGCTACTAATTTGCCAGCAATTTCAATTTGATTTGAAGCGAATACGTAAGCAGTAAAGACCGAAAAACTAATATCCGAGACCAACTAGGGAATGGGGGTTGCTGTAACAAAGTTCAGGGCATGGCTACATTTCCTCTTACTTCTGAACGGATCCTCAGGGCCCACGACGTGATTTGGGGTTACTGCTAGATGGCCAAAGAATGATTACATAAGCACAACAATATACTTACGTAACAGATCAGACCCTGTATTTCAACCGAAGAACCCATTTTACCCACCCTACCTCTACAGGCCATCGTTTCAATCATAACGGCTTGGCTGAATGCGACATTTTTAACTATGGCCCCAAATCTTGGCCTTCAAGCCGGCAGATATAATTTCAGACATTATCCTGTCAAAAATCAGACACAGGATGGATAAGAATAGATGCATACTAGTGTTGTGTATTGCTGTGTTCCAAGTAGTCAGCCCATACGGAAGCAGTGACCAAGTTCCGACGGATGGTCACACCATTACCTAGTTTCAGTGCCGTTGGGTGCAAGTCTTGCCCCATTGGGAAGATGATGCACACAGATCTAGACGAGACTTGAATGCCTCAATGCCTCAATGATTCGGCAAATATTTGGAACAGGGGAACTAGAGATCAGGGTGTGGGGTGCATTGGATGCGGAGAGAGAGAGATAGAGCTCCTAGTACTTGAAATGTATGTAGAATGTTAGAAGGCTCTATCAGCGTCCTTTTCAATTATAGTAATAATTCAGGTCGCAATGTGATAGTAGAAAAATGGGGGTAGGTGGAATAGAGTAGAGCTGGGCTCGATAATAGAAGAAAAATTAAGCACCAGCGCTACACATCTCATAATAGAACATCTGGTGCTTCTTCCTGTCAGAACAGATCAGGTCCTGTCATGTCTGTGGTGTATGGAAATTGTGCCACATCGACTCACCCCCTTTTTGTGCCCCTCTCATGTCATTCATGACTTTCTCCATAAGTATTCTCTCATTTCATTTCTTCTCCACATGTATTCTCTCATTTCATTTCTACTTGACTCCTCATTTAATCTCTCATTTCATTTCTCCTAGTCTCCTCCTCCCTCCAAGCATTCTCTCATGTTCTTCCTCCTTGATGTCATCATTCTCTAACTTCACCCCTCCCCCACGTATTCCATGTCACTCTCCGGTACTTGCAAGAACTATTTTCACGTATCCCCTCTGTCCTGCCCCTCCCTCTATGATTGGAAGTACTCTTTTCATACACTCTATATTTGCAATTACCATTTTCGACTCCCTCTATACTTGCAAGCACTATTTTCGACTCCTTCTATACTTGCAATTACTATTTTCGTACTCTCTATATTTTCCCCATCTACCACGACATTCCATGGTTTTGCGCTGCCGTATTATTTCTTGCACTTGCCACAACCTCCGTTGTCCTGGTCATTTGGCACCCCATGTTCTGGATTCTTTTGCCCGATCCAGAGAGCAACAGTGCCAATGCAACCTCCAACTAGGAGGAGGTGGGACCGGGGCTACCATCTGTGTCAATGTGTGGATTTCTTATCTTATCTCTCGCAGTTCCTCTGCGCGCATCTCCCACATTGACTTTCCTGGTAAATGAGATGGGGATGCCAGTATAGGCGTGGACTGTATTACGAGCTTGTGTGCGATCTGGGATCGGCACCAAGTGTGTTGAAAATACCGCCTCGACGGAGCTCTACAATATTAATTTCCAAGGTACTACTCCGAGCACTATTCCGAGTGGTGGTCTTCGGCAGTGTGGTGTGCCTCTATTGTGCCAGTTAATCCTCGACCTGCAATACTGTACCTTGGAGTCTCTTATAACCTTAATATCGCTCTCCTTGCCTTCTCTCTCTCTTTCTGTCCTCCATCCCCCTCTTCATTCACGGTCCATATCCCTCCGTTTCTCTCTTCTTTCTTACATTCTGGGCTACTTCAGTTTCTGTCACTCTCTTCATTCCTGCCACTTCACGTTTCTGTCACTCTCTTTTCTCCACCCTAAGCGGCCACTAACGGCCTGCAATGATCTGCTGCCGTGAGATCCTCGGATCCTATTGATGCATATTTTTTCCTGGTATTGTTCTTTCAGGACCGATTGCCGTTTCCATCATCTCCACTTGCTGTTTGCTATGTCAGGCTCCAGGGTGTCCCCCGCATGACCTGGTGGAGGTTCTACCTGGTCCACCCCGCCAGTGACCCCAACATTCTCTTCTCCTCTCGAAAGAGGCGAAAAGAGAGAGAGAGAGACGGGTTGGAAGAAGGTGGAGCAATAGAGGAGATAGAGAAGATAGGAGCGCGATAAAGAGATAGGAGCAGGATGAAGGAAGGGATGATACACGAAGAGATAGCAAGAAGGGATGCAAAGGGAGGGAAGGAAAGGATAGGAAGCGGGGACACGAGGGGGAAGGGGATGTAGAGAGAGGTATGGAGTGGGTTCTCTAGCGAGAAGGAATAGAGAGGGCTGGCGAGAGCGAAAATAGCTAAGGGCATAGAGCGAAAATAGCTTAGAGCATAGAGCGAAAATAGCAAATGGCGAAGTAGCGAGAAAGAATGGAGAGAATAGAGAGCCGAAATGGCGGAATGGGGAAATGACTACGAAAGCGAGAACAGCGAATGGGCTAAAATACAACAATAGCAGCGATAATAGTGAAGATATCGAGTCTAAGCGTGCCAGCAGCCAGCCAGACCAGACCTAGGTAGCAGCACTTCCGGAGGCTCCACTATTTTCCAGTAGGGCTTCCACTGGGCTCTAGCTTCTAGCGAGAGCGTAGCAGATCTCACCACAGCAGCAGTTGCAGAAAGGAGCTTGGACTGGGTAATTGCACCCAAATGGCTCCGGACTTCCTGGGCAAAAAAGACCAGGGCTAGCTCGACAGGCCGGAGTTATCGTAGCGAAGGCACACAATGCATTGGTGCAAATAGGAATATTGGCAATATGGGGGTGCGGCACCGTGGTGGTGGTGGCGGCCGTGGAGTTCTCGCGGTAATGGTGGAATTGCTGTGCCCAGTGTCGCAATTGTAGCGAGAAACCTCCACAGCCATGTCACACTGCCAATTGAACGGCCAGACCCGATCTGACCTGGTAGAGCGTGATATCTGCATGTTCTAGTGCCCTTCTGGTGCCGTCCGGGTGCACATTCCCATCACCTTTCTCATGCCGTGACAAGGAATTCAGAGCCGTGGCCCAACCCCCCACGAGAATTGCGTAGCTAGAGCCGTATCATCCAAATTCCCTAAGCCCCACAAATCCAACAGACAGACAGACAGAAAGACCAGGGAGGAGCCCAGAGCAAGGCTAAACCAGCAAGGCTAAACTAGCAAGTGGCCAGTAGCAAATCAGAAGTAGTAAGAGCAACTCACTAAATTGTATCGAAATTGAAACCGGTACCGTTAAAACTCTACCACGAATTAATTCTACAGTAATGGCCCTATTCGATATTTCTCAGTAATAACCTTATTCGAATTCTCCACCACTCTTATTCTCCACCACCTCTAATTCTCCACCCTCCTCCTCTATCTACTCTAGGCCGATGCGGAGATGTGGCTAATCTCTGCATGGCAATTCGCCTCGAAAATGGCCAATTCTGTTCAATACTCTCCTCACCATTGGCAATAGCACGCGTGCCAATGGCTGGCTATTTGGAGTAGAGAGTAGAAGGAGGAGGCTCAGGGTGAAAGTCGCAAAGTTGAAAGAAGCCAAGCATAAGCCATGGCCGGTCGATTGGTCCGATCGGAATCTGGATAGGGCTTAACTCGGGCTTATGTTCGGCATTATGGCCATTGGCTCAGCGCACCAGAAACTTTCACCCTCACATCTTACGGACGGCTTTTATTATCACAATCTAAACACTGGTTCATGCGGTGCTTCCAGTAAGCTCGACTTGACTGGGCGCCACATGGGTGGGAAGAAGGGGGAGGGGGAGGGGACCGGCAGACTGCCGGGCCCATGAAATCAAACTCAAACTCAATAAACTAAACGGAAAAACAATCATAACGGAAATACAATCACAAGAAGTAGACATTTTGGGCTTGCCGGATCTCGACCAGAAGCGGTTTTTGGCATGCCGAGCCTGACATGTCATAGGCTCGGACAGGCCAGTTCATGGACAACCGGCTTAGTGGCCGTTGATCTCGGTGGTGGTCTGTCTGATACAGTCGCCAATGGAGGTGGAGATCAAACTCTCATTGTCGTTAAAGGTGTTCATGGCAAAATGCGGAGGGGCAGCGTAGTTGCTGGCGGTGGAGTTGGAGGCCACAGACTTCCTTCTATCGTTGAGCGAAGGAGGCTGGACCGAGCTGCGGCGCGAGTTCTTCAAGCTGACGTAGTCCTGGTCGTCGCTGTCGCTGGACTCGGGCGAGATCATGAAGCTCTTGAGATTGGAGCCGGAGGTGGGGCAGGTCTTGGACACCGAGTCCTTTCTGCCCAAGCTCTTGAGGCTGCCGAAGCGCAGCTTGACCGACGCATTGGGCGACTCCGACTCGTTCAACTGCTTGGACAACTGCGAGGTGGTGGAGGGGTTTTTGTGCTTGACGAAGGATGCCTGCTTGGCGAAGGCCGGAGGCACCTGGTCCTTGGGGGTCTTACGGGTGGGTATGGTGCCCTGGGAGTAGGACCCCTTGAACGAGGGCCGGCGGGCAAACTCGTCGTTGTTGATCATATCGGCGTAGCTGTAGAAGGAGAGCGACGAGGTCAACTTGGGCGGCGACACGGGCGACTGGACTTGGGGGTTCGTGTTTGTGGTGGCGCTGGCCTCAGGCACGGTGTTGATGGGCTGGGGCGCCATCTGGTTGATGGAGTAGCTGGAGTTCTTGCGCAGCGGCGTGAACGGCCTGCCGAGGGCCATGTTGAGGCCGATGACCGAGGAGTTGCGGCGGTTGGAGTAGATCATCTCCACGTCGTCGAGATTGGTCTTGTTGCTGTTGAGGAGCTGGGCCGAGGCGTCCAACGCGGGGGGAATGTAGTCCTCGTTCTTGAACAACGAGGGGTTGTGGATGGAGAGCGACAGGTTGTGGGTGTAGGAGCGGGGGCGGCGGTGGGAGCCGCTGGAGGCGCCAGAATGGCCCGAGTGGGCTGCGGAGCCATGGCCGCCCTGGCTACTGGCACCGTTGGCGCTCTGAGGAGGGCACCAGAACACGGAGTCCTGGACGGAGCGCTCGAAGATGTTGGACTCGGGGTTGTCCACCAACGGATGGGGGGACACGGCGTCGGCGACGGGAGACGCCAAGGGCGACAGGTACTCGTCGGAGCGGTGGGAGCCAGGCGACGACGAGGACGAGGCAGCGGTGGCAGTGGTGGCGGCGGAGGCGGCGGGCACCGCCTTGGCGGCCTTGGCCGCCTTGTCGTCGGTGCTATTGGAGCCGAACGAGAAGAGCGACAATCGCTTGGAGGTGGAGGAGGACGAGTGGGTATCGACCATGGTGGTGGGAGTCATGAACAGGGGGAGCAGGACGGGAGGACGGGGGACAGGAGACGGGGCGAGACACAGGCAAACAGGGGGAAGCACACGGAGAAGGAGGACAACACAGACGGAATGCTAGGGGGAGGCCACGGGGAGAAGGGCAGGAGAGGCACAGGTTAGCCGTAGGGACTGACCCTGGAAAAGCCAGGTCTATATATGAGGAAAGGACTGGTGCCCCGGCAGGGGTCGTGCGCGGCCCGGCCCGCTTTGTGCAGCCATGGCGGCAGTGGGGGAGGGGGTGCCTTGCCTAGAACGGAGCGGATTTGAGGTGCTGCAGACATCGTGGTGGAACTGGTGACACCCCTGTGCATCAGCCCGGAAGGGGAGATGGATGGGGGCAGACACCGAGTGGGATGCTGCAGCACTGTTCATATGGACCGTTTGTGCACGTCCAAAAGGGGGCCATCATCATCGTCATTATAATTATTATCAACGTCTTCATTATCATTATCATTATCATCTTCATCTTCATCTGTAATATCAGCTTCTGCCTCTCGGTATTATCTGTTGCCATCTACTGTTTACAGTGCGAAATGCCTGCTGGGTTAAGTTCCATGACTAGTGTCTATGTCGGTATGTCGCCAAGTATGTCCATGACTTGTGTCTGTTTCTGTCTTCCGTCTTCTGCTTCTGTCTCTGTCTCTGTCGATGTCTCTGCCTATATCTGTGTCTAAGTGTCTGTACCCCTTTATCATATCTCTATCATGTTCTGCTACATCTCTCAATCTATTACCAGCAGACCCAGTCCACACGCATGATTGTGTGGCTGCGTGTCTGCAGCAGCGTGGGGCAGGTGTGCCTCGATTGCTGCAGACACAACAACCGATAGATGCTGGCTGCAGCGGCGCCCATGCGCGCTAGCCGCCAAGTCAACAATCGATTGACATGCAAATGTCGCGCCAATGTCGCGCTCGGCATGCTCGGAGTAGTGTGGGGCAGGGTCTGGGTCACGTGCGCGACACTCCCGTCGCCGTCGCCCTGGCGATTCCCCCAGGTCGCCTTTCTGACCGATAGAGTCCTGCCGTTCCCACGGCACCGTCTATCGCCGCTGCCACCTGTGTGCGATAGCGGCGCATTGGCCTTGCGGGCGCGCCGCTGGCGCAATGGAGATTCCACCAATGCAGCGATGATTCCACCAATAGGAGCCCATGTTATGTCGTCGTCCCATGCAGACACTGGGCCGGCAGCGTGCGTGCGCAGCGCACGACAGACACTGCAACCAGGAACTCCACATACGTACGTACATCCGTATATACATACAGACATGCATACAGACATACAGACACACATACAGACATCCATACACACAGCCAGACAGACATCCACGCACACCACCCCTCACCAACGGTCCTGCCGTCAACGCCGCATGCGGTAAGCCTTCATTGCCCACGTCATGCGTCACGTACCTCTTGCAGCAGCAGTCGTCAAGCTGGCCCGGCTGCCTCCTATTGCAGAAGGGCCCGGTGTCTCGGGTGTCTTTCTCGTAGATACGCTGCTGCTCGCTTGATACTACTGTTGCAGCAGCTGCTGCAGCAGCCGTCGGTGCTATCTCCGAAATGGGTCACGCGCGGCGTCACAGTTTATGTCGTGGTACTGTACCAAGTGGGACAACACCACCACCACCGCCACTACTGGCAGGACTTGTGGCGGGACCTGTCAAACGGCCTACACCTGCGTCTGCCGGACATGATGCAGTCATGCAGACGCCACGGCGGGCCGAAGTGGTCCGCAGGACGCCTGGTGGCAAACTGCAAAAACAGGACCTTGGACGTGACGGCCGGACGAGAAGTCTCCAGATCGGAGAGAGAGAGAGACAGAGAGAGCGACACAGACCCCTATCTGGCCCGACGACACCACGACACGGTCCTGTACCTGGAGCCAAGACCTGCCAATCGTGTTTGTACGTCTGGCATTACGTCATGGCGCTCGGTGACATTGTCCTGTGCAGGCGGACCAAATGGCCATGAAAATCATCGCATTTGGGAAACTGGGGCAAGCTGGATTGTATGGAAACTACGACAACCGCCAGGTGGGTGGAGCTCAGGCAAAGTGGGCCATTGCGTTCCAGTACAGACGACCCATTCACTGCGCCGCAGCTGTGCCAATTGGAACCGTCCATTTCTTGCGCCACGGCCCCCACCGTGTTTTCCCGTTTTCAGAGTCGAGGTGGGTGCACGCTTGTTTGTGCTGGTGGTTTGGAACTGGCGTAGCGATCTCAATTACATGTGCGTATTGTGGAGATAACGGCACAGTTGGAGCCCGAGCAGGTCGCCGGCGACACAATGCAGCATTATTTACGTGATGGAACATGGCGACGGTGGCGACCGTGGCGAAGTGTTCCGACACTCGACGTTTTGTCATTTGGTCTGGGTGAGTTGGGGATGTTGGAGAGTTTGGTCACTTTTCGTGGCCGCAATGTAGTGACTGGGCAAAGTATATTGCACAGCTTTCGGTGTGACCATGGCCAATCTGGCCCCGAAGACAAAGCAGACAAAATGGGCAAGAGGGACATGTTGGGCAAGAAGATGTCTCGGAACAGTAGGATCGTTTCTGTGATCGCTGTGGATTTTGCTGTCACGGAGAATATTGGCCACTGATCTCACACATTTGGACGTCACGGATAATTGGGAAGCAGAATCTCCCTAGACCTGGACGTCACGGAGAATTGGGATCAGCCCAACTGATCCCTAGTCATTCGGACTCACGGATAATTGGGATCGGTTGAGATGGAGCTCCAGCCAGCAGCCGGGGCATGACACGGAAAATTAGCATCAAGCGCTCGTGCCTGGCATCTCGGTTCTACTTCGAGTTCTACGGTTTCTTTCTGTTTCCACCGGTCTTTTCGTGGTGTCACTTGGGCCTGGAACCTCGGTCTCGGCCGTTTCAACTGCTTTCGATATCTGTAATCTAGAAAGCTTCGGTCTTCAGTCATTTTCAGAGTCCTGCTCTTCGCCTGGTTCTTCCGGATCAAGTTTTACCGGCTCGGCTTAGGCTCCTAGACTCCCTACAGTGGCCTATTTGGACCACAAGAACCACTTTCCTACAGTCAGACATTTTCTGATTAATTATTCGGGCCACAGAAGCTCCAAAGCTTATTATGTTTCCGGAGATTGCACACTTCTGTTCTGCCGAGAATAGTGCTATTCTTCGGCAGAATTTGACCGTATGCTTGCACTAACCATGCGAGAGAAGCCATTGTATCAAAGGATTGTTATATCGTGTTGGTTACAAGCCGCAATCTGGGAATTCTAGAAGCCCATGCATTCTGCTGAATTGATATGGCATGGGATACTGGAAGATAATTGACGTGTCGGTGTAGAAGGTAAAATGCAAGGCAATTATTATTATCAAGACTTCTCTATGGCAATATCGCCACAACTGCCCGATTAAATTCTGGTGTCGAATCGGTAGATACTGCTTACTCCTTTGAGCCAGAATTATCAAAAGATAAGGAGCATGGTGCTCAAAATCTAAAATATAGAGACGAGAATTAATGCTTCCAGCACGTGGAAAGTTGGCCAGAAAGCAACAGCATCACCTAAAACTGTTCTAAACCTCTGAAATATAAGTCTACACTACGTCGAATCCGTATTACTAGCATATCTTTTCCCCATTCTTATGGGAATGTCCCAATTTCTGATAACGACATGGCAATTCTGCTTTTGTGAATGTTTTGCAAAAATAGCTTAATTCCAAAAAAGTGCAGAGTAGGAAAATGTCCTTGAAAAGCCCCAGAACAGGGGGTGTAAAATAGGAAAAGCTAAAACCCACCATTTGTGTCTGTAATACCCAAAGGAGGGGAAGAAATAATAGGCATGAACCAGAAAGACATAGCAACAAAGTATCTCAGACATTATTCCGGTTTTTACGCTTTTTGAAGCTGTGAAATTTTGAGGAAATTTAGAATGACGTAGAAATACGGAGAGTCTACGTGTAATGGCCAGAATAGAGGATTAAGATGTTTGCATCGTGTAGAGCATTGTGAATACTGTCAAAATTGGAGATATCTCTAAGTAGGAACTCGTTAAATCACATAAAGCCCATTCGAGACTTTTCTCCATTAAGCTCATGCCTATATTCAGAACTACAGAACACTTTTATATCGTTGCATAGTACAGAAATTGAGGAAATTCCAATCGGAGTATTTCGGTCCCATTTAGGGCATAGGCGATTGTATCCAACCATGATTTCAGCATATAATCGTGGTACTCTCTTGTGACGCATTGGGACAAATTTCACTTTAGTAGACTAACCAGATAGCACTCTGCCCCAAGGCTTGATTCCGCCGCGAGACCCTTTGATGTCGATCGAAATCCGAGGAGTCAATCGCTGGTCCTGGAAATTGCAAGGCCCCAATTTGCAAATCAAAGGACCTATTCAAATGTCCCAATTGCCCCAAGATTCAGTCCTTCAGATCCAGTTCTCACTATACAGATTCTAACTGTACAGACCGATCTTTTTCTTTCTGAACTCAATACAAAAAAGATGGACGAAACAAGCAAAAAAAAAACGCCATTTTCAAGCAGCAAAAGGACAGAACAGCCTTCTACAACCTGAACAACCCAAATCTCCTCTTTCCTGTCACTATTCATCCATCAACAGCACAGTTTCCTACCCTTCCTCCACCCCATTTTGCACCCGGACTGCACATACAGCCAGGCACCGCGTTCTTCTCTCCTTATGAATCCACCTTCCCCCTCCACTCTGGCATCTACCCCGGACCCTCGGACCCTACAGCACGGGATTGCCCAATCTCGCACCTCCCTTACCACCATGTCCGTCATTGTGACGCCGCTGTCCTCAAAAAACGTCCCGAAACCGCAGGTGCCGCACAATCTGGCCACTTCCAAGTCCCAGCACAACCTGCCAGTTCCAATGGCTACCGCCTCCAACCCCGTCTTGGGCAATGCTACCTCCTTCCGTAACGCCCGCCACAGAAGCACCACCACTGCTTCCATCGACTCTCTCAATATCCAGTCAATTGAGGCCCTCCGTAACCAGACAGCCGGAACTAGCGGATTGGGCTCTTCCATCGCCACATCGGAAGAGTCCTCTAGTGACGAGGACCGATCCGGTGGCACGTCCAAGTCACCACACCGCTCCCAGTCAGCATCCAATATCCGCAAGACCAACAGCATGGGCCGTCACGGCCATCCACCCCAACTTATCCATTCCAACTCCAGAGACAGAGACGACAACCATATACGAAGAATCCGCAGTGCCACCACGCTGAACGTGGAGGGCATACGGAATGCCGGAATGCTGTCACAGGAACACGTTTCCTCCGTCCCCAATAATCCGTTTGGTGGTGGAACTAGAAGAGTCAGTAACAGGTCCGACACCTCGCTCAATCCAGAGAGTCCCACCTGGCTCTTGAGCGACTTGCTCTCAAACCTCAGCTCAGCCAAAGATATGGACGAGTACCAGCTTGTGTCGAAGGGCAACTCACTTGTCACGTTGTTCAAGCAGAATCCGAGCTTGAAGCACGAAATCCTTATGAAAAACTTCTTGAACAAGATCCAATTCATGTTTCAGCATAACACCAGCGAGGTGCGAAGCGTGGGTTACCGCATTCTTCGCCATAGCATCTCCAATTACGAGTCTTTGACCGTGATAGTCCAGTACAAGATCTTGATCTATATAATTCTCACAATGTCCACAGCCAGATCTACAATGGTTGAGAAGGAGCAGGCACTTAAGCTTATCCGGGAGTTCTTGACGATAGAAAATGGCAGTGATTATCTCTCGATCGGAGTGATCAAATCCTTGATCGCTGTTGTTGAAAGTGGAAACGAAAAGATGAACAGCAATGATGGTGCTACCAATTACTCCGTTTTCAACGCACAGGACGAAAACCAACTGCCGATTCCCGAGTCATTCAAGCTCATATGCATAGAAACAATCTGCGAAATTTCCCTACTCAAGCCAGAGCTCATCTTTCACAGCGGTGGCTTCAAAGTAATCATTGATACAATTACCGATGGCTCTATCGAAATAGCGACAAACTGCTTGTTCGTTTTACTCAAATTATTAGACTTGAAAAGGTCAAGACAATTACTACGGAACGGGTATGATCTAATGTCTCTTTGTTCTATCTTTTCCACACTTAATGAGCAGGACTCGGAAATAGACGACCATAAGGATAGAAACAATTTCACCGTCCAAAAGCTACAGAAAACGTCCTTTATTATAACTTTGTTGTTGAAGAACTTCAATGGTTTAATGGCGTTTTCTATTTACGACTTCAGAATGCTTAGAGAGTTGATTGGAAATCTTAAAAGGCAAAACGCCACTGTGAGGGACTACATTTTAGACATCCTCTTTGATGTTCTTAGAATCAAATCATTGCCTTGGCTATCCACAAGCTCCATTAATGATATGATCAGGGTATTCAACTCGTACCTTAACCTAAACACAAGCGAGAACTTGTTTGAGTATTCCGAAATTAATGAAAATTCATTTGAATATAGTCTAGTGAATCATTATCGTGGACTCCTCAGTCTCGTTCTCGTTAAGCATGGGATTTTTGACATGTTGGTGCAAATAATTGAGGAGAAGTCCAATGAAACCCTTACGACCAAAGCAACTACACTTATTACCCATCTTTATTCCACGTGTAATAACTTATTACCCACCGAATTAATTGAGAAGGAAGCAAAGCTCTCAAATGTTTCATCACAATCTTCCTTCAAAATTGATAAATCAACCAGGAGCAAATTCGTTCCTACTAAGACATACAACTCTACTTTGAAAACTCACCTCAGGAAAATCAATGTGTCAGCTCGATATAACATAGATGACCTTGAATTCAAGAGCATGCTTTCCAATACTCGTATTTTGACAGTCAAAGAATTCGAGGATTGGAACTGGTCATTACTACTTGTTATGATTCAGGGACCACTCACTAACCCTAAAAGATTTGATGAAGTCATAGAGAAGAATCCAAAGATGCTCAAACGTTTGATGTCTTTCTACCGTCCTTTCAAGTTTAGGTTTTGCAATATTTCAGTTTCAGCAAAAAATTCATCTAAATTTATCAATATCGGCTGCCAACTCATAGAATTGCTCTTGAGCTTAGACGCCGGGGTTAAATACCTTTCTACAAATAAGATTTTACCTCAATTTACTGAGATATTGGCTCAAATCGATCCTTACAGTGGTATTTCAGCCAAGGAACCCATTCTTTCCAGAAAAAGACTAGAAAATACAATCAGTTTTGGATATTTAAAGTTGATTGCTAAATTCAGTTATAATGCAGCAGGTCTCAGTTTATTAGAACACTGGCAAATTTTCAATATTTTGCAGAATATAATTGATTCCACCATTGATAGCGACGTCAATAACCTTCTCATCATAACCTTATTCAAAAGTGTCGATTTCACACTTGATTCACAATTCAGAATTATTTTATCTAAGAGTATGAAGGTTTCAAACATAAAGCTCAAAGTTTACATTGTCAAGGACTTATTATCTAAACTCATCAAACACAAAGAGTGTCAATTATACGTCATGAAAATGCTTGTGAACAATTTATACAATTCAAACAAAGATATTGTTAGATATTCGGTTGACTTGATCAATGAGTTTTACAAGACAAGCAATTATGATTGCTTGGATACTTTGATTGATATGAACCCTTCAATATTTGTACTCTCAAATGTTAAAGGAGGCGAAACTTTGTTGGTTAACTTCTTGAGAAGTCCAAAGGGGTTTAAGTACTTGGAAGATAGTGGATTCATTGACAATGAATTTGCCAAATGGACAAATTTGCATGGATTCACCTACTTGAAGCTGATTGAAGAGTTAGTTCAAACTAGCAATTATCCGTTTATTGGCAAAGCCCCAACTAAGAAGTCTAATTCAAAGAATAAATCAAACGAAAGAAACCAAGCCGCAACTTCATTTTGCTCTCTTAATTTCTTCAAGTACTTACTCTCCACAGAAGAAGGATTAAATTACTTTTCAAACTTCAAACAAAGAAATTATCTCGACCAGCTCATTAATGACGTGGAAGTAATTGCCAGTGAGTTGAAATCAATGGAAAAAGGTGACATAGAGCACCGGGATCACAGTCACGAATATTTGATCAATACACTCAAGCAAAATTTATGGATTATTGGTAATATTGCTCTGGGAAAGTATGGTATTCAATTACTCGATCCAATGTACAGTGTTACCTTGGAAAACTCAATTATTGATACAATTATTGAGCTATTCGAAACATGCTCAATTTGGCAAATTAGGGGGTTGTGCTTTTATGTTATAGGCATGATAAGTTCTACAATTGAGGGAATAGAAATTTTAGACGAAATGAATTGGGTTGGTGTTTGTGATAGTTATAATACGAGCAAGTGCATGGCATATCCACGAGCAGAGATTTCCCAAATTTTCAATGTGGACGTTCCGAACCCGTACAAGGACACCAACTATTTCTGGACAAGAAATGGAACACTCGATGCAAAAGGAAGGGCTGGATTATTCTCCACAAACAACTGGTCAAGTTCGAGTATTGATGCCGAACCGGATAATGGCGAGGAAAGCTACTTGATGTTGAACGATTTACAGAAGGTCAACGAAAGGGTTATTAACCAAATTCATCTTTTTAATTCGGTATTGGGAAGAATTGAGCGTAAGGCTCATAAAGAACTATTGAAGATAAAGAAGCTCACTCCAAAAGTCTTTGAAAGCATCGGCTTATTCTTGGAGGTTGTTCGGGTTGTAGATCGAGGAAGCTTTAAGTATCATAAGAGGCAGTTTATTTTTGGGTTATTTCTCGATACCAAGGTCTTGGAATGTATTTCCAAGCGTGAAAGAAAAAACTCAATCAAAACCTGATCGCTTTTAAGCTGAATCAGGATGAATTTGTCTCTAGTATTTCCATCTGAAATATACATCTTACGAAACATAACTCAGTAATCATTAATTCATTTGGTGTAGACCTTCCAAAGTGTAGTATTTATTATTACAGTATCGAGGATAGAATGTTCTTTGAACAGTTCATTCCCTTTTGGGTTTCTTGCGGCTGTCCTTTTTTCTCTTCACATCATACACCGATTCCATTTGCGGTACAAACATCACCGATTCCAGGCCGTTATAGTCGTTCACCAAGCCCTTGGCAGGTAACTTGATGGGTCTGAACTTGGAAGTGACCAAATTGGGCACATTTCGTCTGCACCATCCTTCCGAGCTCTGGGGATTGGTTTCTATAGACAGAAGATCGTCATTTATAAGTTCTGGAATCGTCTCTTCAACGAAGAGGTTGATCAAATGGTTCCGATCCACGTCGATTGAGTTTCCATGCTGAAGATCCAACACAGGACGCAATATGTTGGCCAAACGAGGCGCTTTCTGGGCCACGTATACGATTCTGCTGGTGTCAAAGACGTCGGAATCCAAATCTATCTGGTCATCCACCTCGTTGTATTCCTCCAATATCTTGAGCAATGCATCGTTTCTGCGTTTGTAGTAGTAGAGGGCCTGGCGCTGGGCCATTTCCTGGTTGAAAAGGTCCGCCAGCTGCTTGTGAATGGTTTTGAAATGCCTCAAGTATTGGTGGTAGAGATTGCGGAATTCGTATTCTGGAGTCTCTGGATAGGGCAAGGGTTCCTGCTCTTGCTGGTCTTCCGAGTCGTGCTCTGCAAGCTCCATGAGTTCGGCCTCGAGGACAGATGTGTCGTCGTCCATTTCGCCCTTGATATCGGCGCCCTGGGCCCCTGGAGCTGGCTGTTGTGGTGATCTTGGCGAAGAGGCCAGAGCTGGAGCCGAATGTAAATTCACATTTGAGGGGGTCGGAATTGGCGGCCTAATAGCCTGAGAAGCATCGGCAGTAGATGCTGGATGTGAAACTGCAGCCGTATTGGAGGTTGGAGAAGCAGAAACGGTGACTGTCGATGGAGGGACTGCTGATACTTGTGGAGGGTCCAGGGCCGGAGGAGGGGCGGATGAAACCGGAGATTGCGGGGCAGCAGGCAAAATGGGATGATCCGCTTGCACTTGGGAGTCCTGATGGCCCTTGGGTAATGCTGGCGGTTCGGACATGGGGCAAAAGGTGGTGGAATGTGAATTCCAGAATTGAAGGTGAAATAATGTCGCAGAGGTGGTGGTAGAAAAATGTCGCACACGACATCCAGTCCTGACGCGTGTAGTTTGCAATAACAAGAACCAGACGCTTCATCATCTTTTTCTAGCAACAGGAATTTCCCAGCAGTCCAATTTGATCCCCTTTTAGAAGCTTGAACTGTTCAAGTTAATTCAGAATCGAAAAAGCGCGTTTCTTTGCTTTTCCAACCCGATTTTTCACCTACTTTCCACACCTCATCAGAACCACAATGTCGATAGTTTCGCTTCTAGGAATCGAGGTACTCAACAATCCCGCCAAATTTAACGACCCCTACGAGTTCGAAATCACCTTCGAGTGTCTCGAGCCGCTCAAGGAAGATTTAGAGTGGAAACTCACCTACGTGGGTAGTTCTCGTTCTTTGGACCATGACCAGGAGTTGGACTCCATTCTCGTGGGCCCAGTTCCTGTGGGAGTCAATAAGTTCTTGTTCCAGGCCGATCCTCCTTCGCCCGAACTTATTCCCGCAAGTGAACTTGTTTCTGTCACGGTGATTTTGTTGAGTTGCTCATATGCCGAAAGAGAGTTTGTCAGAGTAGGATACTACGTGAATAATGAGTACGATTCAGAGGAATTGAGAGAGAACCCCCCTGCAAAGGTCCAGGTGGATCACATTGTCCGGAATATCTTGGCTGAGAAGCCCAGAGTTACTAGATTCAATATAGTATGGGACAACGATGGAGGCAACGGTGACGAATATCCCCCTGAACAGCAAATAGATGAAGATGAAGACGAAGAAGAAGAAGAGGAGGAGGAAGAAGAGGAAGAAGAGGAAGATGTTGAAGAAGATGACGAAGACCGCGACTTGGATGATGAAGAGGCAGGAAAGGAAGAAGAGGATGTTGAGGAGGATATTGACGACGTGGAAAATGTCGAAATGAGAAGCAATGGCAGTACCACTCCCGTGGATAAGGTACAAAGCTGATCTTTCGCATCTTACACTTGAATTTATGTCCAGATATTCCAGGTTCAGGCTGGCTTATATGCAATTGTGATACTGGGAATATTGTTTCTGAGTGAAAACCACACGTTGATGGAAAATGGTTTCCCTAAAGATAAATGCATTCCATGTGCTCAGACTAGAAATCATACTACTTGAACGCGATAAAGCTGATTCCAACTTATATTGTACTATAGACTCTTTACTTCCTCAATCAATTCGTTCAATACTTGAGACAAGCGGTCAAGAACCTGGTTATTGAAGTGCAACGGAACGGGAGAATCGCGCAATCTGGCATTCCATTTGTCTGGGTGCCACCGGATTCTTTCGGCTTTGTACAAGTCAATTTTTGATTCGTCCTGTAACAAAACCAGCTCGTAAAACTGCCCCACTTTAGTCTTGTTGTTCACTAGTTCAAGCAAACGAACTATAGGAAGGTTCTCTTGGATATCATAAAATGCAGGTTCAACTGGAAGTCTAGTTGAATTTAAATATTGTTGACGGAATTCCCAGACCTTGTCGGCTGATTCGGCCAAAGGTGCTGGTTTCATATATGGATCGTTAATGCGCTTGTCACCAATATGTATTTCGCCATTGCTTTCGTCCATTAGGCCTGCCGATGTGACGGGAAATTCTCCCACAATCTCGTACTTCTTGTTATTGATGGGAGTGTAGTCATTGCGATTGTAGGCAAACTTCAAGTAGGACGAGTCGCGGGTGTTGTTGGGAGTTTGATAGGCGTATTGCTGTGGCCTACCCAGAGGCTTAACGAACTTGTAACCATTGACAGACTCACCATACTCTTGGGTAGCGGGACCCGGAGGGGTCGAACTTCTCGAGTTTGCTGGAGTACTTTGGGAAATTGGGGTGGATTGAAGCTGTGATTCCCCAGAAAATCCAGCAGAGGCACCAATTGACGAGGAACTGGGTTCCTCTTCATCTTCCTCGTCGCCTTCCGTTTCTTGTGGCTCATGAGCATGCAATTGGTTGATTATGGAGTTGACATCTGTCCTGACAGAATGGGACAAATTCAAGAGTTTCTTGGAGTTGTTGCGTGACGAAGGCGTGGTATCAAACGAGTCCTTGAATTTGAGCTTTTTGCGCTTGGGCTGGACAGGACAGGGTGTGGAATCGCTATTGGAAAAGCTGATCTTGTTCAAGCTGTTGGCCGAGTTGGTGTGGCATATGGACATGTGGTCCTCGGGGTCGTTATTCTTTTCGTAATCGTTCATATCGTCGTGGGATTGGGCGGCATAGGGGGCATGAGGTCGTATGTATTTGCGGTGGTAGTTGCCTACCGATGGAGTCTTTGGGGTGATCACCCCCAAGCCGGGCGAGTCCACATGCTGGCGCTTTCTCTGGTTGATGAATATGGGCGGGGACGAGCTGCTGGCATCGTGGTCTTCCTTGAACTCGATGTCGCTGTCGGTGTCATTGGTGATGGTTTTGTCTCCTAGAGAGAATTTGTCGTCGTCTTCGTCTTCGTCGTCGTCGTCTTCGTGGGTGCCTTGACCATCGTGGTCAGGAAGATCGATTTCCGACCCCAAATGCAAGTTGTCCAACTTGCTGATGGGCGACATGAAGGAGATGGAGATGTTGGAGCACTCCGACACAGGTCCCATATCTGACGTTTTGGTCCGGTTGATCAACGGGGTGGACGCACCGGCCAAGTCCATGTCCAAGGGAGGCCTTGAGCTTTTGATATCGTCGTCGTCCTCGTCGTCTCCGTAGGTATGACGGTACCAAGGTGTATTGGAAGTAGAGCTAGAAGATGCTGGAGGAGGGAGCGCCAGACACGCAGAAGGCGTTCGATCGGCCACACAAGGAGGCTGGAGGTTGGGGATGGATGAGGCAGTGAGTTTGATGTTCCCTAGTGGCCCCGTAGGGGTGTCCTGGGGAAAAGACAGCACCATTGTGGAGATGGAAGGGTGTTTGTTTATTTGAAAACATAGAGTGAGGTAGTGCGCAGGAGGGATGGAGAAGGAGAGAAGGGGAGGGCCAGAGGGGGGATGGGCATAGAGTTAGGGAAAGATGGTTATATTAATGTGTAGAGGGAGTCGAGACGAGACGAATGGAGGTGGTTGCATGGTCGTAGCACCGCTGTGGCCCAAGATATACGCGGTCCAGTATGTAAGGTGTGTTGATAATCTGTGATGAGGTGGCCCCAGATAGAGAGTAGGAGCACCTCTTTGGACTGACTATAAAATAGTGGGGGGAGACTATAGGGACCAGGAGAATAGGAAGACAGTGCAGTACGAAGTGGTTGTCTTTCTACGGAATTATGGGTTCCTCCAAATTTATCCTTCGAGAGGTTTCATGGAGTGGGTTTTGTGTAATAGGTACCTGAAAGACTGTAACGGTACATCGGATTCAGGGGCCTTCCAGAAGAAAACACAGAAATTCCGAACGGAGGACTCACCACCGACTCCAAATCAGTTCTGTTGAGTTTGTTTAACCTATTTTTATTAAATTTTGATGGATTGGGCGCAAAAAAGTGCTCACGTTAATGCTGCAACGGTGCGGTTTGAAGCAGATAACTTGTTCTAGATCGGTTGATTCAAGACACAACTCCGACTTTAATGGTTTCTCTACGTAGTCACTTTGAGCTCTGGGCTTAGGGTTTCCAGAAGATGCAAGAAGACAAGCTTCTAAATTAGCCAAAGTGGTATTTCACCGAGAAAGACATGAATATTTTAGGTTTTTGACCGTACCGGTTAAATCTCCGTATCAATGGCGGAGAAAGTATCATGGAAGCTTAGTCCTACACATTTACAGGAAGAAACAAGGTTCCAGTTCAGACAGGTTAGATGTAGCGTCCTTGGAATGGAATTTGTAGGAGCAACAGATGGAACTTGAATCGACGGACCAGTGGGTTTTTCGATTCAAGTTCTCGAGCAATTTTCCATTTAGAAACTCGATTAGAGTTAAATTTCACCCTAGGAGCCCGTGAACTTGGTCCGAGGACTTGTAGTTCAGAATATTCACAGATCCCTGGCATCTCGAATTTTCTTTAGATAATTGGGGCATTTCGGTTCCACGGAGAGAAAAGTCTACCAAAACATTTATAGTAATTGTAATGGAGCCGAATCTTTTGCAATGGATTTGTAATGCAAACGGCTTAAAACTGCCCTCATCTTCGCTTTGAATCCGCCTCTTCAAGCTTCACCTCGGATCATTTGCTCGAATAATGTTTTGAGCATTGTTCCAGAAACGATTTAGAACTAGAAATAGTCCCATAAGTTTAGTAATGGTACTGAAATCAATATTTAAGTTGCGCTGGACGTACCACAGCTGTTGGCAGAGAAACTACAAAATGTGCATTTTCAACCGTGAAATTAGAAACGTAAAATGTGAAGATTAAAAGAATTTTGTACTATAAGCCAGGGGTTTCTTTCAATTGGGTTCTAAGATAAGGTATGAATTTTTCGGAGGAACACCGAGTTGAGAAAAAGAAAAGGCCCTTTATCTATAATATCAAAACGTGCCCATCCCAGGAAATAGACACAAACTAGGAAATCAATTACGGAAGCTAAGCAGCATATGTAATTATAATTGCTAAGAATAAATCCAAGAAGCCCAGATTTGTATTGGTGAATCAATTTATGGCACAGACAAGTACCGAGGAACTGATTCCACCAGAAATTGCCAAGATGGAATGCGTCAAAATTTGTAGATTACTATCCCGTTATTATGGAAGTATATGGAAACTGTTTGCCAACTCCATGAAGTCCAAATCTGCTACTTGTTCAGTTTCATAATAATCGACCTTTCCGGAACTCCTTCCAAACATGATCTTGTGCTCATGTCCATGCGCGCGTGATACTTCTAGAAGGTGGACTTTAGCTACACCAGGGTCTATTCGGTGTTCATTTGTGCTTCAATTTTCTAGACGTAACGTTGGCGAAACAGACCAAGAAAATATTTCAAGACACCAAACAAAAATATAATTCCAGAACATCTGTAGAGCATTAGAATGCAGGTTGCACAGTCTTGCACAAAGTCACCAAAGGGCAGTGTGTCCAATCATCCAATAAACTCGGACAACTCCGAAATCCTTGGAAAAGGTGGTTTCGAGGGCCCCTTCATTACCGTTTGCTTCAAAAGTTGCCCAAGGCTCTGATCAGATCGAAAAATAAAAGGTAAAAATAGCATATAGCTAAAAGTAAAAATCCAAGGACCAGCGAATGTCAATCCACTATCATCTTGCACCAAAAAAGCTCCAATAAGCCCACAAGCCAAGAAACCTAATGCAAAAGCGCCAAGAAGCCAAACAGGCAAAAGTCGAAACGCAAAATAGCCAAAATACCTACACCAAGTTAACGTTCAAGCTAAAACGCCAACTGGACATATTTCGAGACACGAGGTGTAGGACCATGACGGCAGATCAGAAGGAATAGCTGGTAGAAGTAGCGGAATCAATGAAATCGGCGTATGGAAGGAGTAGTTTGATCCGATAACAGGAAAAGAAAACGAAAGGTGAGATGGAAAGTTGGAGTGATCGAATGATGAGAGATGGAAGAGATCGATCCGAGTCTAGGCATGGTGCTAGAGGAGGAAACAAAGAAGGGAATGGATCGAGAACGAAAATGTGAAGAGATCTTGTTTCAGCCAGTATCGGCCATATCGCTTATTGGCTACTGGACTTATTTCATCCTATTGTCATACAACCTTTGCAACCGGTTCCAAGACATCGCGAATCAGGGTCCTGTCAAAGAAGTGACTACGCAACGATATTCCGAACAAGCACCAACAACATCAATAATTGCACCAGCAAAATGGAGCTGAAGAGCAAAGCTGGCCACGGCTAGTTATTGTTCCTCTCCATTGCTATTGCATGGAAAGGCAATTAAAGGCAAGTGCCGTCCTTCATGACTAGAAACTACTCCAAGTTCGTCTCCCCTCACAGAAAGAGCAATAGTCTCAACTACGGTCTCACGACAATAAGCAAGTCACAACCGCCATTGCCGCTTTCAGAGCATGCAACGGCCATTTCGTCAGCACATCCCTTCACGGAATCTTGTGACTCTGCATTTCACTACCCTCCTGGTCTTCTTGCTATAGCTTTAAGGGGTTGCTAGTGCGACCAAGGTCTGCTTCTTTCACCTTGGACCAATCATGTCCCAGGCACCGCAATTTACACCCGCAAAAGCCCAGATTCCGTCCCCACATTGTCAAGCCTACAACAAGGCCCCCGGATCCCTTTGGATCGCGCCACAACGCCCGGACAGCCCCCTGTGCCAGCCCCGATCTCTCGCTAGGCCCCTCGCGTCCCACCACGACACCGCCTTTTTTCGCACCGCCAGCACCGCCAGCACCGTCTCCGTCAGGTTCAAGGCGCCAGTGTCACGGCCAACACTGCCACTATTACTCACTTCCTGCCCCTGCTATTGGTTGTCCTGCTCGTTTCCACCGTCACCCGTCCCTATTGCCCCATTATCCACGCATCATCCATCTCTTTCGCATCACTGTTTCCAGTCATCGCTCTCTCTACACCGCCCCATTCCCTGCTCGCCACCCACGTGCACTAGCACCTTCACGCGCCACTAATCCTTATCTCTCCCTATTTCGGAGTATAAGTTTCGTGCATCTCACTATCTATTCCTACGAACTCCTTCCACTTCACAGTCCATTCTGGCGATAGCTACTACTAGCATGTCTCTTCTACCCTGGACTCAGGCCCTCGGCCTTAGTCCGGCCGCCTCCGAGCAGCCGCCGTCTCAAGAGCTCTCCTTTCCACAAATCTCCATGCTAACCTTCGAGGCAGTCCTCGAGGTCGTCATCATCTGTTTCGCTGGTTTCATTGCCGCCAAGTCCAAAATGTTGACATCAAAGGGCCAGAAGGTCATCTCCGAGCTTAACGTCAACTTGTTCACGCCGTGCTTGGTGTTTGCAAAGCTTGCGCTGTCGCTTTCCTTCCTGAAGATGGCCGACCTCTTCATCATCCCTGTACTTTTTGCAGTGTCCACCTTGGTGGCGTTTGGCGCCTCGAGAACCGTGGGCTGGATGCTCCACCTCAATGACCCCGAGTCCGACTTCGTGACCGCCATGGCCGTCTTCGGAAATTCCAACTCGTTGCCGGTGTCGTTGACGTTACTGTTGGCCTACACGTTGCCAGACTTGCTCTGGGACGACATCGCCGACGACTCGGCTGACAAGGTGGCCTCGCGGGGTATCTTGTACCTCCTTATCTTCCAGCAGTTGGGGCAGGTCCTCCGGTGGTCGTGGGGCTTCAATTCATTGCTCCGGAGCCGGTCGCAGGTCGAGCTCAACACCTACTTCTGCCACACCTCCAAGGGCTTTTTGGCCCCCTGTGTTGACGAGAACCAGCCGTTGCTCGGCTCCGACGACGACAGCCACACCTATATTAACAATAGCGGAATAAACTCCGAGAACGGCGAAAACACCGAGAATTCTGAACAAACCGAGACGGGACACACCATATCCACTGCGTCTTCAGTCACCTTCGGTGCCGACACCGGATCTTCCTCCTCGGCGTCGTCCATCATCATGGAGGTGCCTGAGCACTACAAGCGTCTCTACGACTACATGCATAATCCCACCATGGCCAACCGCATCAAGCACCAATGGGCCCGGTTGACCCATGCCAGGCCAGTACGGACAGTGTTGGCATTTATGAACCCTCCATTGTATGCCATGTTCATTTCGATTGTGGTGGCGTCAGTTCCAGCACTCCAGGACATGTTCTTCAAAGAGGGCAGCTCGTTCATCGGCAATACCGTCACCAAGTCCGTGTCGCAAATGGGATCTGTGTCTATCCCCCTCACGCTTATAGTATTGGGTTCCAACTTGTACCCATCCAAGGAAATGCCCAAGGCCTCGCGCCACCATACCCGCATAGTGGCCGGGTCATTGGTGTCACGTATGATCCTCCCACCGCTCGTGCTCTTGCCTATCATCGCTGCATGCGTCAAGTACATCAATGTGTCGATCTTGGATGATCCCATCTTTCTAATTGTGGCATTTGTGCTAACGGTCTCTCCTCCAGCCATCCAGCTCAGTCAAATCATCCAGCTTAACAATATCTACCAAAAAGAGATGGCCGGCGTGCTTTTCTGGGGCTATGTGGTGTTGACACTTCCAAGCACCATTTTCATTGTGGTGATGTCGTTGGAGGTGTTGAAGTGGGCCCTCTAGCTCTGTATCTAGTCTCCATTGCTATCGAAATGTATAGCTATTAATGAATGAACCAAACCAAGAATGTATTAAACAGAAAAGTCTATAAATACAATCACCAAGCTCTCCACCTGAGCTGCAAAAGGATTGAAAAAATTGAATTAGTATGAAGAAGGACTCAAGAAGTTTCCAAAACTCAATGTTCTTATTACAACACCATGATAAGGGACCCCATTAATATAGCAATCACCAATAACTCCATCCTCAAGTACCATGCATCTCAATGTTTTCATTCCTACATACACATAGAACAATACAATGTCTCTGACCAATGGCTACAATCTAACCTGTACAATCTCAACAACACCACACACCTACCCTATCAAATCAAAAAATGTATCACCATCCAATAAACTACCGATACAACCATCTTATCCATTATCAAACAACCTATTAATTCAATCCGCCAGCTAATGGAATAATCTTTTGAATCTATCAACCGATCCAGCCATCGGATCCATTGGACAAACAATTAATTGAATGTATCAACAGGTCCAATTCATTGATCCAATCCTTTGATCAATCAGATCAACGATCCAACGCATGGAATCAATTCATCCAAACCAATCCCTCAATTCCCCCAATGCCACCACTTCCAGCCCATTCTATCCAATGCAGCCACTTCCAGCCCATTCCATCATCTCATTTCTCTTTCATCCATTCCTTCTCTTCCCCTACTACCATCTCCTGTCATGGTGCAACCTTCGGCGATGGCCCGTTGGACTTCCCAAATTGGCATGCGATTTTCAAATTGCACGATTGTGCTCTGGTTCTACATGCATGAGACTACACAATTAGTCATCTTCGATGCACCTGCGATCTTGCAGATATGTAGAAGAGCATTGTCGATGCATCAACGTACATCATGTACTCCAAGTGGGAGCTGCAACATGAGTGTGTGGTGCCAATCGCTCGAAGGGCCGACTTCGGACCTGAGGAAAAAGGGCCACATGGGCTTGGTGCGTACGTCAAGATCGGCGTGAACGTGAAAGAGACAGATAAGCAAGAGGGGAAGGGAGATCACAAGAAAAGGAGGTAATGGAACAGGAATGGAAGGAGAATGGAACAAGATGGAACAAGAACGGAAGAAGAATGGAAGAAGAATGGGAGAAGAATGGAAGAAAGGCGATGGGTGCAGCTGGAGCGGAAAAACTCAGAAATGGCAGGAACCATGGAATTCCAAGCCCAGCTTCAGAATCGGAGACACAGGCACAATCGGAGAAGTGACAGAAAACAGGAATCCAGCAGAACCCACGAGATCAACGGGATGCAACGGATATCACCGGACATGAATGGACATGGAACGCAAAGGCCACAAAGCGACATGGCTTGCAGAAAGATGTGAAAAGGGCGTGGACGATGCGGAAACCCGCTGTGGTCAGGGTCCAGGATTAGCCGTCCATTCCAGCCATAGTGACATGGGAAGAGCGGGAATGGACTAGTGTCATGCCTAGAAGCTATTGCAGTGACACGGAATACCTCCATGGTGCATGGAAGCGTCACAGTCGCTGCACCGAGGGCTAAGTCGGAGAAATTGGACGTTCCATGGTGGGTCCCCATGAGGTAAGAGTCGGCGCACAGGACGCTACGGGGCTGCAGCAGCCTTGGCTGAGCGTCAAGCAGCTGCTGCATGCAGCTGCAGGCAGCACTAGGGCTGCCGCGGAAATGGGCGCCGGGCTCGCAACCTGTGCGCCGTGCCGGTGTCAGCAAACACCTAATTTCCGTAAGTGAGTTAGTCAGCTCTGACGTAAGCAGGGCCATCCGCTGCTATATATACTTACCAAATCCTGGAGAAGCCCCGTACCTCAATGTCGGGCAACTCGCGGGACTGGCTTCTGGAAATGGCGTTCACGTCGCCCCCCGTCCCCTTCAGCCCCCCTTCCCACCCGCCGCCTGCCCAAGAACCGCCCCTCCACCCCGAATCTGACCTATTCCTTCCGCCTCACAACCTCCACTCACCTCATCTCCACATCGACAACCAGCTGTTCCATGTGCCGCCTCCGTCAGAAACGGTTCACACCTCGCCTCCACCCACCCTGGCTGGTCCCCTACCTGCAAACGGGCTCCATCTCCCCACGTCCTTCGCCCTCCTCGACTACCGCCACATCTCTGCAAAGTCCAGAAGCTTCACTAATCCGCCAGCAGCACCCTCCCATGTATCACCCGTGCCCTCGCCGTCCCCCCAGTCGTCCCACACGCTGTTCCTGCCCTCGTCCGAGCTACCAACGGGCATGCCACCGCCACCGCCCCCTCAAACAGTGGCGGTGGCGCCACTGATGGACTTCTACGAACGCGAGCAGCTCAGTAACCTGATGGTGCGAGTGTTCACCACGGACCTGTTGGTGATGGCCCACACGGTGCTTGCGTTGGTGGCGTACTACTTGCGGTCCAATTGCATCAAGCACTTCGCATGGTTCGACGACAGCGCCGCCGCCGTGGACCGGGCGGCCGTCCTCCGCAAGACGTTGGGCCGGCTCTCCTCGCGGTACTATGGCAAGGCTATCCACCAGTTGCGGGTGATGATCAGCTCCGAGGATTTCAACGTGCTTGCCGCCGTCATCGTCAGCCTGTTGCTCAACAAAATCTCCATCTACGAGTATCTGGATCTCCAGCACTCCATCACATTCTCCAAGGGCATGGTGTCTCTCTTCAACGAGGTGATCACGTCCTTGGGCTCCTCCAAGTGCAAGCCGCGGTCCTGGCAGGACATGTCGTGGATCACCGTCTACCTCGTGCACGCCTCGCGGACATGCTACTACCCGCCTTATGACATGGGTGTGCTCCATGAGTTCCGCCTGTTTGTGGACCAGTTCGAACACATTTTGCACCACAACCGATCCTCGGCACAGATACGCTTTCACTTTCGGCATCTCCAGCACTTCACTACCGCCTTGATACATAGCATAGCCCTTGAGTCGGGCCAGGACTTCCAGAAGGACCCCTACTGGCTCTACCGCCACCTCCGCCATTGGCTCATTATCTTACCATCCAAAGTCCAGATCATGGCGCACCTCAAGCAAGATCCGCTCGAGATTTGTCTCTTATCGTTGTACAAGGCACTTTCACGCATTCTCGACAACTTGTTCCCTGCCGTGTTCTTTCATTTCATACAAGGCTTCTGTGGCGGCGTGTCACTCTGGAATGACCTGCGCTCCAACTTGCCCTACGTCAACGAGCTCCTTACCAATTTGGACCTTGCATTTGAACACACCAACCGCAGAACACGGACCAACTCATGCGCATACACACAGGATAATTTGCTCCCGTCGCGGGAAAAGGATCAGCACAGTTTCTCACAGACCCACATTGATCAAATCAAGGCTATTGTTTCGTATTCCACACGGGTGTCGATATTTTTTCAGAAACGGAGTAATATTCTCCTGCTCTGCTTCGGGGACCAGAAAAGGACCCCTGCGGTGCCCCCTGAGGTGATCAGGACCAATATCAACGAGGTCATGATCCAGAACTTCAATTCCACCACCATTCAATTTTACAACTACATTCATTTGCCCCAAATGGTCAAGATCAAAAGGTCGCCCACCATCATGCAAAATGTGCCCAAATTCCCCAATCTTTTTCATTACAACATTCAGCATTTCCAGCATTTTCTCACTAACGACGCCACCAAACTTCCCAACGACATTGTGGGCAATTCCGAGATGGATCCCATGCTCCGGCTTCATATTTCAAACACCTCGGACATACAAATAAAGTCTTACGATTCTAAGCAAATTTCGTCAAAGGTGATAGATTATAATGTGATTTACGACGGGCACATTGCACAAAGTGTTAACCAAGTGGTTCTGGAGGGTTACGAACTGCTTTTTATGGGCAAACACAAGAACATTCCCGCCAATAGAAACTTGATTCGCGCCACCGCCATGTGGGAAGGCGACAAGGACCCTCTTTCCATCACCAAGGATAATGATTTGGACATGTTGTACAACCGCCGAATGTTGGACTTATTTTCAAACCGGGAGATCTCACACATTATTCTCAACTACTACTATTCGCGTAACGAAGTCGCCCTTCGTAATGGCGATATGGGACATGGTAACACCATGGGACTTCAAGAATCAGACGATCTTGAAGATGGCGATAACGAAAACTTTTATAACGACTTGGACATGGATTTCTTTAGGATTCATTAATAGACTAGAGTATTTTTTAGTAGTCCACGGTTGTTCCGTTAGAGTGTTTCTATTTGGGGCAGATACTCATGCAAGATTTTTCCCTTGTGCATGAAGCCAAGAGCGAGCCACCACGATGCGTAAAGTCATGCAACTTTATTGGAGGAACTATGGGCCGAACACCGTTGTAAGCACGGGCGTTTGCAGATACCAGGTGCACGGAGAAACACGTCGCCATGGTCGTGCCCGCATTGCAGCATGGTCTTTCTTACGTCAAAGAGATAATGCGTGGGAAGAGCACATTGGCTCTTCACATGAAACGTCCAGAGCCGGCTCGTCTATTATTATTAAGGTTCGAGGCGCAAAACGCATTGCTGCAAATTCGAAGTCCGGCAAGGCTTAGGAAGCACCAACCCGGGGTTTGGCTTCTTGCCATAAGATTTAGGTTTCTTCGCAGGAACAGTAGCACGACATGCATATATCCCAGGGGCCGGACTAGCTTTTGCTTCCGAGGCGGAGGTGTGCGACCAGGCTTAGCATTGTAGTTGGACCTTCTAGCCTATTTCCCCAAATGGACAGGCCGGGCCTGCTTCCAGGTACCCAACGTCGTCCTCGCTATTTCCATCATCTCGGCCAAGGCCGAATCGTGTCCAATTCCGCAATTTCACCTTGCTGCTCGTCCTCTCGGGCCGAAACACCCCAAACAGCCCCTGGTTTCACTGTTGCGAGAACAGTGCGCCTGTCGCTGTGCTGCACCAAGCCAGACGCTCTTTGTCCTCTGAGAAAGCCAGCATGCAGAATAGGACGAGAAGGTTGTGGGTTAGAGGTTGGAAGTGGGGGAAGGAGGAGGATGGAAGAGGATGGAAGAGAATGGAGGGCGGTGGATGGAGGAGAAATTCCGGATATGCACCAGCAAACCTTGATGGAATAATCTGGGTGAGATGTCGTTTTGCGGCAGGTAGTCGCCCGTAAGTGGGAGATACCTGTAAGCGCGTTTTCACGTAGGGACATTTTCAGTCGTAGGGACGAGACAAGAAGGCCATGTAATTGGCTGGATCTGCGGATTGGTGTATTGTAGTCGAGGGGAAGCGGAATTATGGAGACACGGTGTTATGGAGACACGGTTTTATGGAAGTATTGTGTTATGAAATGCATCGTTATGGAAATACTGTGTTATGAAAATGCATTCTATTGAAGATTCAGTGCATTCTATTGAAGATTCAGTGCATTCTATTGAAGATACAGTGCAATTCAATTGAAGATACAGTGCATTCTATTGAAGATACAGTGCAATTCAATTGAAATACGGGCTTCTATTAAAAGATACACCGTCATTGGAAGACCCACCTCCTTCTATTAAAAGATCCCGTGTCCCCTCAGTTGACAGGCCCAGGTGACACGCCCAGGTGACACCCCGTGTCTATCCCCTCAGCGGATTGACAGGTAGGAGGCTTGCTCCGCTCACTGCACAGAGCCCGTACTATGGAGCACCTACCTCATTTTGTAGATCATTATTCCGGGTCCGTCGCCTCCTATGCATCTCTCTATGCATTCTTCTGCAAGGGTAGGCCAGGGAATCTTCGCCTCGAGGTACAATTCGGCGAAAACGCGGACCTGAGCATGCCAGTCCATGCAGCGGCAATCACGGTGACTCTGGGAGTCATGCTGGCTCTGATGATAAATCCAACGGGCTCTGAGGCACATTCGACCTGACTCTGGGGCACAATTAACCGGGCTCTGGTGGACCGGCGATCCTCGGTGATTGCAATAGCTTATTCATCCAATACGTGAGGGTGTCCAGTAGTTCAATCCTCCAATGAGTGCCGCTTCCGTTTCGCGCCAAAATAGCAATGCGTCAACCTCGACCGCGATGGCCCCTTGTCCAATAGCTGCACTGCATCGACGTCCAATGGCTTCGCTTGAATCCATGCCCCTGTTGTTCCTGGCCGCCTTGCCAGACCACGGTGCCCCCACCGGCGTCCCCCACCCCGTGCAGATCGCTGTACTCCTGCCCCTGCTGAGTAAGCTGCGTCGCCTATAGTGGCAGGGCCCGGGCTCGTGTGCTGATCGGTATGGCCGTACGCGGCGCAACCCGCCCCCAACGGGCCCTGCACCCCCACCGCGCGTGGGGGCCCTATCGCCCTCCTCGCCCGCCAATTCTCCCCCTTCCTCTCGGCTATCGAGGCCCTGTCGTTCCCCCTGCAATCCGCCCGTCGCTCTCCATTGCCCAATGCCCGCCGATTGTCCTCTTGCAGGGTCGCTGCTGCAGTTTTAGCGCCGTCCTGTCCCGCTTAAGCGTCCTCACTTGCGCTTATGTCAGCAGCAGTCTGCCAAACTTTTTAATCAGTCATAATTGTCTACCTGGACCACCACTCCACCCCATGACCCTGTGCTGAACCGGCGCCTCCTGCTGTGGAACTGAATACAATTGGAGCCTCCCTGTGTCTGCCCCCGTGCCGCTGTCTGCCCGTCCCCGTTTTCCCCGATCTGCCCCCGTTTGCCGCCGTGAAACGCCCCCAGTTTCACCAGGCGCCCTCTAACAAGCCCAGTCAGATCCCGCCGTTTTCCGTGCCCTTCCTCCCCTGTCGTTGCACATACGTGGTGGAGTCTTTGCCCGTGACGTTCGTGGCCGTTTTCCGCCGTTATCCGCCCTTTTCCGCCCAGTTCTTGCCCTTCTCTGCCTGTTTTCCACCCAGTTCTGGCCCTGTACCATCCCCTGTTTGGCCCTTATCCACCCTTGGTGACGCTCTTCCCGTCGTATTTGGCCCCCCTCACATCTTTTCCGGCCCTATCCCCCCTGTCCTAAACCCTTTTCTGGCTCTCGTCTGCCGTTTTTGACCCCCTACCAGTCCGTTTCCACCGCCACCTCCTCCTCCTCCCCCTCCCCTATCCATGTCCTCGTCCAACTCGCCGGCGTCTGAATCGCCCGACTCCGCGTCGCTCGTGCCCCCCATGCTCTCCCGAACGATGTCCTACTCTAAGAAAGCCGACAAGCAGATCCGCCACCGCCGCAAACACAAGAACTCCAAGCTCGGGTGCCCCAACTGCAAGAAGCGACGGGTCAAGTGCTCGGAAGACTTGCCCTCGTGCACCAACTGCATTAAACACTCGGTCAAGTGTGGCTACCTCGACTATTCCGAAGAACAGTTGGAGGAATTGCGCCAGGCCAAGCTCGACAATCTGTTCGACCAGTTGAGCACCGAGTCCGGCACCCGAAACAACCTGATCCAGGAGACCAAGAAGATGTCTGAAACTTCACCCGGTGCCAACTTCAACCATGTGCTGGCCGCCTGTAACCCCGATATCGAGGCCCAACCCGTCACCCAGGTCTTCGACAACTTGCTCTCCCACACCAACAACGAGTCCATCATCTACCCCGTCTACACTGTCCAAGAAGTGTACCGGCCCGCGTCGACCAACCCGTACTTCATTCCCAACCGTGATGTCTTTAACAGTGGCGCCTACAACGACATTCCCTCCTCCATCCACATGTCCGACGTCTTACATGCCCAGACCCCCATCGTCGATATGCACAGTAGCAAAGCTGACCCCTTGATCAAAGCAGGGTTACCTGGAGCCAAGCACGAGCTTTCCAACTTCCACTTGCTCAAAAAGCCCTACATTGACTACCCTACTGAGCTTGAATTGATCTTGAGGCGTGACGCTCTCGCCATAGCCAGAGGCGTAGCTCCCTTGGAAAGTATCCGGAACATTTATCATATGTGGCTCAATTCGTTTATTTTCCGGTCCTATCATAGTCCCATCATGTTCAGTTGTCTCGTCAATCTCACGGTGAACTTTTTGATCACCAGTGCTTTCGCCGACAATTCGCAATATGAGCTTGAGCCCATTCTGGATTCCCAATTCTACCTCCAGCACCAGAATGTCCGTGCTTACTCTACCCGTGTTGAGAAGTCCCGTCGTAAGAACCTCTGCATAGTGAAAAGCATCAAGCATTATGCGAAGGTAATAAAAGAATTGCGTATATTGTTGAACACCAACAGTGATCCTGAACTATGCTCATCCATTTCTTACCTTCTCAGTTTGATGGCCATCTATGATCCGGAAGCTAATCAGAACAGTATGATTTGTTTTAGGGATGGTTTGTTTAGTGTTCTCACCTACAACTTGAATCTTTCAGCCCAGCACAAGACAAAGTTGCCCATTCATATCCCCATACACTTAAAGCTAATGAAAAATCTTGTCAGATCTATCTATATGCCAGGATATGATACCTCATGCTTGGACGAATTTTACGAAGTGTTGTCTGATTTCAACAACAAAGTGACCACTGTTGTGGAAGTCATGCGTAAATATGCTGAGAACAACCGCTTACCCAATGATGAGTACTTATCCTTCATTCAGTTAAAATTATGCCATTTGATGAAGTATGCAGAGGAAACCATATTATACTATGTTCCAGAATTGGCTTCTAGTTTGTCTGATATTAAAAGGCAACAAGAACTATTGTTCGAAATGGCCAAAAAATGGGTCAAATTATCGTCATCAAGACTACAAATCCTGACTGCTCGTTCAGACTCATTAGAAAAAATAGTTTATCTTTTCTACAAAGCATGGAAGAAAGCTCTATATGCAATGTTTCCTCAAGTCAAGTTTTTCTTCCTTCGTGATTTTGACAGTCCAATTTTGATGGACGTGTTTTACTTCAAGAATGATTTGGAAATCTACTTTGATGAATTAGATGGATCTAGCAGCAAACATATTCTTGATGAATATTATAAAGAGCTTCTTCCAAGTATGAAGTACACGAGCGCTTATTTGCTCAGAATAATTACCTTCTTCCAACTCCGTCTACAGATTTTGTACCGCAAAATTGTGATTGAGGAGTCTACCCAAACTTCATTTCCAATCGATGATATCAAACAGTGGAGAGAATCAATAACTGGAGTCACAGAAACTAGGTCACAGTTTAACAAAGTGATAGGCTTGAACGAGGTTCCTATTAAATCGTTTAGGAATACCATAATTAAGCCATGGAATTATCCCAGCCCAGTTATCACTCCAGAGGAAAGACAAGGCTTCAGAGAAGCACTTGAATCCGCTGAAGAAGTCGATATGAATGCTCCTTATGCCCCAGAATTTGGAGAATATTTGAGAAGTGGTTTGTATGAAGCAGACCATGACATTAGAAAAGTTTGATTTACTATATAGAAAATTATGATTAACGCGACTAATATGATATTTAATTGAGTGTAACTTTATGCAGAATTATAAAACAACGTTCGTTTTGTGTAGAAAATGTAGGGGAACTAGATAAACGAATTGCGCATTTACCCTTTGCAAGGAATTCTCTAGATAATTCTTTGCTTTTCTTGTATTGACCTATCTCTGAAGTATCAATGCTTGCAAATTGAGTTACTTAATTTGAAGTACATTCTACAGTTGAAAAATACCGGAATCCATTTCGATTTCGAACTTAATCGATTTCTTCGATAATTCTGTTCTCGAACCAATTTCCAATACAGAATCTACGCTAAGTTCCATTAGATTGTTGATATAATTGATTTCTTAGGTAAATGGTGAATTTGTTCTTTTTGGATATCTATATGGCACAATCGAAGATTTATCACCACGATAGAATCGAACATCTCTTCACCAAAGTTTAATCTTAATAGCAATTATTTTAAATTCATTGCAAAATACGAAATTAAATAAATCTCAGTAAAAGTATTAATCTTCTCCAAAATTCAACCGCCTAACGTTTTCATATCAACAATACGTGCTTTGAATTGGAATGTGACATTTTCTCCCTTTCATTGCAGCCGAAATTCCATTCCTAATTCAAGTTTACGAAGAGAACAGTGTTTTTGTGCCGCAAGTTGAACCAGCTCGTCATATGATTCACAGCACGTGACCTAATTGTTGAAATCCCCTACCCTCCAGTTAAAGCTCTAAATTATTCCAACTGGGGTCTGAGTTCTTGAAACACTAACTAAGATACTCCTGACGCTCTCTGCCGCTGCAGAACCTCCCATAACCCCCTTGTTTCGATTACTTCAATTTGATCAAAAGTCGTGTGCGCCCCAACGATAGGGGACAAAAAAACACCAGGCGACGACTTGACACTTGAACATCTACACCACCTTCAGTTAGCTACCCCCAAACACCTGGTGATTCAGCATCAACGTAAGCATCCATATGTTTTCCTTTTTCTTTGATGAATTTGGGAAAATTTTCGAGCCTTTTACATGATTTTGCTGTGGTTATCTCCACGTATTCCTTGAGGAGAGGGTGCGATCAAGCCCATTGATTCATACGCTATGCGCCTTCTAAGAGTACAGGAACCCGTCCAATAGCTGTAGAGGTGCAAATATTGCCCAGATCACGAGAAAGCTGCTCAGTTTGACCATCATACTAACATTTAGCCCATCAGAAGCAACGCACACTACACATAATATGGCTGAAAACACCGACGACTATTCGTACGACTACGAGTATCTTTACAAGATCGTGTTGATCGGAGATTCGGGAGTCGGAAAATCGAACTTGTTGTCCAGATTCACTCGTGATGAGTTCAACTTGGAATCGCGTTCCACCATCGGTGTGGAGTTTGCTACCAGAACACTTGAAATCGACGGAAAGAGAGTCAAGGCTCAGATTTGGGACACTGCAGGTCAAGAACGTTACAGAGCTATCACTAGTGCATACTACAGAGGGGCCGTGGGTGCTCTCATCGTATACGACATCGCCAAGACCGAGACCTACGAGTCTGTGTCCAGATGGTTGAAGGAGTTGAAGGACCACGCAGATGCCAATATTGTCATAGAGTTAGTCGGAAACAAGTCGGATTTGGACCACTTGAGAGCGGTTCCTACCGAAGAAGCCAAGAACTTTGCTAACGAAAACAACTTATTATTCACCGAAGCCTCTGCCTTGTCCTCGGATAACGTGGATTTGTCCTTCCACCAGTTATTGAAGAACATCTACGAGATGATTAGCAAGCACCAGTTGGACACCAATGAGTCGGGCTCTTCCAAGCCCAACGCCGGCGGCCCTACCATTTCATTGACCCCTGCTCCACAGGAGAAGAAGAGCAAGAACAACTCCAACTGTTGTTAGATGTATACTAGCGTTTCGTAATGTACTTCATTTCTGCTGTATCTCTATCTATAGTACATGTATTGGTAAGGTATTTAATTTCTTGAACTTTTGATGGTAGGTCCTTGAAGGCCCCTTGCCTTGACACTGACAGGCTTTTTCAACGGCTTGCTGATGCCCTTGCCCTTTTCCAAGCCTAATCTCTTCTTGACATCCACTGGAGGTGGGCTTTCGATGCTGAAACTGACGACTTGTTCTCCTCTTAAGATGACAAGGCCCAATGACCTCTTCTCGTAGACTGGTTTCTCACTGGGCCCATGCGCTTTCATGGCCTGAAGGGACTTCTTGGTTATTATGGCGTCCTCGGTGTCGGCTAACACCAAGTTCATGTGGTTATCAAATGCTAAGAGCGTGCCCACGAAATGTCTGTTGTCTATGGTGAGGATCTTCAAGCGATACAGGACCAAGTCCGACATCTTTGTGTTCTTTGTTACCGTCGACTGGGGGTTAGTATGTTGCTCTGGGTGCTGAGGTCCTAAAAGGGCCAGATTGGAACGTACCATGTCGTGATATCCTTGTTGTATTGGTTCTACTACTAAATCTGTTGATAATCACCTTACAGGTCATGTGACCTGCGAGAAGAGGGAGATGAGAGAGATGCAACTAGGACAGCAAAGGGGACCAAATTGCTTCAAAAATGTCTCTACATGTTGCATTGGATTCACATGTTGAGCCTTGCCTTCTGGTATGTTCTTCTGATAATGGTAACCACTACAGTGCTGTGGCGTTTGAGGTGTAGTCAAGATGCGACATTTTTGAAATGGTGGGAATTACAACGAGAGTAGAAATGCGACATGCTAAGAGGCTTTCACCAACTCCTGAGCAATCTTCAATAATGTCATTTCAAAGCTTAAAATGCACCTTATTCACCTGAAGCCCGGATACGTATCTGCCTCACTTTCACACTCTCCATAATTTTCTAATTGGCCCTTAATAGAAACAAGCATGTCGCATCTTCACTATGATAAATTCTACACTATTAGTTAAATGTCGCATCTCTTCAGTCAATTGTATTGATACCTTCTCCTTGAGTCCAGTCCTCTGGGTAGCCCAAACTCCAATAAATTCTTAATGTAGTCCAATTAACGTTTTCCATTTCTTACCTTTACATCTATTGCTGAAAATCCATACTTTTGAGGGCGTGTTGTGCTGGCTCTAAATTGTGGGGGGCAGTGTCGCACTTGAAATTTCGCGACACTTGTGAATAAGTTACTTACTACAACAGCAAGTATGTCCAAGCCCGAAGAATCCAGCACCACGCCCGAGACCATCGAGAAGAAGGAGCCTGTCGAGGCTCCCGAGGCCAAGGAACCTGAATCTGTTGAAAAGAGCGCCGAAAATGGCGAAGAATCGACCGATTCTAAGAAGAGAGCCACCGACTCTGACGCGTCCAAAGACAAGAAGAAGTCTAAGAGAAGAAGACGTCAGTACGACGACGATGTTCCAAAAGAGAAGGAACAAGAAGAGGAGGAAGATAACGATGACGATGACAAGAGCGACGACGGCAATGACTACAACGAAGACGCAGAGGAAGAGGACGAGGAGGACGACTTGTTGGAGATTGATGAGTCCAACATCATCACCACCGGTAGAAGAACCCGTGGAAAGGTGATTGATTACACCAAGGCTGCCGAGAAGTTGAGAGAAGAAGAGGGCGCTATCAAGGAAGAGGACGAAGAGGATGGAGAATTTAACGAGTAAATACTTTCTCTGAAAAATCCACTCCCGCTTGCCTTCTTCGGAGCAGAGACTCACGAGGTACCAAAAGGGCCTTAACTGTATTGTATTCACCCGAGAAATTGAACATAACTGTCTGAGACGTGCCCTTCACGTAGTATTCTATCCTCTGTAGCCGATTCAAATCTCTGTAATTATTAAATGCAAGAATTAAACAGTGAAAAAGAGAAAACCATATCAACAGAGAGAGTGCTAGCAGTATGGAGTTGTACTTAGCGGAAGGATGTAGTAGAAAAATTCCAAGTGGTTGCACTATACTCTCCTATGTATTCCAGTGAGATATTCCTTTTAATAACCGAATTCCATATCCAACTCTTTCTGTCTTTGTTTGAAATAGCGTAATACCTTCACTTTCACCCAACTAGGCACAATTCTACTTCTTGAAGCCACACCGGCGCCTTGTTACATGACTGGAATAAGCAAGTATCTGGCCACATCCGAACAGTAGATTCCATGTACATCCTTAATATAATTTATCGTGTGTTCTGTTGGAAAAACCGTACCGCGTACTACATGAAATTTGGTGCTTCTACATCACTAATATTAAACCTAAAGGCACGAATAAATAAACGATGTTTTTTTGTTTTTGTTTTTAATATGGTTTTCTATACTAGCAAGTTGCCATACTGTAATTGTAATAAGGATTGGCGTAGCCAACGTAAGTATTTTGGTGGGGATGTATCACGTTGACCGGTGCGGACACGGGAGCAACGCGTTGAATATGATGTCTGGATGACCCCACGTATTGAGCACTGGGGTCGGTGTTATACGTCGAGGCGTGGTACGCAGGACTGGGTGCCCACATTTTGGGTTGTGTTTGCGGAGCACCAGGCCAGAACGCATAATTCTCTTGGGTGTATTTTGCTGGGGACGACGAAATCGGCGATGATGGGGGATAGTAGTAGCTGTCGTTGGAACCATAGACAGGTGAGGAGGGGATGCTGGAATACAGGAGTCTGGAGTAGTAGTTTTGTTGGATGGGAGATGAGTTGGCAAAGTTGTAGGAGGTGGGGGAGGCGATGATGGGCGAGAGTTTGGGGTGGCCGTGGTGTTGCGCGTGCACTTGAGCGTGCTCGCGAGTGCTGGCGTACTTGTCAAGCCAGGTTTTCCAGCACTCCTCGAGAGTCAAGATGTTGGCTTCGAAGTTGACCACGTTGAGGCTCCACTTACATTCTTCGAGCCAGGCCTTTTCGTGGTCGTTCAACAACATCAAGTCTAAGCCAGTGGCACCGCACCACGATTTGTTGGTGAAGGTGTTGTCGTCGTTGAACTTGTTGGCCAACACGAGGGCCACCACGAGGAACACGAAAATCTCGTGTTCGGCTAGCACGCGGTCGGTGACGTCTTTCTTGGCCGAGAAGCGCTGATTCATGTACTCCAAGGCGATGACGATGGTGGACTTGGGCAATCTGGTGGCAAACAAGACCGACACCACCAAGTTATCAAACTCCTTGGATGGGTTCTTTTGCTGCTTCAACATGCCGAACGCGCACCAGCTCAAAAACGTGGCCATGTGGTTCAAGTCGTACTCCAACACCGGGTTGATGCCGCCGTTGACCGCGGCGGCGCCGCTGGCGCCGGCGTCGGCCACCGTCACGGGAACGTGGACGGGTGGAGGGACGCCCATGGGCATGCCCACGGGGACGGGCACTGCGGGGGCCGCGACCGCATACGAGGGCCCGTACGAGGGATAGTAGGGGCGCAGGTAGCAGTGCGTGGCGGTGGAGCCGTAGCCGCTGGCGTACTGGGGCATGTAGCTGTAGGAGGAGCTGGCGCGGTGGCCGGCGGTGCCTAGATTCTGGTGGTGGTAGTTCTGGTACATTTGGAGGGAGGAGGGAGGGATGGACAGACGCTGTGGGAACGGACGCTGCGGGAACGGACGCTATCGGGAACAGACGCTGTAAAGACGGCCGCTATTGAAGGAGGTCCTGGAAAGGAAACGGAGTTGTTGCAGAAGAGGTTCTAGCAACAGCACTAACGGGAGGGAACACGGGTCAGTGTTGCAGACTCTGGTTCGGGTTCGGGTTCGGGGTCGGGTCAGGACAGACCTGGACAAAGCGAGACTTAGTTAAAAGCTCGTTTCACGCAGTCAACAGGGACGGTTCCTGGGGCCAGGTATAAGCTAATATAACTGGCGGCACAGGAGGCACTGGAGGACGGCGACGGCGGCGGCGGAGGATGGAAGGAAAGCAGACGCTGCAGGGGGGCAGGATCAGGCGTGGATTCTGGGGAGGAACTTCACGACTTCGAAGATGCCACTCCTAGAAGAACAGAAGGGACTAGATGCTTCAGAAGAAGATGGCTACAAAAGGATGCCATAGGCTCCAGAGTTATACTCATCCACCAGTGTCGGCTAGGGCGCTTTGTGTCGGGGGACTTTTGTGTCGGGGGCTTTTGTGGTGCGAGAAAAGGCTTTCTTTTTGGAAAAGAAATCATGAGGCGGTGCCGTGGAATGGTTGGGCAGTTGTAGGGAGAGAGGGCGAGGCATATATTGGGGGGGGCAAGGAGGGAGGGGGCTAGGGCCGAGGAGGTGGCGGTGGCCACTGCAGCAGCATCTGAAGGTGAAGAGGAAGAGGAAGAGGAAGAGAAGGAGTGCACAGAGAGGGAAACAAGACGAAGAAAACAGATGCTTCTTGCCCTGCTTGTAGTGTTGTTTTGTCTGAGCAGGTGCCAGTGTCGAATGGGTGGTGCGTACGTGTGCATGTCTGGTGAGTGTGTGTCTGCATGGGTCCGCGTCGGTGTGCATTGGCGTCAGTTTCTGCATTCGTCGTAGTGTGTCGGCAGGGCCAGCACCGCAGTGTGGGCTCCCTTGCTGCGTGACGTGCGCCGATGTCTGCGTGGGCGCGGCACGACCCGCGAGACCCGGCCCAAGGCTCCGTGGCCCGCCGGCCGGCACTGCCATGGCCATGGCCTGGGGGCCGCAAACTTGGCTGGCGGGCTCGCCCGTGCCCGCCGCTGGCGCGGGTCTTTTTGGCGCCGTTTTAGCGCCATCCCGGCGCTTTCTGGGGGCCTGCCCGTTGGGCAGCGGCCTGCACCCGGCTCTGGCAGAACCGGCCCCCGTCATCTTGGGCCAGTGCCGGTGGTCTGGGGCCAGACCCGGCCGTCTGGGCGACTCCCGGTCGTATCCAGACAAAAGCACTGGGCCCAGTGTCGGATGGTAATGTGCCGTCGGCGCCTGCCCCGCCCTCTATTGTGAAGACCATCACATTTCCCCTTTGGGCGAAACGGGGCTCACGGCACGTGAGCAATCACATGACTCACATAATGGTGCTGGAACCACCAACCGTTGAAAGGGCAAAGCCCGTCCTTGTCGGGCCCCGTCCGCTGCGAATCCGGGCCGTGGGGCTTGGCGTCCCTACGAGCCACCACCTGTGCTTTTTCCCGCCGTTCCAGGGCCACCGGTGGCCCTCCACGACGATTTTTCACTCCCCATCTCAACACCTCCAGTACGAAGAATTGGGACTCTGTTTCTGCCTGGCAGGCAGGAACTGGAACGGGCACCGGCACCGCAGCAGCTACAGGGGCAATATTTTCCTGGGGCCGGGGCCAGGGTGTGGAGGAGGAGGAGGCAGAGAGGAATATAGCGGGATATTATTAGATGGTTACGAACTACTCCTGAAGATGAGAACACAAACCCCAGCAATTGCGAGGTCTCCTCGGCACACCTGGCACCTGGCGGGCCCAGCGATGGGCCGGGGCCTGTGGCAGGGGATCGGCACGCAAAATCCCAGCAATCCCGTCTCATTTGCATCGCAGTTGCGTCGCTTGTGCATTCTCGCTGGCGGTGTTCGCTTGGAATGCTCATTCCAACTGGAACCACCCATCTCTCGTGAAAAATTCGGCAAAGCGCCGGTGCCGGGCCTCCAGGCCAGGCGAAGTAGGCCAGACGTCACCCCACCAGCGCTTGCTCCACCTCCACCCCCGTCCTAAAGGCTGGCCCGGTAAATACGGCCACAATAGGACCGGCGGTGGGTGGCCGTGAACAGAGCAGATGAAATTGTCTCCTTTTCGGGCATTCTGCCGGACCAGAGATCAGCATCACCATCTGGTGTCGGGACTTGGCAAAATAGGCCCAGTTCTGGGGCCCCACGCCCTGACGATCCCTTACGTATACGGCTCGGTAGAGCTGGCGCCAGCAAGCGACAGTCATCTCATTCCTAGCGCATGCTTAATTATTACTAACTTATTACTAGCATGTAGATATCAATTACAAGCACCACCATGCTCAATTACAAGCATCTTCAATAATACACCAGGCTTCCAAAGGCGGCGGCATCATCCACAGCCAGTTTTCGGTTGTGGCCGATGGCCTGGATCGGGCAATGCCCGACTTGCTTTGGTTACATGTCACATCAATCCCAGATCCTTTTCGACACATGGTCGAGGCACTGGATCTTTTTCTTGGACTGGATAGGCACATGCTGCTCGATTGAGTGGAGATGCTTACGAGAGGCGATGGTTTTGCTCCTGGGGGTTCGATTGTAATTTCAGGTCGAGGTGCCCGATAATGCCCGCCTTGTAGGGACTGCAACCTGGGTCCAATTCAACCCCCTAGTGGGGTTAGTGGCCCCATATGATCTCATGTCGCATTAATTGATCAATGTAGGTGAAGCGATGATGTCAGGGCTGTGGAGTACTGTGAAGGTCACAAGAGTGTGCAGAGTCCATGGCAACACACAAGAGGAGAAGCTGCTGCCAACAGAACGTTGTTGAACATTGCTCCAAGCTACTCATATGTAGAACTGTGCTTATATTGAACAGTTCTTATACTCTACAGTTTTTCTCCATACAGTTGTTTTTCCATACAGTTCTTGCTGTAGGTTCTATTCTGGGAAAACGGGATAAAAAGTAGTGCCTACTTCGCTTTCACGCTAACGTGATAGCGAGCAGTTGCAGGATCGAACCAGGGACCAGATGCAAGAGAGACATCCTAAGTTCTAGCTACTGAATAGCCTGGAGTCTCCTGATCACGTGACCGGATCTGAGATCGTAGCACAAAATCAAGTGGACCACCTCCCCATATGCAGGGCGCCAACTTCCCCATAAAACACTTCACCTCCAGGCTTGTTCCAGCCTTCTGCTTCGAAACAGGCTTCCAGTAAGCCCTGTCCTTCCTGCTACACCCATTTCACCTCACTCCCTCACCCTCTATTTTTATTCCATCCAAAACCCCCTTTCCTGCTCCATATTTCCTCTCTCGCTTTCTGCTCTCATTCTGGCCACTTCCAAAATAACTCCACATTCGATCCACATTCCACCCGTTTTTGCCCCTTCTCGCCCATTTTCGCCCAGTTTTCTACACCAAAACATATCAGCATCACGTAAATCCATGCTAGCCCCGGACTAGCACCCAATTCGGGACCCAATTCGGCCCCACTCGTGGCTGGAGGTCCTACTTCCGCATCTCTTGTATTGACCATACAATGCGATCTGGGTCCATGTTTCGCTGCGCTGCAGCCACAGAGACGAAAGAAGCCAAAGACAAACACGGGGCCTTCCCGTTCGAGGACCGGGACGCCCCCAGTCGGCGGCAGAGGCCCCGGAGCCTTGTTGGAGGTCCCGTCAAGACGTCTCGCACGTGACCGCATCTCACCGCTTTAGGCAACAGCACAACAAACCTCATTAACCAAAACAGAACTGTAATGAACTTCGTCTAATCGGCCTCCGTATATGAACATGCCTGTTCTCAGGGGTTCAGCCCTTCGCGCCAATGGCTATTCCCCTATACTTGAAGCTAAAGGGCCACCTGCCCGCTCCAGACGGGCCCCAGTTGTTCCTGATTGACTCAGACCACTCGATCCAATGCTCTTCCAAAACCTACGAATTTTCCGGCCTTTTGCGCCCAGAAGCGGCTGATAGCCAGTACGATGTGCTCCTTGACACCACCGCCACCAATTGCAACACCTGTGTTATTTTCATGGGCCCCACGGCCAGTGGAAAGACCACCACTCTCCGCAAGGTCATTGAGCTCAAGTTGGCCCAATTGAAGGCCGATCCTACTGCCAGAGTGCTTGTTTCGGCGTTCGAGGTCTCGGGAAATAAGCGCTTGACCGACTTGTTGGAGAACTCCAAGAGAGATGCGGTTTCGCCAGCTTCAGCGGCATCTTTCGAGGCAGTCTTAAAGCGCCAGACCGCCACCCCCCAGCTCCTCGACCAAGTGTTCTCCAGAAGGTCCACCCAGGCCACTCCCGCCAATAACCTCTCGTCCCGCTCATGTTTGGTGGTCTCGTTGCACTGGAACAACCGCAAGTGCACGTTTGTGGACCTCATGGGCAACGAAAAGTACGACAAGACCACTGTCGAAAGCCCAGGTAGAACGTCCAACTCGTTCGCCAACTTGAGCATGTCCTCCATCACCCATTTGTTAACCAAAAAGGTCAGCAGTGGCCGCTCTTCCAGCTTCATCACCAACTTGATTTTCAAAAGTGACCCTATCCGCAACACCAAGATTGTCTTGACCTTGGACCAGTACGGCGATGCTTCTCTCGTGAAGTCAGCATTGAACAACATCGCTACTTTGATCCAGAATTTTAAGTTGGGCTCTCCGTTATCTTCTCCTATTAAGAGACCGACCGCTATTCCAAGCTACGCCAGACCCACTCTTGCCTCTGGAACCACCTCGAGAAGGGGCCTGTCACCAGTATTGTCTTCGTCCACTCCCGCCTTGAAGAGAAAATTGAACACACCAGCCAAACTCAAGGTAGTTCCCTCCTTGAACAAGTCCTCTGTAGCACCCAAATCTGTCCATTCTACCAGACCCGGTCTTCTCCTTGACACACCCACCAGAATTGCTCAGCACCAGATGAATTCTTCTCCTGTAAGAGAAAGAAGAAGCTTACTGGGACTTTCTCCGGTTTCTACTGGAAAACTGATTTCTCAAGTGGACCAATCCACTCCAAAGGAAAAAGCACTTGCCACTTCTACACCGGCTCCTACCAAGCCTGTTGCTGTTACTGCTTCTTCTGCTGCTAAACCTCAGAGTCAGAGCTTCACCAGACCAAAGATTCCAACTACTTCTAGAGTCACCTCTGTTGATCTTAAGAAAGCCGTGAAATCCTTGGAAACCGAGAACTTGAAGTTGAAGTCGGATGTTCAAATGGTCGAAACCTCCTTACGGGCTGAAATTGATGACCTTAAATTCATCAATTCCACCAATCAAACCCTTCTCTCCCAACAAAAGTACATCATGGGTGCAAAAATCAATGAGATCCAGCAAATCTTCAAGATTTTCAAGAGCAACCACGCTAGTGTCAAGGGAACCATCGAGAACCTCAAGATTTCCTTGCAGATGATGGAAGAGGAAAACTTGAATCTTAAGGATATGAACTCCATCCAGTCCACTGAGTTAATTGCCATCAACGACCAGTTGGAGCTTTTTGAAATTAATCATGCCAGCTTAAAATACGAGTGCAGCAAAACTAGAAATGAAAATGAAATGTTGAAAGTGAAAAACATGGAATTTGAGAAGATCAACTTGCAGTTGACTGAAAGAGAGTCGGAAAGAGAAGTTATCATTTTGGAGAATACCAAAGAGATTTCAGAGAAAAACGAAGAGATTATTGAGAAAGACGAACAAATCAGTATTAAGGATGCTCTTATTGCTGAAAAGAACGATCAATTACAAACTAAAGATGATATCATTGCTGATTTAATGAAACAACTTGAAGAAAAAGAAATGATGATGCAAGCCAACAATCAAGCTGCGATTAATTCTATTGCTGAAAAAGATACCTTGATGAGGCTTGAACAAGAAGGATATCGCCAAAGACTTGAAGAGCAAGAAATGCGTTTACAAGAGAGTAGACTTCAAAATGAGGAACTTTCCTCTAGATTGAGAGATACTGACATGTTAGTCACTCAAATAAAGGAAGAGATGGAATCAGCATTAGCCTCCAAAGAAGAAATGTTGACTGTCATGGATCAAGAAATTGATTTCAAGTCCAACGAGATTAATTCTCTAGTTGAAGAGAACCAGAATTTGCATCAAGAGATGAAGTTTCACGAGAAGCAAATACTTGAATTGCAAGGCAATGATGAATCTGAAGTTCTTAAACATGAGTTGCAAATCAAGAATGAGCAAATATCGGAATTTGAAAATCTTGTTTCTGAAAAGCAGAAAGAGATTTTGGCCTTAGGCTTCCAAATTCAACAGTTGACTGATTCATTGAGCTTTAAATCTCAAAGAGTAGAAGATTTGACTAAGGAAAAACAGAGACTCATTGAAGAATCTCGTCGTTTGAGTGTTTCGAATTCAGCTGAAATTGCGATCAAAGACAACCAGCTTGAAGGCATTACTCAAGATCTTTCTCTGAAGGAAAACGAAATCGTCAGTCTACATGAAATAATTGACCAAAGAACTGAAGAAATTGCTCAATTAGGAAGCGAATTAAGAACATTGCAGTACAAGCAAGAGGCCGTTATGGAAGATCTTCATGATGAACTTGCAAACACTTCGTCGGAGCTTTTGTCGAAGGATGACCAAATAGTTCAATTGGAGGAAGAAAGGGACTCGTTGAAGGCGCTGTTGGATGATTTAAAGGATCATTTGACCACTTCGATGAACCACTTCACCCAAAAGTACGAACTTATGGTTCAATCCAAGGACGAAACCATCAACAAGTTGAAGCAAGATTTAGCCGAAGAGATCAAATCCCCTCTTTTGACCAATATCGACTTGAGCTCTAGTTTGAATGGGTTAGTTCGTCCATTTGATGCTTCATCGGACATTTTCCAAGACCATATGTTCAGTCTGAGCAGCAGTAGAGACAGTTCTCTCATGGAGCACGACACCTGCTCTTCTGTTTCCTCGACTCATTCAATGCCTCCATCCTCTCCTACCAAAGTGTTGACCGTTTCGAAGTCCGACAACAGGGCCCACACGATGAAGGAGAACTACAAAAGTATGATCAATGCTATGTCTAAGGAAAAGAAGAAGAAGAAGCTCAAGAACAAGCACAAAATTGGCAAGATTTCGACTTCCAATCCCAGCACCACCGTGACAATGGCAAAGTACAAGGCGGCCCCCATTCAATAGGAGTGGCCCCTTCCTTCGATACCTTCTAATGGTAATTAATACCGTCTTCTTGTTGATTACTGATACCCCGTTTTGCTTTCTTAATTCCTGTCCTTGATTTGAATTCCGTGATTCTGAATCGCTGTGATCTTTATATTCTGTTTGGTGATATTTCACCCCTTTCGTCTCTCTTTTCTGGCCACAATTCACTATGTTTCCTGCTCTGTGTCCCCGTCTAGCTCAATAATCTCGAGCCTAGTTATACCCACTTTAATACCCTGTTGTTTATTGATATACTGTAACAAATATATAATGAGCCATAATTCGTTGCGCTCCAGCTTGCTGGTCGTCGTCTCCGCTCCTAAACTAAACAGTTCTTCTGTCTGACATGAACCGGACAATTGGGCCCAAGCCGGTGATCTCCACGGTCTTCTCGAACCAGCTCAACAACAAGCCACCTTGCTTGGCGCCGGCCGTTGTGCCCATGTTTTTGTACAAGTACTTGACCAAGTTGTCCTGCTGCGATGGCGTCAATTGCTTGATTGTCGAGCTCAAGTCGTTGCGGTTGTTCTTGATGGAGCACAACGTCTCAAACACCGTGTCTGAATGCAAGCTCTTGGTGGCTTCGGATGCATTGTAGGGAGGATTGTCCAAGGCAAGGGCCAAAGCGTCCAAGAATTGGCCCGAACTCAAGGCGCTTCTGATTTGCTGGGACAAAGCCGCCACTTCGGCTTGAGAGGTTTCTGGTAATTCCGGAATCAATTCCTCCTTGGTCAAATGGTCGCCATCAAATTGGTCGATATCAATTCTTCTCCAGTCTTCCATGGTGTCTATGTTGATGTATTGGGAAAAGTGTAGAGAAGGTGGTGAATTGGATTGGGATGAAGTGAGTTGATTGAGTTGAAGTAGTTTAAGTTCAGTTGGTTTGATATGTGCGGGTCGTGCACAGGCCACTGGTTGCAAAGGAAGGAGTAAGGGTAGGAAGATGGACGGGAAAGAAGGGAGTTTTGAAGTGTTTCATGGCGTGGATGGATTGAAATAGCGATAGAGTATGTTGTGGTCTTTTCTGTTTCAAAATCGATGGGTTTTGGCTGGATAGGGTGATATGAAAGGAAGTGAGATTGTAGAGAAAAGAGACGAAGAAGCTAGAAATACGCCATAGTATATAGTTGGTGGATTAGTTTGGTCTAGTTTATTACACTCTGTGAGTCTGTGTAGGGTTTGACTTCATTTTGGAACTTTCCATTTTCAATTACGTTGGAATTGAATTTTTGAGCCAAAGGATGAAAACAATTCTGGCAAGCCTAAGAAAGGGACTAGGTGAAATGTTTCTGAAACTTGCAATACCGAGATCTGCTTGAGCTAGAAGAAGCCATAACGACAATTTAATCCTGTTCTTAAGCCTGGCAGATATTCCAAAAACAAAATGCATATAGATTTTTGGAATTATGATGGAAACATTCCTTTACTCTCTTGTCTTCATATCTTACAATTCGTTAATATTTCATGGTATTGAGCTATGGCATTGGGTGATATTCGGGACAGAAACCTTGATGTTGTCCTTCACCAAATTGTGTAGAGATTCTGAACCTGTTCATTCAATCTTAATTCTGGGCTACTTGAACCTTTCTATGCTTCTTGATCCTTGTCATCAATCTGATATCTTCGTCTTGGTCCTAAGCCTTCTAAATCTCTTGATTTTGGACCTCATTCTTAGATTCCATTCTAGTCGACATCACCCTGCCGTAGCATGCTCTAATGTACATCTATAAATTATGCAACCTCACTTTCTGGACCGCTTGGCCTGGGGCTCCTGCTCCTTGTCCTCTTTTCCAGCGTCCTTGTTCCCTTTGCTGGCCTCCTTGTTCTCGTCTCCAACGTAGTCGTCCATGAACTCCAACGCCTTCTGGCGCAAATCGAGGTTGTCCACCACAATCACCACCAAGCCGTCGCTTCCGACCTCGTACTTTATGTGGCCTTCATTAGGAATAGCTATTTTTTCGTCAAAGTTGTCAAAGAACTCGTTCATGTCATCGAAGCTCTGGATGGTGTCAAGAAGCCGTTCTTCCATTTCTCCTTCGGGATGTTCGGGCGAGTTGACCACAATGATCACTCTCAATGGGTTATCGAGCTCTTCCATCACGATTTCCTCGTCTGACATGGTGGTGGTGAAGAATGTAGAGATGGTGATAAATTTTTGAGCATCTCGGTCCTGCAGATATAGCGAGATATGGAGAGATGGATGGGAGATAGAAATGAGATGGAATGTGGGCAGTAGCGGGATGTAATCGTGCATTAAAGACTTTGAATGGTTGCCATGGTTGTTGTGGTTGTAATTGACTGAAATTGGATCCAAATTGCTGGTTCTTTGAATTTTCACTCACAATTTTAGTCAAAGTAATATGGAACTAGTGTTGTTGGAAAGGTTAGAGAATTCAAAGTGGGTAGGAGGGTGTGTAATTAGGTATCAGCGAGATGGAATTATGACGTATAAGGATTTAAAATGGTGGAATGGACGGTTTAGAATTATTTGACAATATTGGTCAGATTGGTAAAAATGGTGAGGCGAAATCAGAGAATTCTGAGATTCAGGAAAGACTATTATTGTGCTTCAATTAGTTAAGTGGTTACATTATGAAGCATTCTCACGTCTAATAATGCTACAGGAAATGTAATTCGAAGAACTCAGCACTGAGCTGAAAATTTATGCACACCTCTGATAAAAATGCACCTGTTTCAGTTCAAGAACCATGAGAAACAACTCTAATAATCCCTTCGTTTTTACCTATAGTAGTCCGTTTGCAATTAATGGCTCTATTTATATAATACCTCCCCTCTTTCATTCTACACATGGCCATAGTTTACTTTATTGTTACACAGTATATACTTACGTGCACTCCAGACATTCAGTCAACCTAGTCAACAAGCTGCAGTCAACAACATTGCATAGTCCACTTTTCAGTCAATGCTCCTTTTTAATGCTAGCCTCACAACTTGTAAGTTTCTAGTTAAAGGGACCATTTCTTGAATTGGTTGATCAAACCGTTGGTAGATGGGTCGTGGTTGGCGACGGCGTCCTTGTCCTCCAATTGCTTACCGATGGCCTTGGCCAAAACCTTACCCAACTCAACACCCCATTGGTCGAAGGAGTTGATGTTCCAGATGGCACCTTCCACGAAAGTGACATGCTCGTAGTAGGCAATAAGAGCACCCAAGGCAGCTGGGGTGATCTTCTGGGCCAAGATGGAAGTGGTTGGTCTGTTACCAGAGAAGATCTTGTGAGGAACGAGGTCGCCAGTGGCACCCTCGGCCTTGACCTGCTCCTCGTCCTTGCCGACCATCAAAGCCTCAGATTGAGCAAAGAAGTTGGAGGCCAACATCTTCTGGTGCAAGTTGTTCTCAATTGGGTTGTGAGATTGGGCAGCGAGGATGAAGTCGGCAGGAATCAACTTGGTACCTTGGTGGACCAATTGGAAGAAGGAGTGCTGGGAGTTGGTGGCGGGCTCTCCAAACAAGATGGTTCCAGTCTGGTAGTTGGTGAAGACGTTACCTCTGGTGACAGACTTACCATTGGACTCCATGGACAATTGCTGGAGGTAGGCAGGGAATCTGTGCAAGTACTGGTCGAAAGGAGCGACCAAGTGAGTTTGGGCACCGAAGAAGTTGTTGTACCACACAGACAACAAACCTCCCAAAACTGGAATGTTCTCTTCCAAAGGAGCCTCCTGGAAGTGCTGGTCCACGGCCTCGGCACCCTTCAAGAAGTTGTTGAAGTTGTCGAAACCGATGTAGATAGCCACGGACAAGCCAATGGCAGACCACACAGAGTAACGGCCACCAACCCAGTTCTCGAAACCGAACATGTTCTTGGTGTCGATACCAAACTTGGCCACTTCCTCAGCGTTGGTAGACAAAGCAGCGAAGTGCTTGGCGATGTGCTTGGGGTCCTTAGCGGACTCCAAGAACCATCTCTTGGCAGAGTTGGCGTTGGTGGTGGTCTCAGCGGTGGTGAAGGTCTTGGAAGCCACCAAGAACAAGGTGGTCTCAGGGTTGACTCTCTTGAGGGTCTCGAAGATGTGGGTTCCGTCGATGTTGGAGACGAAGTGGACGGACAAGCCGGGCTTGGCGTAGGCCTTCAAGGCTTCGGTGACCATGACGGGGCCCAAGTCGGAACCTCCGATACCGATGTTGACAACATCGGTGATGGCCTTGCCAGTGTAACCGGTCCACTCTCCGGAGCGGATTTGCTCGGAGAACTCCTTCATGTGTTGCAAAACGGCGTCCACCTCAGGGGCAGTGTCCTGGCCGTCCACCTTCATGGGCTTCAAGGCTCTGTTTCTCAAGGCAACGTGGTACACGGCTCTGCCTTCAGTGGAGTTGATCTTGGCACCAGCAAACATCTCGTCTCTCAACTTCTCGACGCCGGCCTCCTTGGCCAATTGGACCAATTGGCCCAAGATGGCGTCGTCGACCAAGTTCTTGGAGAAGTCGAACAAGATTTCTGATCCGTCGTGGTTCTTGAAGGTCTTGGTGTACTTCTCGAATCTTTGAGGGTCCTTCTGGAAGGCCTCTTTGACCTTGAAGTTTTCACCCAGCTCCTTGTAGGAGGCCTCCAAGGCCTTCCAGGCTGGCAATTGGCTGGTTAACGAGAAATCGGAAAAAGACATGGTGATAGAAAGTAGGGAGGTAAAATGGGGGAACTAGGCGTTATATGTAAGCAATTATTCGGACTGGGAAGTCCCGGATCACGTGACCAGCCGTCCGCCCGTTGTCCATGTTCTTGTGGTGTTTGGGGCCGGTCGTGGGCCCTTGGTAGTGGCGGTGGCCACAGGCTGTGGGGAAGCGCCGGCCACAGGCGGTTGGGCCCAAATTTGCCGGTTTTTGCGTCGTTTTCTCGCCCTTGCACGGCTGAAGAAGGTCCAAGCACACCCTGCGGAAAGAATAAGTATGTGGGCATAGAAGAGGTGGTGAGAGCTTTGAAGGGAAGAAGCTTGCTACATAAGTGTTGTGTGGTGTCAGAGTTATAGTACGCCGTTTTTCACGTTCCAATACCGTCATTTTTGGCCATTTTTCACAGTCTCCATGAAAGGTGCTGGTGAGCACTGCGAATCGGAGTTGCAAGTGGTCGCAGGTGAAAGAGCCAATAGGAGACGGGAGTATAGGGAAGTGGGTGCAAAATGTGCGCATTGACCCAACTGAAAGGATGGCGGTGTCTTTGGCGATGTCGGTTGGGCAAAATATACCATAAATTGCTCCTTTTTACAATTCTAGCAACTTCTCATTTTCTTCACTTTTGGTGAAAAATTCCAACAATCAGATTCTTTGGACTGGGAATCTGGAACCTCCGAAATTAACGAACACAAACCCAGCCAAGCAAAAGTAGCGGAATTCCTCAAACAAACACTCAATTCATTAAATTGAATAAAATTCAACAGAATCGACGATTTATGCGATAGAAGAAATTACCTAGTTCCTTCTTCCACAAAGAGAGTTGTCCAATAGGTCATGAAGGCATTAATTGAGGAGGGGTTCTGTCAGGTGACTCTCTCCGATCCTTCCCTACATTGGTTGATGCTAGACAGTTTGGGTTCATAACGCCAGAAGGAGCTTCCAGGGCTATTTCAAGGACCAAGAGGACTCAATAGAATAATCCTCGGCAAAGTACGGCACAATTGGTTTTATAAAGACATACCAGATCAATGCCAGACAGAATCCAGATAGTTGGAAGGACTCGTGCCTAATTGAGATGGTACTACAGTGGACTGTATTTCCAGTAAGCGGTGAACGTTGTAGCACCTGATCATGTACTCAGTGTAGTAGTAATAGTAGTAGAAGAAGACCACATGGTCCCCCACCTCACCCCACCATTTTTCAATTCAAATATTCAATTCAATATTCAATTGAAATATTCAATTCCGAAACAGGAAGGTGTGCTTTCCATGAAACCTCCAAATCTCCAGATGCAACACACGCAACAATACATATACGTACGTATATTCTCGGCACATGCCTTGATTGTCCCCTTTCCTGCTTTATAAGCTCCTGGGTGCCTGGAAGACCCATTTTTCACTCCCCCAACATGTGACGGCCCCAAAATGGCCAAAATGGGGAGACTCCAGTAGGTGGGCATTTCCGGGGAAAAGGGCCCCAGAACTCGGTGAAACTCGGCCAAACTCGGCACAACCACAGGACGGCCTCAACCCTTTCGTTTCGGTGCATTTTGTGTTGCAATTGTCCAAACCGACAAACATACACTTGCCTACTTGGTAAGTGCATCTTCATCTACTGCCGCACCTTGTATATAGTAATTCCTGCACAAATCCCAACATCCTCAACCATCCAGGCATGTCAGGGTTGGTCTCTAGATGGGCCACCGACGCCTCCCTCGTGCAGAAAGCCGTTAGCCAGGACGGCAACAAGACTGCATCACCCTCCAAGGCGACAGAGCCCGAAAAACCCGCTTCAACAGCGTCTTCTGGCGGCCTAGAAAGCCAATGGGCTCCATCACCCTCTTCCACCCCAACGTCGCCAAAGAAGGCCACAAACAGCGCCAATTCCAAGCTTCTTAGCCCTCCATCGTCGGCAGGATCGTCCTCCAAGACCCACCGTCAAGAAAAACACCACGAATCGCACCATCACAGCCAAAGACGCAGACATCGTGAAGACCGACCAAAGACAAAACAACACTCCGATTCCAGCGACTCGGACACGCTTCCTCCCATGTCTGAAGCAGGAAAAGTGTTGGCTGCCCGTTTGGGTACGCCCGACCGGTCTAAGATTCCCACCACACCGCCTTCTTCTCGTGGAAATGAGGACCCACTTCCTGAGTCTCCAGAAGAGGACCATGGAAGACGGGCCAGCACACTCAAAAACAATCCCCTTGCTGAGAGATTGGGCCTTATGGTGGATAATGACGAGAGACACAAGCTGCGGCTGTCAAAGGGCTTGAAAGAATCTAAAGATTCTAGAGAAAAGAACCGCAGAAACAGTAGAGACCATCACGGCAGAGACCATCACGGAAGAGATAACCATGGAAGAGACCATCATGGAAGAGACCACCATGGAAGAGACCACCATGGAAGAGACCATCACGGAAGAGACCATCACGGAAGAGACCATCACACCAGAGATTTCGACCGTAGAAATAGCCACGGTCATCCCAAGCACCAAGACCACAGCAACAACCATGGAAACAGAAATCACCAGGGCCGCGATATGCACACATCGAGAGATATTCCAAAGGCTGCACCAGAGTCTACAATCTCACGGGAGGAAGAGGCCAAGGCAGAAGAAGAACTTCGCCAAATGCTCGAGAAGCTTGATGCTGGAGAATTAGATTGGGCTGATTGTTGAACCACGCCAATGCCCCTACAGAACAGAACAAACAACACAGTACAAAAAGCACAGGAAATCATGAATCACCCATTTATTTGAACCTATTCATTGAACTTGATTGATCCCGATGATGTTTTCATGAAACTGTCTATTGTATGAGTGCTGCCACAGGGTTGGAGCTCTCTTATGTATTATTATCACCAATGTATTACTATGTGGAATCAAAACAAAAGATGTAGTGAAGTGAAGGTAGCCAAGTATCTGTAGAAGTATAAGTGTTTTCACCGTTGATGGACATTTCTAGAAAATGAAGTGTACCACTGACCTATTTGCTATAGGGGCGAAATAATAAGAGAGATCACACTGTCAAAGGGATTATAGTCATAAATAGCGTATATTAGTAGTACATATTCTACGTCAAGAGAAAATGATACTATTGCTTTCTCTCATACAATTTCCATAGAAGGTTTCAGCTCACACTTCTCTTTCTATCATTCTAATGAGTTTCTAGGAAGAATAGTCGACACTTGTATTGCGAGTTGAACATCTCCTTGGAACTGAATTCCTTTCAATATGTTACTCCTTCCTCGAAGAGCCTTCAAGGTATATGGACTGCTCTTCTATTGAATAGAAAACCATAAAATATTATATTATTCTATGCTATTTGATGTTCTTACTTAGTATTCTATGTCACTAAAATATAACCTTATTCATTATTGAGAAGACATCTTCTCGATTATAACAGACTTCACCATAGTAACTGAGTATTAGTCGCTTCTCTAGCAAGTATCTCCTTGAGTATATTCTCCGGTCTTTACATCTTAACTCCTATCCCCTCCATTGCGTATTCCTGGGTCCATTTAAGTGGCCCAGTTTCCTACCCCATATTTCATTTACTTTAAGTGACGCGATATCTCACTTACCACGATGTTCAAGTTATGCCAACGAATGGCACCAAAACGGCCAATTAGGCCTCTGAGTTATGCTCAATGTACTTGCAAGCGTCTGTACTATTCTTCACAGCCTCATTTGCAGGTCCAGAACCTTCATTTCGACCCTAACTCGGGGTATCGCCGTCTCCCTTTGAGAACGGTGTTGATGTTGACTGCCGTTTCCACCACGTTTGCCATGTCGCTCTACGTATTCATCGAGTGGAGCCAGTTCAAAAAGTCCAAAGAACACCATCGAAAGCTCTTTCTCCCGCTTTGGCTCAACACAAATTTGATATATCCTAAGAAGTTGGCCTTTCCTTCGGGCCTTGGGTACGTCGACACGGAGGTTCTGCATTTTGTCGAGAACGAGCTTCTCCAAATGGGCCAATCGCCATCGGAGGGTCTTACTGTCTACCTTGATACTCTCCAGAAGGAAAACATCACCTATTCCATGCTTGAACAGCTCTCCTCGAACATGCAGATCAGAAAGATCTATGGCATGCCCATGATAGTGGAACAGCCCTCGAAATTTGACATGTGGGTAGAGACAGTGGATCCAAGCTTCTCGGGCATTGAAATCGCCATGAATAGGGATGAAAATGGCCTTGCTTCAATAAGTCCAGCCTGGAAACTTAGGCCATTTAGTGTGGTCAGATCGATCAATGACGCATTGATTGAGGCCGGACTCAAGCTCAACCGACTTGATCCTCCAGATATTCTAAACAGCGATATTCATGTGGCTAAGCCCAAATTCCAAAATGACCACTACGAGGTCAAATTCTCGGGACAAATGATGGTCCTGGATAAACACAGTCAGGTACTGGGAATACTAAAGTACCAAGGCAAACTTGATTTTGACCATTTAATCTTGAACAGGGGGGTCAAACTCACGCAAGTTACATTGATAAAGGACAAGGTAAGCTATATAGTTTTATGAAATCGGAGGAATCTTGGGAACTAAGCATGTACATTTCTAGGAACAGCTAGGCCACCACAGCAATTGAGCAGATAAGATCACGAACAAATGAACTAATGAAACATCGTGCCTTACAACTTTCTTTTCAAGGATTAGGTACATCAAATTAGACCAAAAAAAAAAAGAGTATACTCTAATAAAAATGCTGCACCTAGTTAAATAATTCAAACTATCCGAAATTCTCCAAATTATGCTCCTAATTGGCGTCTCAACCGTATATTTTAAGGTGGTTTCAAATCAACTAAATTTTTAGGGGCCATTACTATTTTCAAATTGAGCAAAGAGAGGAATACCGCCAAAATCATCAATCTTGATCAAAATCTGCTCAAATTTAACCATTCACACATCCCAAACCCCTGAATACAGCACAAGCCTTAGAAAACGGCCCAACTCTTCAGAACCCACATTTAAGCCTCTCATAGGCTTCCATCTCCATCATATCCAAATCGTGCACGTGACACAATCAATATACCTTGACTTCTTATCAGTTGTGCGTTTCTTAGAATTCCTACCTCCATGATGGAAACCTCAGATCAGCAGGCATCGAAGAAGCAGAGACCGAATCCGGTCCAGAAATCAGGATATTCCAAAGTGAGCGAGAACCGTAAATTGGCCCAGGCTTCTCGAACTCTCAAAGCCTGTGAATTATGTCGAAAGCAGAAAACAAGGTGCTTCAAGTCGCCAGAAAACCCCAATTCGTGCTTACGATGCACATTTCTCAGCAAACTGTGCTCTTTCCACACCTTTGACCTGAATTCCGGGTCCAATGTGTCTCACATTGAAGAAGGAGCCAACCGCAAGTTGGACTTGATCTACTCAGGAATCTCCGAAGTGCTTTCGATTCTCAAGTCAGGAAATGGCTGTGTCAGAACAGAGGACGCCAGATTGCTACTTGATGCTGCCACGGCGTTCCTGAACGACGGCAATGCCCTGGAACACACCGATAATGGTGATTTTGGAGAACATCCAACATTTCAGTCTCCCACCAACTCGCTCAAGGCAAGTCCTTTCGCCATGATGTCGAATCTCCAGACACAAGATAATATCCCCACGCCCATCCAAAACTTACTCAAGCTTTCTACCATTCGGCCAGTCTTCTCACCGAAAGATGTGATCTCTCTTAAGATCCTTTCGGAAGAACGGGCAGTTGAGTTAATGGGCGATTTCCGCAGAAACTACGGTCGTTGGGTGCTGTTTCCGAAACATATTGGCGACAAGGAGTTGGTCGAACGGATCCGGCCCAAGTCGCCGTTGCTCTTGAGCACCTGCTGTGCTCTAGCATTGAGATTCTCTTCAGCTAGTCCAACAAATGCCAACGAGACCAATGAATCCAAAAGTGCCAGGAGAATCACTTTCATACGTTTGGGCCACCATATTACCAAGGAAATTAACCAGAACTTGCTTCGGTACACGTCGTTCAAGGGCCAGTTTGAGGGTGATATCGAGTTTCTCCAGGCACTTGTTATTTTATCCATCTACGCATTCTCCTTGAGCTCCAGCATGAGTGAAGCATCGGCCCAAATAGATGATTCCAGTTACTTGTTGGGTCAAGATACTACAGATCTCGAAAATCCCGGCTTCCGCTTGCTGGACTTGAATTTGGACCCCTGGTTCTTGTCCAGCATAGGCTTGAATATTTTCATGTCCAAATGCACTCTTGGAACGCTCTTTCCACCCACAACTTCAACAAGCAAGCACCGGTCCACAGATCCTCTTGAAATGCCCTTTTCTCCATCGTTTCTCAATACTCCATCGTTTCTTCCCTCGACACCCGGTATCACGCAATCCATATTACTAGAAGAGCTGGACTCTAACGAACATCACACCTTGACGGTGCTCCGCATATACAACCATCTTTGTTTGGTGCATTTGATCAACTGCGTGTTTTCAGGCCGTCTGTGTGTGATAGACGAGATCCGGTTGAATTATTGTACTTCGACATTGGCACTTTCGTCTTCGACCAATTTCGACGGCAGGATGATCAGTGAAATCGGCATATTGCTCATTACGTACAACTTTGTCCAGTTGAACCTCAATAATAGTGGAGGCGACGGCAGCTACACCTCGTTAGCAGATTGCGAGGCCAATTTTGAAGCAGTCAAGGAAGAGGTCCGCATATGGTACGACCAATGGGAGTATCTAATCAGCCAGACGCCTTTGCAATTTGTCGAGCTTAACTACCATTTCTGCACCTTTATTATCTACTACGCCCACAACTACCAGAAGGCACTCCTTGTTAAGACGAACCAGACAATGGCCCAACTCGATGCAAGGACAGCGTTGTATGACGAAAACAATATAGAGTTTATTTTCAGCTTCTGTGACAAGGCCTCGCTAATCAAGATGCTCGACCAATGCTACAATGTGGTGCGATTCATTCAGGTGGTGGAGAGTGACTCTTACTTCGCCTACCTCTCGGACCAGATACATTTCTGCTTCTACTTCTGTGGCATGTGTCTAATCAAAATGTTGAAGTACTTGGTACGGACACAGCAGACGGAATTGTTAGCCGAATCGGGTCAAGGCGACGTGGATAACCTGTTGGTTGGGAGAGTTGCCGACCTTCGGGAGCTCATCAAGAAGCTACATGCAGTTGGAAAAGGGCAGTGCTACAGTAACTTATTGATCACGAGATACCAGAGGGGTTTAGAGGGGGGATTGGACGAGTTGGTAGCTTCCATTTAGCTAGCGAGCGAAGCGAACGAGTACTAGCGAGAAGGTTAGCGAAGAATTGAGGCAGAAATAATTAGCAGGAGAAAACTCTAGCGAAGTATGGAGCTGGCACAACTACTAGCAAACGTAATGCTGGCTCACTTAGTTCGCTAGTAGAATTAAATAGGAACACAGGGAACGAATTTCTCGTAATAGAAAGGACTACGGGTAGAACGACTGCCAATAATAGAATAGTCTGACAACGAGCCTCTAGTGATTATGGGCTGGTAAGGGTATGAGATGTGACGTGAGCCCGAACGTAAAAATAGAGCTCAGAGTCAGAAACGTTCGTGGAGTCAGATAGCCTCTGCAGCAGGTGGATCTGTGAAGGATCGTGACCCCACGACTACAGCCCCAGACTACATCCCTTCTTCAAAGTACATGCTTCATCATGACCTTTGCATCTGGTGATGGTCGCAGCAGTGAAAAATTTGAAAAGTTTCCCAACCGGTACAAGTGTGACTGTCTCCACCGACCCCAAGGCACAGATTGCCGGCCGTTTCGTCCAGGTGTGACGGCCTCCCGCCTGCACTACTGACATCTCCCCACTTCGCTGAGGGCAGGTTGTCCAGGCACAGGTCGAAGGTGTAATTCGGGGAAACATGTGAGCGGAATTCGGGGACCCAAAACCGCCCGATGAAGCGAGATGCTTCGGAATTCCCCGAAGATGCACCCAGTTAAGCAGGGCCCGACAGGCAGGCTTCACCGGGCCTTCCATTTCTGGCAATAATCATCGGCCCATCTCTGCATCCGTCCGCTCTGCAGGACACTAACGAGAAGGTACAGCCTTGGCAGGTTGCAGGTTATGATGCTACACCAGGGACCTTCTAGCGGTGCCATGCTGTCATAGTGCTCCAATTATTGCTTGCAGGTGTGTGTTTCTATATTTGGCACCGCCAATGGCATCGTGGCTCGCCAGATGCTGCCCCAATTGTCATCGGTTGGCTCCTGTTTGGGAATAATAAGTGGACGCAGAAGCTATCTGGCCATGCTATCAGGCGGTGCTGCTGCTGCTGGTACAGCTGCTGCGTACATGCGGTCCATAGTCATCACGGCATGACCTCTCGACGTGGCGGGACGTTCGCCGGGTATATAAGATGCCCGAAGGCAGGTGTTGGTGGTTACTTTTCATCAAGTTTCTACACTTTTCGCAACCACCTCCACCTCCACCTCCTCCACACCGATAATGAAGTACTCCACCTTGCTCCCCTTGGCCGCCTTGTTGGCTGTTGCCGTGGCTGACCAGAACCAGGACCAGAACAACCACCAGCACCAAAACCAAAACCAGAACCAGAACCAGAACCAGAACCAGAACCAGAACCAGAACCAAAACCAGAACCAGAACCAACACCAGAACCAAAACCAGAACCAACACCAGAACCAGAACCAAGACGACCCCGCCCAGCAGCAAATCAACTCGTTATTTGCTGAGTTGGGCGACAAGGTCACCGTGGACAGAGCTTCCATGAACTCCGTGTTCAGATCCATTGCCTTGGCTGGCGGTGACATTGGTGCCAACAAGGTTTCATACTTGAACTCGCTCAAGGCCAGTCTTACCAACCAGATTGCCCAGGCCACCGCTGACATTGCTGGTGCCATTCAGACCCAAAGGGCCCATGCCACTCCTTTGGCCAACACTGCTCCTGCTCCTGCCACTCTTGCCCAGCCTGCTGCTCCTGCTCCTACCGACAACGGAGCTGCTCCAGCTGCTACTGCCCAGCCTGCCAGCCCAGATGACGGTGACTATGACAACGATGACGACGACGATGACGAAGACGACGATGACGACGATGTTTCCACCGTTAACTCCAACGGTGCTCCACTGGGCCCATTCATCGCCTCTGCCTCCGAATCAGAGGAAGCTTCTTCCACCGAATCTGCTGAGCCTTCTTCCTCCGATTCCATGGACGCTTCTGACAGCTACTCCGAAATGGACAGAAGCACTACCAGCTCTCCAGGCCGTAAATCCACTTCCTCTTCGGTCAGAAAATCCACCACCAGCACCAGAGCCTCCACTTCTTCCAAGGCCCCAACTTCCACCTCCGCTTCCTCATCCGTTAACGAAGCCTACGTGCTTGCTCCAGCCGGTGCCTTGATCGGTCTTGTTGCCGTTACCTTGTTGTAAGGAATGCAGTGCTAAAAACCAGCCAATACAGATAGCGACCCAAATGGGACATTAGGTGTATTAACGGTATACCTTTATGTATTTGGCACTATTGTAAAAATCGGCCCAAGAGTCGGTAATAAAAGTTAAAATTATGAATTTGCGTAGAATATTAACAGTGCTCTTGAATTAATAAGAAGAGTTGTAGTATATAATTTGATTACTTGTCATACAGTGGGGCAATTATTGGTAGTGAAGAAGGAAGACGGTAAGAATAAATTATTAAGAATTGCTGATAATTGAATTTGAAGGTTCGGTTGTCAGAATAATGCAGCTTTGAAAATATTGACTGAAGCTTCTGTGAATTAGCACAGACTTCAGAGTGTTTCGGTATTCAACTCCAGGCACCAGTATGTTTCAAAATTCTGGATCCATAGTAGTTGAATAATTTCGGAGGGTCAGTATTGAATGCTAATCTAGCATGTAATTGATAATTCTACAATTTTTTTTGCCATACTAATCGAATATATTGTTGATCATCGGATACTTAATTAATTGTACCTTGCTATTGAAGTCTAAAAATTTTAATTCTAGAATAACTAATCTTTTTTTTTTATATATACCAACAAAAACGCATAACCTAAGCCAGCTCACACCAGTAATATTGTTGGAGTTTGATGATTGGATTTGTTACCATCCTGTGATAGCCGCCATGTGAATATATGGTGAAATGGATAATCCACCGTAATTGAAATTGAAAACATGTAGGAATTTTTTGCCCAATTTGTCGTTCATTAATTTAAATGGCCCTTAAAATTGCCTTCCATGTAGTCAATATGAACAAAAGCCCGTTCCACGTTAGGGAAACTTTCAATGGAGTATTGAAGTGCTTCGGCAATGTCATGGCAGTCCTTGAGCGTCATGTTGAATTCGTCCACTGCAAACACTAAATCAATCTCAACATTCAAGTTATCACCAACATGGTACACTTTTAATGCAGTGATTTGCTTGATAGACTCGGCAAATCGATAGGCCAAATACAAGATGGTTTTGTGGTCCACTTGGTCGGCTGCTGCACCCGTCAAATTGTCGATATGTTCATATGCTGTCTTGCACCAAATGAAGATGATATAGAGCGACAACAAAAAGGCACCCAAGGGGTCAAACCACCAGATATCGAGCAAATAACCTACAGTGGGCATGGCCAATGATACTGAGTTGAAAACAATGTCAGTCAATGCATCCTGTGCCAATGCCTGGACAGAACTGGACTTACTTTTGGAACACCACACGTAACAGCCCAATTTGCTTATAATGGTCATCAACATCACCGAAATGGCTGTCACACCAATCTTAACAGCATGTCTGTCTCCAGGCTTGCTGAAGAAAAGGGCCTTGAACGCTTCTTGGCCCACTTGAAAGAAGGAAATGATGATAATTACCAGAAACACAAGCACACCTAATGGCTCCAAACGTGATCTTCCCACGGGATACGAATGCTGGATCTTCCAGTCCTTGGAGGTAGAAAGCCGGTTGGCAATGTAGATAATGAAAGTGGACAAGAAATCTAATACTGAGTCCACCAAAGAGGCCACCACAGACAAAGAATTGGTCAATAGAGACACAATTATTTTACCCACCAATAAGAGAAAATTGATGAAGAAATTGACCAAGATGGCCATGTAAACCGCCTGGCTCGACTCTTCCGCATTATAGCCCAAGAACTGCGCTCCCTCGTTGTCCACATTGCCCGGCACGTCGTAAAGTCGAGAATAGCGTGAGTTCGTAGATTGGACACTCTGGTCCTTCTGTATGTCAGTAGAATGCATAATTTTGGGCAGACCCGACGGCGAGGGCAGTGGAGACAGTACCATGGCTTCTTCATCCACCGTGCTCAAGGCCCGAGGCCGTACCTCATCGTAATTGCTCAACATGTTGTAGTGGATTCTGCCCGCATCAAGGAAGTTGTCGATGGCCAGGAAGCGCAGGATGAGCGTGTTCTGGGTCTCATAGTACTCCCGAAGATCCTTGTTACGTATATTGTCGGTTTCCGTGAAGAAATCGAACCATTGGCAGAGACTGGTGAAATTTCCAATTAATCTGGTGGGTCTCATCAAGCTAAGCATTTGGAGCCTTTGGGCGTCGTCAAACTCCATGGAGTAGATACTGGCGGCATCATGACCGTGTTTGGACCCAGAAAGTGTCAAATTGCTTGTGTTTCCGATGAGAAACGTGCTGTCGAACGCTGGATTGGCATTGTTCACTGGATAGTGGCTTCCAAGAAGCTGGTGAAGAAGAGGCGGCCTGGGCTGTACAGCGGGCGTGTTGTAGCGGAGAAGTTCATTGATGGAAATGGAAGTTCGACGGGGAAGGTGTGGATGGGAGTCCGAACCCTGGGAAATGTCAGTGGCGTTGGAAACAGGAGAGGTACTAGGGTGTCTCAACTCCGAGGGCGTGGTGTAGGTTCCGTTGCTCATACGCTTCAAATTGCCCGACGAAAACGACTTCTTGCCAGTGCCAAACAACGGGGACTCCAGTTTCTTGGTGTCGTGGCTCAAAAGAGGCGAAGTTTCGGAGTTTTCATGGGGTTCTGTCATTGGTGGTATTGATGGAACTGGAAGAAAGGGTTGGAAACGAAGGCGTGGAAGGTCCGGAAATGTTCGATAAGACTCCTCGGATCAAGTCTCTGCTTAAACAGAACTACCAGTGTAACGAAACAGAAAGAAAGGGCCAAAAACGAATAGCTGGCTGCCTCGGATGTTTGGATATAATACAGTACCGCAATGAAATGTACCGAATCCGGAGCACCTGGAACAGGAATTCGGGCAGGAAAACGAGCAAATGGGGTCAGAATGGACCAGATGAGTAGGGCGAAGGAAGACTTTGCAAGAAGAACGGAATTGTTATTGGCTATAGAAGGAGAAAGGGTCTTTTGTGACAAGAGGCTTATCGCAGAAGCGGGCAGGGTTCAGTCACGTGACCTCGGGGTGGGTGAATGTGAAAATTGGATCGGGCGGCCCAGGCAGAGGTGTTAAGATATCCATTCTAGTTGGATTTTGATGCTCCAGATTTAAGCATTGTAGTAGTCCAGTTCCGGGCTGATTTGAGCCAAAAGTGGGCCTTTTGAACGGCTATAGCTAAATGGTCGGAACTGCGCAGAGCACGTGTCTCGGGAATCTTCTCCGGATTAGACTTGGACCGAATAGCCAAGTCCGTGGTTAACCTTCGTCAACACTGACACCAACAGCCCATGCAGGCCTGGACCAGCGAAATCTACCTCAGCAGTTTTGAATCTGGTGTCTCCATCTTGCCCAATTTAGCCGTCCGACCAGGCCTTCTATTATTGCGACAACTGGGCCAAAATCGCCCGCTTTAAAACAAGAAAAAATGCCACCAACGACGACTACACTTTTCTGACTACTCCAACAGGTAAGTGACGGGCTGGGCCTCCTAGGATGCATTAGCAGTGGGCATCTTTGCCCTGACATTTCTTCGCATGAAAAAAACGTTACCCGGACATCGCACTTTTCTATATAAGTGGCCAATGCCCAAACAAAAACTCCAGAAAAGGGTATGTCACCTCTGGAGACACCACATCTATGATTAAGAACAATGATATAACTTTTGACTGAGGATGTACATGCAGGACAAAAATATAAGGAATTCTTCGTTTATGACTAGATGACCAGGTGGCCTCCATAGTGGACCGAGACTGTGCTAACTTCTAGAGAGTATGTGCCCTCAAAATGCTACTAAATGATGATTGTTTCACAACATTCTGTCCCGGTGAACCCTGAGCCATGGATAATACATGCATCACCATCTGACCCTAGCATTCTTGCACCAGTTCGTACTAACCATTAGCTTTCGACACTCTCGCAAGATTCTAACACAGGATCCTTAGGAGATGTCTTCTAGGTGACTGAGGAGATTCTAGTACGCCAAGTGCCGGAAAGTTGTATGATTTATGATGAAAAACAAAATTTTCAGTTCTGCTTCTGAACCAAAAATTCCTGAAGATAACCATATACCAAGCTCATTTCTGATGATCATACACTTTCCGGAGTTGGTTACTAGTCACGTAATGTAAAAGTAGACAATCTAGAGCTATTGAACTAGCAGCTAGTTCAAATTAATGCTCTGATTTCGAAGTTCTGATAGTTCGAATCAGTCCTGAAGGACTGTTTTGAATTTTAGAGGGATACTTGTTGAAGTGTATTTTCAAGTCTCTCTAGACCTTTGACTTGCTTTCTCTTGAAAGTGGAAAAGTCGTGAACTTAGAGAGACTACCATGGAAAAGCTCAGCCCGTTGCGCCCGCGTTCTTCTCGTTCAATGATACTTCTATTCATGTAAAGAGAATTCTGCCAATTTGAATATTGATACGTCTATGGATCATTGTCTCAGACTAATTGTCTTATTGTTTAAATGAGATTTCTACTCTACGTCTCTTCACTGAAGGAAAATTCCATTTTCAAAACCAATTTCTATTCAAACGGTCAGAATGATATTGAACTTGCCAGTTAAGACTTGTTCCTTGTCGACATATGTACATAAGATTGTGTTAACCTTTCCTGATCGGCCTCTTTAATTTTTAATTGATCCGGTTCAATAATTATCTTTCTACATTTCATCTTAAGGCTTTCATTGTCTAAATAGAGAAGATAACCACCTTTCCGTCAATTCCAGATGTGCTGACTTGGTTTGGAGAGAACACCCGGATTGTAGAAATGGTGTTTTGGTGAATGGTGCTCAAGGCCTTGTTGGAGCCAGCACTAGGCTTGTTGACTCTGCCTTTCAAGTCCAATTGCTTGAACATGTTTAAGGCTTGGTGCGAAGAGATCTCTTCGTCCTCATCATGGGCAGGAACATCCTTGGTCAAGTCTTTCTGGGTCTCAATCTTGTAGGACTCTCTCCATTCCTGTTCGTTGCCCTCGAACACAATCAAGTTACAGTTGTGGCCACCCACAACCAACTTGGAGTTGGTGATGAAGACCAAGCTCTTGAAGGCCAAGTAGTTGGTTCTGACATTGAGAATGGCCTTAGGAGGCAAGCCTTCGCCTTCGGGATAGACGACTCCGATAGAGCCGTCGTGTGAGACGTATGCCAAGGAGTTTCCATCTGGACTGAAGGCAACATCATGGATCCAAGCTCCTGTTTCGTTGACAAAATCTCCACACAAGGTCTGGAAAGGTAACTTGGAGCCCCAGACGGTTTGCTCGGGCTTGGCATCCAATCCCTTGATGTAAGCAGAGAAAACACGTGCGTGGCCGTCGGTGGATCCGGCGGCTAACAACACGCTGTTGGGATGCCAGCTCAAACTGGTGATGGTGGACTTGATGGGCTTCTTCAAGTGCTTGGACACCCACCAGTCGTTCTCGGCCTCGTAGTAACAAACAGCGATGATTCTGTCGGAAGAACCCACGCCAAACTTGGTACCATCAGGGGACCATCTGCAAACGGTGGCGGCACGGTTGATTCTCAACAAAACCAACGTAGGCTTGTACTCACCAGCAGTTGGGTTGTACTCCCAAACCAAAGCGTTTCTGTCCTGGGAACAGGTCAAGATTCGTGCTCCATCAGGAGAGATGTCAACAGAGGTCACGGTCTTGTCATGACCCTTTAAGACTGTGAACAATTTGGGCTTTTGGTTCAAGTTGGTGACTTGGTAGATCTCCACAGTATTGTCCTTTGTGAGGGCCAAAAAGCTTCTATCTGGAGAGAAAACGTGATCCTTAATGGGCAAGTGGCCCAATTGGTAAATGTGATGGGAAGACATGATGAATTACTGCCAGGAGTCGACTCTACTGATAGTGGAAAGGAGGTTGAAGTTGTAGAAGTGCATTTTTGGATATATACTGGGGTCGTTGTATGCAGGCTATGAATTGAGTTGGACGAAGATAATGGGGCTAGTGGGCAGTATTGGAGGGAAAATTGAAGGGTTGTAGGAATTATATGACAGAATTGAATGTTTCGGTGATATCGTCGGAAATTTTCTTGTTTTTTCTCTGAAATTGGAACACTGATGGACTATTTTCGATTGAGTAGATATCATTGCTGTACAACAAAAGGTGCCAGCTGCAGTTCAATTAAAGACTAAACGGGCAATGATCAACGCAACAGCGTGAAGCTAGTTCGCATCTCCAGGTTTATTAAGTTTATTCCAAATTCCGGCCGCAATTGACTAACTATTCGAGTTCTTTACATTCTACACTTTTCAATATTGCAATTGAGCTCAATACGATGCCTACGATATGTACAATGATGTTCTTTTATTGTTCCAGATACTCACATGCGAGCCTGTTCGTAGATGTACATGTCAAGCTACTTGACAGCACATATTTTTGGAAAACTGCTATTGATAGTTTATGATCAATACCATATTGGAGAAGCCGTAGCAAAGACCCAACAGAGACATAAGTCCTAAGGAGTTTGCAGTAATGATAGGTGAAACCACTGGCTTCTGAAACCTAATTCTTGTAGCTTCTCTTCTTACTTGGCAGGCTTGGGGGCCTCGGTGCTCAAAGAGTTCTCGTGCTGCTTGTCCTCCAAGAACTGCTTGATTCTGGTCCAGGCATGTTGCACCTTGGGGTTCTTAATACCGGACATTTTGCCGTCCAATCTGTCCACAAGAGTCTGGAACAAAGTCTTAGTCTCCTTGTTGTAGAGGATTCTCAACCAGTAGAAGATCAAGAACAACGACAATTGGAAGCCCGAGCTGTTTCTGAAGAAGAGAGTTCTCAAGAGAAGGTACACAATGAGTAGCAACTCGTCATAGGCAATCACTGATGCCAAAAATGGCGCCTGGCTAGTCACCACCTTGATCTCTTTCTGAGCAGAAACTTGCAAGACCGCAATGAGGAAGAAGGGGAGGAGCTTGAAGGTGGATCTGAAGGTGAAGATCCACACGACAGCAAGAATGATGTACTGGAAGTTCTGCTGGGCAATCAACGTGGTGGCCGAAGGCAAGAACAGCAAGCCAAACTTATGGGAAAAGGTAGCAGTAAGGGCCACAATTGAACCAAGCAATGACAAGCGATAGGAGATCAGACAGACGTAGAAGCGGTTAATTCGAAGAAACTGGAGCACGAGAAAGAGCAAGCCGAATCCCAACGTGACAAGATGGCCAGCTAGCCAGATCTGGTACTTGAGTGGATTAGATCCGTAGAAGCCTTTAATGAGCCGTTTTTTCCGGTGATGGGTGGGCACGGTCTCGTTTGTGACTTTTGTTGCAGCCTGGGCTGACTCTTCCTTGGCCTGCTGCATTGCAGCGAGGCCATTGGGGCCGTTGGCGATGGTTTGGGACATGGGGAGTGGAGTAGGGGTTAAGTCAAGTGTTTTGAAATGAAATATCAGTCACGTGCCACATCACACGTGAGATATGGATAGCAATTGAGATAAATCACGGAATGTTCAAAACACGTGAACATAAATCACAAGTCTGTTGACTTCACCATTTGGCCACGTGATCCAACATCAACAACAACGCGTTCATCACCATGTCAGAACCTGCCCTTCCCGAATACGACCCAAGTGGCCTTCTCACGCCCCTAGAACTGCAGGTTCTTGCCCAGTATCGCCTTTTGGCTAAACAGCTCGCCGAACTTTCGGCAGAAATCCAACACTTGACGAAGAAATCAGCCCTTCAAGACGCTTCCAATGCAGGCTCTGCCAACCAATTGTCGGAGAATATGCGGAACTTGGAGATGAAGATCGGCTTGATCCATACGTTGTTCAAAGGCGCGGTGTACACGTTGTTTTTAGGACAGGATGGGGGTGAGGAGACCAGCAAATGAAGATGGAGCTGTAACAACACCTTGACTAACTTGGCCGGCTATGAGGAAATGGTGCTGAAAAGGGGTCCAATGGAATTCTGGATATGTTTGAACATTCTGGTAAGTTTTCGTGGACATTGGGTGTGATTTGGCCATTTGACCAAATGCATTGAATTCTTGAGTTAGTATGGATTTAATGAGCTTCCGTACTCTGGCGACGGAGGCACGTATTCACCTCAACCTTTGGTGGGCATAAAATTAGAATTGAAGCATTGGGTATTATTTGCTGACATTTAGTGCTCAATCCAACTAATGGCATGGATCTGTCCATTTCCATGGATTTTGAGATGACCTACATTCCGGGTGCCCCAGAAAAAGAAGCATTTTGGTGGCATATCTACCACCAAAAGTAGAAGAATAGCATCTACGTCCTTCCCATCAACACATCTGCATTCTGCCCTACACAATCTCTTCACCTTCATTTGCTCACCAACACTGTTGGCCCACGTTGCCCAAAATTGGGCCAAACTAGCAGCAGGCAACTCCACTCAAACACCTGCCCACAGATCACACCCCATAGAACTCCGGGCCCCACATCCACCGTCCCGGCGGTCCAGCACCCCATAAAATGGCTCCACTTTAACCTGGTGGTCACGTGCCGCCTCATTAATTTTGTAATTTTGCCAGAGTCAAATTTCAATTATCTATAAAAGGATCCCGTTTCTTTGTCTGTGCAGAGTTTTCACTTTTGGTACAGTTTCCAAGTCTTTCACGTCCTGAGTCACCGCTTTCTGTCTTAATAGCATCAACGGAGTCCCAGTCCGTTCTTTTCAAACCGTCACTTCTTCCCACCGCGCACGTGACCTACCCACCTCATCTAAATATTTCAATCTCCAACTTCTCCATCTTTACACTAACCCACAATGAGTGAATTCGACAAGTACTCCACCCCATTATCTTCCCGGTACGCTTCGGCGGAGATGTCCCTGATTTTCTCCCTCAGAAACAGGTTTTCCACCTGGAGAAAGTTGTGGTTGAACTTGGCCATTGCTGAAAAAGAGGTCGGACTCGACATGATTTCGGACGAGGCCATCGAACAGATGAAGAAGCACCTTGACATCACCGACGAGGAGATCCGGGCCGCTTCCAAGGAAGAGGCCATTGTCAGACACGACGTCATGGCCCATGTCCACGTGTTTGGTAACACTTGTCCAGATGCTGCTGGTATCATCCATTTGGGTGCTACGTCGTGTTTTGTCACTGACAACGCCGACTTGATCTTCTTGAGAGACGCCTACGACGTTATTATCCCCAAATTGGTCAATGTGATCGACAGATTGAGTCAATTCGCCTTGGAATACAAGGACTTGCCAGTGTTGGGCTGGACCCACTTTCAGCCTGCTCAATTGACCACTGTGGGTAAGAGAGCCACTTTGTGGATCCAGGAATTGTTGTGGGACTTGAGAAACTTCGTTAGAGCCAGAAACGACATTGGTTTGAGAGGTGTCAAGGGTACCACTGGTACTCAGGCTTCGTTCTTGTCGTTGTTCCATGGAGACCACGACAAGGTTGAGGCCTTGGACAAGAAAGTTGTGGAATTGCTTGGCTTTGAGCACGTCTATCCTGTGACCGGCCAGACCTACTCCAGAAAGATTGACATTGACGTTTTATCTCCATTGGCCTCGTTGGGAGCTACTGCCCATAAGTTCGCTACTGATATCAGATTGTTGGCCAACTTGAAGGAAATCGAAGAGCCTTTTGAGAAATCTCAGATCGGATCCTCTGCCATGGCCTACAAGAGAAACCCTATGAGATGTGAGAGAGTTTGCTCCTTGTCCAGACACTTGGGAGGCTTGTTGAACGACGCCATTCAGACTGCCTCGGTCCAATGGTTCGAGAGAACCTTGGATGACTCGGCCATCAGAAGAATCTCCATTCCTTCGGCCTTCTTGACCGCCGACATCTTGTTGAGTACCTTGTTGAACATCACCAGTGGCTTGGTTGTCTACCCTAAGGTTATTGAGAGAAGAATCGCCTCTGAATTGCCTTTCATGGCCACTGAAAACATCATCATGGCCATGGTCGAAAAGGGTGGATCCAGACAGGAATGCCACGAGGAAATCAGAGTGTTATCTCACCAGGCCAGTGCCGTGGTCAAGCAAGAAGGTGGAGACAACGACTTGATCGAGAGAGTCAAGAACACCGAGTACTTCAAGCCCATCTGGAACGACTTGGACAAGTTGTTAGACCCTTCTACCTTTGTGGGCAGAGCTCCTCAACAGACCGAGAAGTTCGTCAAGAACGATGTTGCTGAGGCTTTGAAGCCATTCAAGCACCACATCAACCAGGAAAGCGTCTCTTTGAGTGTTTAAGCTTCGGATGTATGTACGGATTATATGAAAATACTATGTTACTTAGTTTATAAATACGATGTACTTTTCTCAATACTGCTCCTTCCGCTATTGAATTGTGTTGGTGTTTGTGTTGAACTAATATTTTCTGTAACTGTTCTCTCTGCACCCATGTAGTTTAATAAACATGACAAGCTATTTCGTAAGTTCTGCTCTTTAAGTCGTAAATAAGTTGCCACTTCACGATCAATTTTCAAGCTTGGTTTGTTGCCTCAAGTTGCCAATTGAATTATTAGCTTACGCTGCTATTAGTTTTCGTAGTATGTCTTGGCTATATCCCGAGAAAGTACATTGTTTATTACTTTGATACTTTATCTTCAAGACTTATTAAAAGCTTACTTAACATAATTAAACACCTTCAGTAATTTCTGAATTGTCATTCTGGCCTACTGAAATTAACTTATTGAAGAACACAGTCTTCATCTCGTATATTATTCATAAGATAACCCACGCCTTTACCCCAAATATTTTATAAAAAAAAGATAGATCATGAAAAATTGAATAAAAGAGAAACAGGAGCAAACCTGAAGGAAAATTAAATCTATTAATCAAATCGTAACATCGTTAGAATAGCACAACAAATAGATAGTGTATCTATCATCTCATGAAGCTCCTGTTAGACATATTACCATGCTTGGATCCTTCTTCGCTCTTCACTGTAATACGGGGAATTACCGGTTGTGGCACACATATTGAAGCAGCTTCCTGTCCCAACTGGGGTAAAGAAATCAAAGAGCCGGGCATATTTTCCTCTACCTTAAAGTCTGGACGGACAGGAACAATCGGAAACAGTGGATTGAATGGCCTTGAAATTTGAGGTGTCAAACTCAATTGAGAAATTGGCGTGATCAGGCCACTCAATTGTGGCGAGCTAAGATGTGTAGCAGGTGGTGGTGGAGGAGTTTGATTCATCGTTGGAAGAAGCACATCACTGGCAGGTAGCGGAATAGATGTGGCGTCATGTTGAGCCACTACCGCTTGCTTGTTACAAAATTGGCTGGCCGGAGGTAACTGGCCCTTGAATTGTTCTTGAAGTGGTGATTGTGCATGTATAGAAGGCACTGGATGTGGTGGAAGAGGTTCAAAAGATTTCACGAAGGAGTCGTTGCTGATTCGTTTTCTCTTCGGATCTGGCCCAGCCGAATTTTCGGATTCTGTACAAGGAGGTGGATGGTTCAATTCTTGTGGTGATTGTGCGGCTTTGGCATTATTGTTGACGGCAGCTGGAGCGGCGTTCTTCTCATATTCTTGCGATAACTGAAGCATTCGCTTGTACTCCTTGACAATGTGAGCATATGGAAAGGAGACAAAGACGTCACGGCCAAAACCGTCGGTATTGGGGTTAGTGAGACTTAGTTCGTCATCATCCTCGTTGATTTCGACGATTCCGTTGATCAAGTCTCTCTCAAACATCCGTTCGTCAGTGTACAACACGCAGTTCAATTTCTGGGGAATCAAGTAGATCTTCATGTCACTCTTGTATCTGGGGCGGGCCACCACCTTCTTGATGAAAAGGTTGGATGGCACGCTGTTGCGCTTGCCGAGACTGTAGAGCATCTCGTCCATAAAGTCGAAGTCGTCAATCAAGCGGAGGTCGCCGGTGTGGGCAGTTTCTAATTTGAGGACCACGGAGCCGTCGTAGTCGTCAGTGGTAGAGCGGGTGACACGGATCATGGAGTATTCGCGGATGCCGAAGAGCGAGGAGATGGCCGTGTCCAAAGAGTTGAAGGTGGTAGGGTAGGGCAGGACCTTGGCGGAACCATTACTGTCCAGCGAAGCGTCCTTATCATGGGTAGAAGGGCCAATGAGGTTGAACGACTGGAGGATCTTGTTGGAGAAGCCCGAAATGTCGACCAAGTTGTTGTCGATAAGCTTGACGGACTTGGTGACAAGGGGCTTTTTGGAGAAGGCGTGCGTGCCGACCATGGACTCGTTGCATTCCGCCAACGAATCGTTGTAGATGGAAAAGATCTCCTTCTTGGTGGTGAAGGGGATAAGCGAGTGATAAAGGCACAAGAGGTTGGGCGCAAGCGAAAGCTTCACCTTGAGGCCAGCCTCGAGCGATTTGACGTGGAGCTTGGCATTGGACGTGGGGCTTGGAAGAGCAGACTCTTCGGCGAGCTTATCGACGGAAGCCAACGGATGGCGGTTGGAGTTGCGTTTGGACACGGACTTGCGGCGGATGGCCATCTTGACGAAGCTCTTGCCGGCAAGGAAGCGTTTGTGGATGCGGGACACGGGGATGCCGGGGACGTGTAGGGACTTGGGGGCGGTGAAGGAGGAGGAGCCGGAGCCGGAGCCGGACGACACGGAGTAGGCGGAGGATGAGCCTGAGGTGGGGGGCTGGGAGAAGACGGACGGCGTGGAGGAGGTGGTGGATGAGGTGGAGGTCAGCAGGGACAAGAGGGACAGCAGGGCCAGCAAGGCCAGCGAGGGGGTGCACGAGGTGGATGTGGACGAGCTGGCGGAGTTGGACGAGCTGTTCAGGTTGGTCAGGTTGTTCAGGCTGGACGGATTAATCGTGTTGGAGTCCCGGTTTAAGGTGTTGAGGTTGAATGAGTCGGCGGAGGAGGTGCGACCGTCTCCAGACACTTTGGGACTGGGCGATCTGACCCGGCCATTTGCAGCACAGGGGCGTTTGGCGATAGGGGATGGAGCACAGGCTGGTCTGTAGGGGCCTGTTTCAACGTGGCCTGCTTCGGCGGGGCCTCCCGAATAGGGCGACACGCCGGTGCTGAAGCCAATGCCCCTGGGGTCGGATCGGTTGCCACCATCGAGGCCGCGGCTTTGATTTGGGGCAGGTGTCTCTTTGGAACCCGGAAAGCTGGGGGTCTGCGCCATCAGCGGCAACGGTAACAGGAAGCCATGGCCGCCACGACGGGGCAGGCCAGACCGCGCTGTTTCGTCGCCGTCGTGGTTCAACATGTCAGAAATGCCGATCATGGCGGCAATCAGACAATTGCAGAGGAGAGCCCAGGGCGAGCGGGTCGCGGGAAGAGGGAACGGGGAGTCTTTGGGGGGAGCTGGATAGGGGGAGGTGGTGGAAGGGCGGAAACGGGGGGCCGGGGGAGCGAATTGGGGACTAGGGGAAGAAAAAGGACGGACCCTGGGCTAAAAAGAACAATATTTGAAGATGAAAGTAGCAGGAAAGTGCCAGGATATTAATACAGCCAGACAGAAAGTGTCTCGCACTTTGTGTTTGTTTTTGTCTGGGAACAGGGTCGAAAGTGCCGGCGCAAAAAGGCGAGGAATTGGGGGAATGGGGCACGGGAGACGGGCCCAAGACGGCAGAGGACGGATCAGGGGGAGGAATTCCGCCGTGTGGGGTGATTGCGGTGGGCAGGCGGCCAAGGGTGGCCAGGTAGACCGTGGAAATTGCCGGACTGCGTGTCTTTTGGTCTACCAATTCCAAGACATACATCGCCACACATGTGTCTAGCAATGCATAATGTCTGCATGGAATTAAAGTCAGGGCACGGCATTGGTGGGGTGGTGCGTCTAACCCCCAGAAAATACTGCGGGTGTCTCAGAGTTACTGTCCTTTACGATCGGTTTGTGACAGTCTTCCCGCGGGGGGGCGCCTTGCCAATGACATTCGCCGGAGGGGGAGACCGGACCCTAGGGTCCTTTGCATCTGAAAATGCGCTTGCTGGAGTATATCCAGCGGTTTGGGGCGTGCCACGCCGCATCGGTCCATGGGCCGGTGCCACCCCCGTATCTTGGACTGGTGGTGGACTGCCTTTACATATTTTCTCATGCATGGCCCGACATTTGCCAGGCTCATGGCCCCGCCGACGCGGGCGGGGCAGTTTCCCTTCAGTCATGGATTCGCTAAGCAACTATAACCCAACAGAGAATGGTATAATTCCGTCAGTCTGGCGGCGGACGATGGCCCAATGGAGCAACCGAGGAGTCTGGATGGACGGACGCGCTGGGGATTGTCGATCGCTGGAAATGGCGGCCTTGGCCAGAATGCGAAAGGGCACGGGAAGGCAATGATCCGGAGGTGAGATTGGCAGTTGCTTTGGCATTGCATGGCCAACATTTTAGGTACTAGCCACAAAGCTCCCACTGCACACTGCACCAGACTGCAACATGTACCATGCGCGACAATGCCCATCGACCGTTGATGGCAACCCTAGCGGGCCCGCAGTTGCGCCGCGAGCAGCGGTCACGTGCCCGGGCCCTTGTGGCGGATGCGCCAACCCGACATACCCTGCTCCCGGCTACTGCTTTGGGCCTGGTTTGGGCCGTGCCACACCCTCCTGGACCGGTGGACTAGCTAGCCCTGGGCCTCCGGCCCAGGGCCGCAGCTATTATGGCGGAGGATTTTTGCCCCATCCGTTTCGATCCAGGTTCAGGTTGCTATCCTGCAACAATGTGGACCAATATTGTTGTGCGTATCTAATCAGCAGTGCCGGGCATGCCGTCATGGGCCCTACTTCCGGTGCCGAGCCGGCACCAGCACACAGTGTCTGCAAATAATACGCCCACTCTACACCTGGGCCTTGCAGGGTGTCATATGCACGTCCTGCAGACGGCCCGGCTATCTGGCGTTCGCTTTGCTCTCCATCTGTGGCTAGTGCTGGGACAGCGCGGCTGGAACAGGAATGCAAAGTGGATGGAGGCTCTGCGCAAGCAGCGGTTCTTGCGTCTGGCCACCGCCGCTTTCTCGACCTGCCCCCGCCGCTCGTGGTGCTTCTGTCTGGCCAGCCCGCTCTATTTCGGCCCATTTTACTATTTTTTCGGAGTGGGCTTTGTGTCATCGTTGCATTGATATTGTGCAGTAGGCGAAATCAGCACCTACGGCAGAATTACATGAGGAGGCTCAATATCAGGACTAGGTCCTGTTTGGAGCCTAGAGAGAGTTTTCCCTGCGTCTGGGGATAGCCCCATTCGCTCGATTTCATCCTGCCTCTTTTTTGCCTCTTTTTCTGCCTCTTTTTCCCCTTCCCTTTCTCTTGCAAATGTCGCTTTCCCAAAGCCACATCCAACACCAGGACATTTTGCAATTACAGTCATCAGATTTTGCGACATGATGCATATCAACCCTCGGCAATAATTTAAGTATCTTCGTAGATTCTGGTCTGGAATATTGTTGACAGATCTGGAAAATATGCAGGTGGGTCAATCAGCCATGTCCTCCATCAAAAAATATCCTCCTACGCACATGTGCTGGTGCTTCTGCTTGTCAAGTACTAGCCTCAACCATCGCTTATACGTGGATTATGCGTAGGTGGAAATTGGCTGCTGCCACCGCCTGAGTATTTTCCAGCAGGGTCTGGTCGGCCAATGTTGGGACCGGCCTGATGGTGCCGCCTCCAATCCGGTATTTTACATCCAGGAACTGGTGCTGGTGGAGGACAAGTATTGGCCAATTTGCACATTTCTTGAAAGGTGGGATTCGCCGGCTCCAACAGGGTCTCCAACGGCAGAGGCCCCAGGAGTGCCTGGGCGTTCCTGGAAAATCTGGGGTACTTCTATTCTAGTCTAGAATACAATGTCCATGGCTTTGTGCGCTTTTCTGCTACTTTTGAGAGGTCCAAAAGCCGAAAATGAAATGAAACGTCTTTCGCTATATTCCACGGAGTTTGGGCGGAAACTTGCCTCTCCTTGGCCGCTCAAGCCCTATGACCACATGAAACTTCACCCACGCACGTTTCTGTAATTAGCCATCCCAATTGGACATATTTCCGCTCATCTTGCCTTGGTGTATCGTCCCACAAGTAGCCAGGACCAAAACTCCAGGAGGAACAAAAAATTAGCCACAAAATATCCTCCACGCCTCCAGTAGATAGGAACGTCCACGATCTCCCAGATTGGGCTACCCTCCACCGGTTTTTACTGGGGCAACAAAGGACGACTGGCGAATTTTATTGCTCCAAAAGTTAGCCGATTTAGTCAATCCTGGAGATTGGTGAGCCTGATGACTACAATTACAAGCAACAGCTTCGCTTAGGCACAGTTAGGAATGTGAGTATCCTGGACTGCACCCCTGGGTTCTCGTCTTAGTCCAAGTTATTCATCTTTCAGTGCAATGGATATCCAAATACTGCGAAAACCGTTCTAGATGGTATTGGCATCGCCATCTCGATTGACTGACACATTGCCGCTTCTATTCTTGCATTGGCTATCGAAACCGGCAACTTGGGAATTTCACCACGAAGAATCTGCCCCGTGTGGGTATCTGTAAGCGATTGGATCACCCCATGGTTCAAGTCCAAAGGACAGATTAATATTGACAAGACCAGACTCATTCCTTCCGGGCTCCAAATGGTCCCATGAACCATCCTTCATTGCCCTGCGGAATTTGATTCCTTGGGGTCCTGTTTAGGATGTGTAGGGAATTATTTGCTACATTCTGACTAACTGGTGAGGCGATAGCTGAAGCAGACCTTTTCCAGAGGCGGGTTTCCCAATAAAGTACCTGTGGCTGGTGTGAATCTGGCAATTTTGGACCCGTTTCATCGGAAATGACGACTTATCTTGTCCAGGATTCTGGAGTAGATAGTCCTACATTATCAAACCTGTCTTGACTCTCTGAGAAAAAAGTGTACTTGTCTTTAACGTATATAAATTTGTCAATTAAAAAGAAGCATAACCAGAAGTGCTACCAAGCACCTCAGCAATGTCTAAGCAAGTGAGTTGGAATTTTTATTACACTCGTTGGCTGAAGCGGACAATCTTAGGTAAATTGTAATGAAAAGTGCACCTATGAGTCAAAAGTGTACCATACATACTGACTAGGAAATTGTGGCAAGTATGAGCCCTAGTGACCATATGTGACGTATTAAAATTCTTGCCTGATTTGAAGTTTCCGCCCAAGAATTTTCTAAATATCGCCTAGACATAATTATTAATGGTGCTACGATTAGACCAACTATCAGCACTTATTGCTGAAGGCACCCACTGCTATTTGATAGTTGGAATAGGATTCCCTGTTAATTGTGGACGAATAATTATGGCCACATTTCGAATTGATGCTCTGAAATAATCAGCAACCCTGTAGAATTCGTGAATTCGATCAATTTTCATTAGTTCCACGAATCCTGACGAAATTGAAGCCATTTCAGAGGGAAATCAAGTGTAAGTAGAGTATGAATCAATGGTTTTGAACTATTTTCATCCAAATTTGTGAGAAGACATAGAAATAGTCCCCGTTTATCTCCGTTTGGGATTCTACTTCCAAGTTCCGCAAAGAATAACATAACCAATTTCAATGGCATCGGCTGGTAATTGTGCCCATAATACGAATCTATATATCTACCATTCTGTATTAACCCTGGAACAATTTGACGAAAAATGACATAATACTTGATTTATTGACGAGGTTAATACACATATTCGCTCAGTACAGAATGCTCGGAAATTCATTGCAACAATACAATAAACACTACTTATTTCACAAGATAAGAGAACATGAACAGTTTCAGCATCACTGGATAAACTCAATAAAGTAATTTCAGATTCACTTGTCAGTGTCGCATCGTCAACATCAACAAAACAATATCAAATAGTCTTTATTCAAATCGTAGTCTCTTCAAATTCTTGGGTTCCATAGCAATGTAATAGTTCAGTCCTTAGTTACACTGCTAAGTCAAAGTACTCGATACCCAACTATAATGTGGTCCTTGACTACCTGCTAATCAAGTTAATCAAATTCGATTTGTTGGAATTCTCGGTATCTGGTCTGGTTGGGTTGCTACTTGCCAGATCTTTCAGCATTTTCGTTGCAATCTTCACTGTAGCAATTTCGAGACCTAATACAACAATTCAATATTTGATATGGAAGTATAAGAGACATAGCATTGGAAACGGGAATATTTCTTGCTTGTTGATCTTTCAACTTGAAAATGTACACTGATTTTGGATTAAATTATTCGTTATTAAATTATCAAAACATACTTGGCTCCCGGGACGAGGGTTCCATCTATATCACTTTCATTATCTATTTTAAAAGTTTGAACCCTGGTTAAAGTTTCTGTCTCTGACACCCAATTCACCGCTCAAGAAGTCGTCACTGCTGACCTTTTCGTTCTTTCTCCAGAACGTCCAGCCACCATTGTCGTACTGTCTGTTGGATCTCTTCTTCAAGTAGAAGAGGACGGCCACGATACCGATAAGAATCGAGCCACCCACACCAACAACCACACCGACAACAATCTTATTGGTGTTGGACAAGCCGCCTCCGCCGCCATTGGCACTCTTGTTGGAGTCAGAAGATGCAGAAGGCAGAGCGGTGTTGGCGATGATCGAAGTACTGGTGACGACGACAGTCTTACCGTTGTCGACAGATGAGTAAACCGTAATCAGGCGTGAGCTCTGGGTGCCGGGAGCGCTGGAAGAGCGCTTAGAGGAGGAAGATGAGGTGGAGGTGGACGATTCTTCTTCGCTCAGCGAGCTGGGCTCTTGCGAAGACGAGGGTGCCTCAGTCGTAGTTGAGCTGGACGAGCTGGACGAAGAGGAAGACGTAGTGGTGGACTCTGGGATGGAGCTCTGGAAGTCGGAAGATGGTGATGCGCTGAAGGAGGTGCTAGTGGAGGAGGTTCTGGTGGAGGAAGAGGAGGAGGATGACGACGAGCTGGAACTTGAGGAGCTGGAACTTGAGGAGCTGGAACTGGAGCTGGAGGAGCTTGACGAACTAGAGCCGGAAGTGGAGCCGAAGCCAGTGAATTGGCCAAAGTCGGACGAGAACGGGTTGTTATTGTTGTTATTGTTGTTGTTGTTGTTGTTGTTGTTGTTGGTTTGCGAGTTGCCGTTGGTCGAGGTCGAGTTGTTGTTGTTGTTATCCTCGCCGGCTCTCTTGGCAAACAAGTTCAACTTGTCCAAGAATAAGAAGTCCATGAACGAGTTCTTGTGGGGGACGATGGCGGCGGCCTGGCCGTTGTGCTCGATGTTGTTGTCTTGGAGGACCTCAAGCGCCATGGCGCCAGGAGGTGTTTCCACCACGACCACCAGTGCCTCCTGGACGCCGGCTCCGGGAGCACCGGTAGCTCCCATATGGTGGGAACAGGGCATTCCGGCGTCTAGGTTGTTGATGGCTAAGACTCCCGCCAAAGTAAACAAGAGGGCAAAGGAGAGACTCCAAATGGCGACCTTTTTCATGCCTTTGGAAGAGGCAGCCAAGTCTTCAACTTGGCCCGTTTGGACGTCGGAAACGGCCCTTTCGGCGGCCTTTTTCTCGTCCATGAGCTGGTGTGGCTCAGACTCATTGAGGACAGCGTCTTGCTTTGAGTCCTCGAAAGGCTGCATCGTAAACGAGTGTAGTTGTGTAGAAGAAGAGGTGGTCAAAAAGTGAGAAGAATATTAGTGGAAAGGACAGGACCTAACACGAAACGCCTGTGTGCAGGCCAGACCACTGGCCAAAAATAGGACTCTGGACGATGTAGACAGTGAGGCACAACGGGGGGTGTGCGGGAAGGCGCAGCGTGCAGGGGTAGAGGGGCGAACAATTGGTGCAGCGTGCGCGTAGTAGGGATGCGTGAGGTGCAGACGAGGCATAGCTTTGGGCAGCAGGGGCGCAGCTGGGTGATCAGGACAACCGGGGGTGCAAGGCGGGCCGGAAGTGGGGTCACGTGACCCCACCCTCGGGGCCACGACGTGTCATAACTAGTTTAGGAAGTAGTCCCGAGCGCTACACTGACTATGGACTAGGCCTATACTGCTAGTACACTGCGAGATAGTGCTTTAAAGTGCCTCTACAATGCCAGTATAGCGCTAGCACTATATGTGGGCACCTCTCTGTCTCTATGTCCGGTTCGTGCACCGCCCATTCCACCTTCTCGCTAAAGCCATCGCACCCGAACTGGTAGCAAACACACTATTATGGCCACAACCGAGATCGGTATGCGATGCTCAGTTTCTAGATCATCCTGCCAGACCCCGAGATTCTAGCCTTTGTGAAACAAGAATGTGACATGTACACAGCCAGTCGTCAGTCTTAAACACCCACAGCAACTATACGGACAGAGGGTCTAGGTATGTCTGCTGGTCAGTTAGTATTGTAGAATTAATTTCCCCGAATTAAACTATTAATCGGGCCAGAGGTTTTTCAAAAGGCACACAGTACCAGGACTAAATATCACTGTCGTGAGATTCTACCACTTTAGTCTATTTGTTTATTTTGCTTGCTGTGTGCAAACTGCTCCTTCGATTTTCACCCTTCTACTTTCTGCTATGCTACAAGGTGCTCCCAATTCTTTCTTGCTCCTGTAAATTCTGCTCTGGGGTGTCGCGTCAGGCTGACTCGGTATTTGCCTGGGAAAGGCAACTGGAGTGACTTTGGGTTTCGTTTTGTTGTGAGCACCAAGTCGGAATGGGGTGGGTGTAGTTTTTTTTCATATTGAGCAATGCAAAGCCGTTTCGTCTAGACAACAATCGCTTCTGTGGAGATACGAACGGCAGCAGGCTAATAACCATTCCCTACGTCTAGCTATTTTGCCTAGGAGGTGTGGTTCTGGGGTTTTTTGCCGCCTCAGTTCAAACAATTGATTGAATCTAGATCATGTTTTCACATTTCCGTATCAAAACTAAATTTTTGAGAGAGCCTCCAATGTTCTGCTACTCAAATCATTTGTAAGCATTCTGGCTGTTCTTCGAGAAGTGTAATATCATAACAAACATGGACCCCTTGCAATCTGGAATCGTTCCGTACTGCATCACTTCTTCTTGCCAGAACAGGGCTAATATGAGCATTTTCCACCACCATTCCAAATGAAATTGCGGATAAAACTTGAAAATGGATTTATATATTAAATTTAAAGGAAAGACAAAGGCAAAGAGTCCATAAGTTTCTAGCTGTTTGAACTTTTTTACTTCATCTCTTTCTGTAGATTTTCTCCACTTCTCCATAGCATCAAAGTACATTTTGTAATTTTTACTATTTTTTGCATACTTTTAGAAATTCTGAAAATTTCAGAATAGCCCACCATTGGATGTACATTCTCTGCCGTATTTTGCAGTCAATGCCAACACACGGGGCTTTTCGATTAATCCAGCATTCATTCTTCGATTGCCCCATTTACATTATTCTGTAATTTCAGAGTCTCGAATAATAAGAGTCCCATTTTTTATTCTCCTCAGTTTAAATTTGGGAATTTCAATAGGATGGTGGCAAAACCTTCAATTCGTCATCAGAAGATACAAACACGAGAATGTACCAAGGATTAGTCAGTCCTATATCGTTTCATCCTTTCTTGTTTTGTGCCACTCCAGGCCCAAAAACCGTGTCACGTGACAAAATTTATGGAACCTTCTAGAAAGGGAAACTCATGGAACCTTCTTTACCAAGAGAGTGACATGACGGCTGCAAAATTCTAGAGCCTTCTATTTGCCTTCAACTCACCTATAAAGTCCACTCCAACTCCATCCTTTCCTACTCATCAATTCATACAATCACATCACTACAAACAATGTTCGCTTACCAATTCCAACCCGACTTCAACTCCTTTTACGGATTCTTAGAAGAACAGCAAAATAGGGAAAGGCACTTTCAAGCTCAAAGGAAAGCTGCCGCTGCTGCTGCTGCTGCTGCTGCCCAAAGCCCAAAGATAATCAAGAAGGTTGAGACTGAAGATGCTTATCAAATTCAAATCTTTAAGAACACCGGCGACTTCAAGTCTTACGAAGTCAGAGCCGTAAAGCCCCAAGGTTATGGCCCTGCCACTGGCTTGGTCAACTTGGTCATTGAGTCTGCTCCAGAAAACTTCAAGAAAGTCTTTCAATTCTACACCGACGATATCAAGGTGTCTGAGATCGACTGGGAATATTACAAGGCAGACAATGTGTTGGTCTTGAACATTCCAAAGAAGATCAAGGTTTGCCATGACGCCGAGACCCTTGCTTCCTTGTTTGGACTTCAATTTGATCCATTCAGACAAGCCCCACTTAGACAGTGTCCTTATGCTAATGTTGAAAGAGCCAGCACCGAGAGAGCTGATGCCGAGAGAGCCGAGGCTGAAAGACTCTACAAGGAAGAGGCCGAAAGACAGGAAGCTCAAAGACTCGCTGCTGAGAAGGCACAAAGAGTGAAGGCTGAAAAGGCTAGAAGAATTGCGGAAGTTAGAGCCAGAAAGATGAGAGAAGCTGCCGAGAAGGCCAGAAAGGCTCAAGAAGAAGCACACAGAGCTAGAAAGGAAGCCGAAGAGAAGGCGAGAAAAGAATTCGAGGAGAACTTCAGAAAGGAGCAAGAAAGAAGACAAGCTGCTTACGAAGAGCACATGAAGCAACAACAGGAATTCCTTCAAGGCATTTTCTCACAAGTCTTCGGAATGCCATCCTACTATAACGACAACTCTGACAATTCTGCTCCAGCTGAACCAACCCCTCAAAAGGAAACCACTCCACAGCCAACCGTTGTCGAGCCTGAGTCCAAGCCTTCTTCTCCTACCTCTACTCAGAAGGTGGCTTCTGAACCTACTGTTGTCGAGCCTGAACCCAAGCCAACTACACCTCAACCACAAGTGCAATTGGATGACCACGACGACGACCATTCCGATGCTGAGTCCATTCACTCTGAACCTGAAATTATTACTCCTCCTTCTGTATCCTCATCTCCAAAGCCATCCTTGATTCTGAAGGTTCCATCCATAGAAGAGGTTGAGGATGAAGAGTTTGTCATTTTCAGAAAGAAATTCAACCAATAAACACCGAATAGAGATTATTCGAACATCAAACATATTATTTTACGAAGCACATTTTTTTAATTCATATTTATAGCGCTATTTTAATGGACCATTTTAATATTCTTAAACTTTTGTAGCAAGAAAGATAGCACTGTTATTGAGGTCTGGTATTCAGCAAAGGAATTATAATTCAGACAAATACCTTGCTAAATCATATACTAAAATTTAATTTCATGAACTATGTAATAAAATCACCTTGTAGTTTTCCCAAAAATTTGGTTCGTAGCCAAAACTCGCCGAATTGTTGCTACAAAAATTAAGAACACAATAAAAGGTACCAAAGGCCAAGTATCTATCGATTATTCCTCTTGCCACTCCGTATACAACTACAGTGTCTATTTCAAAATGTCGCATGTCGCATATCGCAACACACCACTTCAAGATGTCTCAAAACTTACTCTAGCATCAGTCATGTCCAAGTCAATTGCTGTTTTTGGAGGAAATGGCTTCCTAGGAAGGAAGATATGCGAAGTCGGTGTTCGTTTGGGTTACAATGTCACAGCTTTCTCGAGATCCGGAAAGCCTCCGGCCAATTTGGCCGCCACTCATGTGCCTTGGATGAGAAAAGTGCAATGGGAAGCAGCAGACCTTATGGAACCAGCATCTTATGAAGCGAAATTGGGTCAATTCGATAGCGTGGTGCATTCTGTTGGTATGCTTTTTGAGAACCAATCATATAAGAAGGTGGTGAACTCCAACTTCAGAGCATTGAGTGATGTCCAGATCTTGGCCAACACTTTGAAGGGCTCGAATCCCATGCAAAAAGACTCCAAGCTCACATTTGAGGCACTTCAAAGGGACTCTGCCGTGCTCTTAGCCGATGCATTTATCAAGGCCAAGGGCCCAGAAGCATCCCTGGCCTATGTGTACATTTCAGCCAGCCAGAAACCACCCTTGGTTGCAGACAGATATCTTACCACCAAAAGAGAAGCCGAATTCGAGCTTTCGTGCAAGAAAGGGTTCAGATTCATTTCCATGAGACCCTCTTTCATGTACGAGGCGAATAGTGGCGTCAATCCACGTACTGCTTTGGGATCTTTGGTGCTGCTTGGAAACACTGTGAAGAATTGTACTATCGGTAGCAGTGTGTCATATGTCAACAACTTGATACGCCCACCAGTGTCCACAGAGCAGGTCGCAATCAAGATCTTCGAGAAATTGGAAAATGGCGACTCTGGAGTGGTCAATGATGAAGAAATAGCCAAGGCTACCTGGCATAATGCACCCAAAAAAACCCAATCAACCCAGTAACTGAGCTACAATGTATTTACAAATAATTTGGTCAGTCGACTGATAATGCAAAACCTTTATTAATGCAGTATATGTAGTTATAATAATTAGATTAATTCACACCTTGAGAAAGATTTTGACAAGGTATTCAGGATGAATTTCGTCACGGGAATTAGTAGGTCATTCAAGAGATGCAAATAGAAAGATGCAAAGGAAAGATTGAATATCTCACACAGGTTGAGGGGGTAAGTTTTGCAACTCTTTGTGAAGGTTATGCAAATGCTCTAGATCAATTTTTCCTTTCAATTCGGTTGGAATTGAAATGGAGTGGGCAGAAATTTCGATAGTGTTGCTTGAAGTATACCTCAATATTGAAGATTCTTCAGATATATCGCCATCGCATACACTTATCGTCAGTTCAATTTCCAAGTCGGGTTGTGGTGGATCGACCTGTTTGACCACTGGAGTCCACCAGTAGAGTGGGTATCTTCTAATGGTGTTTCCTGTGATGCAAGCGGTGGCGATGATGCATACAGACGATACCAATTGTGCTGGCAAATACCACCAGCCCATGAGCATTATATCTTCATCAACCAAGGGCAACAAGGCAGAGGCCCCAGCAGGAGGATGGACACAGTTGCAAATGGACATGGCCACAGACGAAACGGCCACACTTAAGGCCCCAGCAAGATACATGTAGTCAGATGCACCCATAGCAAATAGTTTCTGGAGACATACTCCGATCAAAGACGAGAGGAAATGGCCCACCAAAACGTTTCTAGGCTGAGATAATGGCGCCAGGGACGCATTGAACAACAAGATGGCACCGGCACCATAACTGGCAATGATGATTGGGGCATGGTGGTTACTGAATACCGTGTGGCTTCGGAAAATGCCCTCTAGAAGGAGGATTCCGACAAAAGTCGAGAGTAGAATCTCGATCCAGATGAAGTAATCGTGCTGTGGTTTGGGCTCATGTCTTCCTAAGAATCGTCTGACAATGTAAGGCAAGTCATCGAGTACGTTATTGGGCAAATGGGGGCCGAGCCAATGGTCTATTGTGAATCGGAATACCATTTTTGATGAAAACTAACGGTTCGGTTGGGTGCAGGGGGTCCAAACAAAGGGGAGTTGACCGGAAAAGAGAGATATGAAGAGAATTCAATCTCCGGTAGGGGAAAATGGCGTTAAAGTGGTGTCGATGATGCCTTTTCAGCAGGTCCGTATAGAGATAACCTTGTTGGTTGGAGACTCTAAATGCAATAGACTGGGCTCACACGGCAGGATAAACAGACCAAAATGGTAGTAACTTGAAGGCGAGAAGATCAAAAAGCAAGCCAGACTGCTCTTACACTGAAGCTATGATTTAGGATGGAGAAACACCAATTATAGTTATTTAACTGTTGAGAGTTTCCGTGACTAATCGGAATATATTCCGCGCTATTGTATTTGTATAGTGATGAGGCCGGGTTCCCCACAAAGAATAAGTAAGTATCGAATAAGTAAGCCTTGCATGACGTGGGACTTCAAGCTAAGAAGAATTACTCCGTGTTCGTGAATCCGACGGTTTAAATCCATATATGTAGAGAATACTGGTACTGTATCTGCGATAATTATGAAAGAGTTAGTAATCGGATAATTATATACTACATTTCCTCCTGACTATTGACCGAGACGTAGAATGGAGAAATCCACAATTAATATTCATTCCAAAGTTCTAGAATCATTTTCAGTGTTTCTCGGATCGAATCCCTGAAAGCGCAAAATGGGACCACCGAAACCTTGATATTCAACTGTAATTAAACTTCATTAGTTGCAGGTATCATTCCACTTTCGGCGCAGACGGTTTAAGGCTAGGCCAAGAATAAAGCAAGCTCGGTTAAGTTTATTGTAGTGAGTCAATGTCTCTAATGTTGGATGGTGTTTTTGTCTGATAGGTATTTGACAAGCTTAATTGGACACTTCTCAACTTTTAGCCAGTTCTGAAATTCAATACTTCAACAGACTTTGGATATCCACTTTTTCTCCTTGCTGTCAAATTCAATTAGGGATGAACTCTCTATCGCTTACACATTCTTTTAAACTTCTTATTTAATCTTCATTTTGTAATTCGATCCAAGTGCCTGATTTATTTTCAACTGAAGTGCCAATTTCCTTCCTAATGCATTGCTTAATTTTATTTCTAGTAAATTTTGACACCTTATCCAATACATTTTAATTCCACACTCAATCCATGTTCCTGATACATTATCCATTTAGCACATTAATCTGATCAAAGAAGTGCCTAATATAATTCAATCTAAAGGCAAACTAGAATTCTTCATGTTCTACAATTCTCTATAACATCATGCTCCTCTTCTATGAAATTTCACATCCTGGTGCCGGATCATTCCGATTAATTAAATCACCATCAACCCAATTCACAAAACCTACCCCATATCTACAATCTCTTGTGGCAGCTTGTTAGTCACCCTATTATTCTATTATTTCTAGATTGTGACTATATAGAACTGTTGCTAGATTACACGGACGTTCCAGAGAACACTCTGGACGAACAATGCCTAGACTCCATAGTGGAAGCCGTTGGCTTGAGTCTTTCTTTTGTTGACAAAGTACTTTCTAATCTCATCCCCAATAAAGACAGTGCTGCAGAGAAGGGCCAAGTGAACCAAGTCCGAGAAGTATAATGCTTCGGTCTGGAAAATAGACTGGAAGAATGGAACGTAAATGGCACAGAATTGACCTATCAAAGAACCAAGTACAGCAAAATTGAACATCTGGTTGGTAAGTCCAATTTCAAAAATAGACTTGGAGTGGTGGCGACATGCAAGAGCGTTGAACATATCGTACATAACGAAACAGGTGAAGGTCATGGTAGTATCTCTGGCAGTGACTTCGTTATCCTTCAGCTCCTTGATGAAAATATACAAAGTTCCCAAAATAATCATGCAGGCGGATTGTAACACTCTTTTAATAAGTGCCTTGGTCAAAATCTTGTCGTTACGCTTTCTAGGTGGCTTGGTCATGACGGCGGGATCCACAGGTTCGACACCAAGAGATTGTGCGGGTGGACCGTCCATCAAAATGTTGATCCACAAGATTTGCATGGCATTCAAAGGATTTGGCATACCAAAGAGGGTAGCTAAAGCAATCAATGTCAACGCAGCGATGGAAGTGGAAAGCTGGAATGTAATAAAATTTTGAATGTTGAAGAAAATACCCTTACCCTCTTTGATAGCACTCAAAATAGTGGAGAAGTCATCGTCTGTCAACACCATATCTGCCGCCTCCTTAGCGACGTCAGTACCATTTTTACCCATAGCAATACCGATATCAGCCAACTTTAAAGCAGGAGCATCGTTAACACCATCACCGGTCATGGCCACAATATCACCTCTTCTTTGAAATGCTTTAATAATAGCCACTTTGTGTTCTGGTGTGGTTCTGGCAAAAACAGACACATTACGAATAACATCAGACAAGGATTCTTCACTTAAATTGTTGATTTGATCACCAGTTATCACTGCATTGTCACCGACCAAGGGCATTCCAATTTGCTTAGCAATATTAACTGCTGTGGCTGGCGAATCACCAGTGATCATGATGACATGAACACCTCCCTTCATCAACAAAGCAATAGACTTGCTCACATTAGGTCTTGGAGGATCTTTCATACCAATCAAGCCAGCAAAGACCAACTCGGAAGGAATTTCATCTTCTTTTTCAGTGTGGAACTTCTTATTGTTTCTGGCGAATCCCAAGACTCTCAAGCCATCCTTGGCCAAGTCATCAGATTTCTGTAAGATGTTGGATTTCACAGCTTCGGTCAATGGCTTGACTTCTCCACTTTCATCAAAGTATCTGTTACAAAGAGCAAGGACCATTTCAGTAGCACCCTTGACCAAGGTTTCGGCTCTATCGATATCACCAGTGTGAACGCAAACTGCCATGTACTTTCTAGCAGAGGAAAAGGGCAATTCATAAAGTCTCTCCTTGGTGTTTCTAATATCATCCAAACCAAAATGGGGCAAGCATTCTACCAAAGCAATGTCACTGGGGTTACCCACGTATTTTTCATTTTCCAGGGAATATCTGGCATTGTTACAAATGTTTCCAACTTCTAAGACCTTACGCATGTTCTTGGTCAATTGGTCATGAAGCGACTTGTCGTCTAACTTCTCGACAACCAAGAATGGACTATTGAAACTTCCCTTAAAGTCTGAAGACCACATTTTCGTGACAGTCATATGATTCTGAGTAAGGGTACCGGTCTTGTCGGAGCAAATAACGTTGACACTACCCAAAGTTTCCACACTTGGTAATCTTCTGACAATGGCTTTATGACGCGCCATTCTCAACACACCCAAAGCCAAGGTAACGGTGACAATAATGGGCAACCCTTCGGGAATAGCAGCCACCGCAAGCGAAACAGAAATTTGGAACATGTCCAACCAAGAGCGGCCCTGGATCACACCGATTAAGCAAATAATTCCAATGACAATGAAACTGAACACAGACAAGTCCTTACCCAATTTATCCATGGCCTGTTGAAGTGGGGTCTTGGGCTTTTCAATTTCACTCATCATCTCAAAGACAGCACCAAATTCGGTCTTGGCTCCTGTGGAAACCACAATTCCTGAACCGTGGCCATCACGGACCAAGGTGCCCATGTAGGCGATGCAGCTTCTCTGGGGAACCAGTGGCGTCTCATTGGCATTGAAGACCAAGGTGTCCACGGTCTTTCTCACAGGACGGTTTTCACCGGTCAAGTTACTCTCATCAATCGACAAGTGAACGGCTTCAGTCAATCTGATGTCGGCAGGGATACGGTCTCCTTGTGAAAAATGGACCAAATCTCCGGGAACCAACGAAGAAGCCAACACAGTAGAAGTGCTACCGTTACGGGTCAATCTGCACTCGGCAGGAACCAATTTGTTTAAAGCCTCAAGCGACTTTTCCGACCGGTATTCTTGAACAAATCCCACGGTGACCACAATGGTGATGGCGAGGGTGATGGAAATGGCGTCGTCGGTGTTTCCCATCCAGAAACTGACGATGGCGGAACCGATTAACAACAAGATCAACGGATCCTCGTAGAAGTTGGACAAAAACTTGAGCACCAAGTTTTCGTCCTCGTCATTGGACAATTCGTTGATTCCGTGGAGGGCTCTTCGAGTAAGCACCTGATTGGATGATAACCCCGACAGCACGTTTGTTTGAAGTTCGTCGAGGGCGTCTTCGATGGACATTTGGCAGAAACGGAGTGACGCCGAGTTGGCCCTGGAGGGCGCCAACGTCTTGGCTTCAAACGGATTTTCACTCATGGCGGAGTCCAGATAACGGGGTTTTCTGGAAAGTGCACAACCGGAACACAACGAGCTTCAAAAGACACACGACCGGACACTGGGGTGTGATTGCAGCTGGGAACCGTGTAGAATGAGTTGAAGATATCAAAATTTTATTTACGTGTCTTTACGAAGAGCGAACAAAGAAGGCGTGGGCTGTGAGGTTCGTGTGAGTTAGTGAGAATTAGGGGGAAAATAGAGAGAAATTAGGAAGCAATTAGGGAGAAGGTTAGGGGAAAACGCGACATGTAGGGAGGGGAATTGGGGGAATAACGAGCGCGTAGCGAGAGTCGCGCGAGAATTGTCCGGTCTGGATGGGCTCATTTTAGGGAGAAAGTTGGGGCGAAGGCAGCGTGGGAAGACGCGGTATGAAAACAGGACGATGAGATGAGAGAAGATAAGAAAAGTAGCAAGGGAAAAGAGACTGAAGAATATACTTAGGGTACATTTTGTAGATTGAACATGTGGAGCTCCTTAATAATCACAGGCTTAGCACCACAGCGGGATTATGGACTGTTCAGGCCGAGTAGGGCCGTCGAATATAGTGTATCCAATCACTGGGTTCTTCTCGGAGCAAACAGTAAATTAAGGGCGTAATTAAGCCTACTTCCTTGGGAGCAGATAAGCATCCACACCTGAACGATGGGCAATAATCTCCTAAGCCAAAGCAATATATACTTGACATTGGATCCATGACGATTGATCGAGTATGTTTGAATTGAATTTTTTAGACTGTTTTTGGAAATTCGTGATAGTGGAATTTCTAATTTCATGAGGTGTAGATATGAATGGGAGGCTGTATCAGGTAGTAACGATACCTGAAATTAACTGAGAGTACAGTAGCCGCCCCAAAGTCCTCGGTGGAAGTGATTAAAGAGAACAGTAGGATGCCGAGAGCTTTTGGCGTGGGGGATCTATTCTCTATCTCGATTCAGATGCTGTCCCAATTGTTAACATTCCGGCCCTTGTTCTCGCTATGTATTAGTTGTTCTGACTTCCTTGGCCTCTGTTCTGCATCTCAGCCCCCATTTTAGCCCGTTCTTGCATCACTAGTCTTCTATCTATGGGCATTATCGTTCGTAATGCAAAAGCCTTCACTTCCACCTCTATCGCCACCTTACTTAACACAAACGTAATATGAACACTATATGAGTATACTCAGCTCAATCTTAACAAGCTAGTAGATCTGATATACTCTACTTATTGCATTCTTCCCATCTCCTTATCGATACTCTAATTATTCCATCCTTTTCACCTCCCCATCTCTTAGACTCTACTTAGTCCATCTTCTTCACACCTCTAGATCTCGTATACTCTACTTATTCACTGTAGTGACCTCCGGCACTCTACTGACCACCCATCTAATCTTTTCACCCATTCGCCCCAATTACATTCCAAACTGTTCTTTGTCCGATTGTAATGACCATAACCCTCGTTCGTAATTCTCTATTTTTTAGCCCTTCGACCGTTGGTAATACCATTCGCTACTCTACCCCACTGCATCCGAACAAACACACTCGTCCATCCATTTATGGGTGTTAAGTCGCCTATTCCAATCGGGGTCGTCTTTGGTCTTGCCCCGCATGTTTTCTCCAAATGCCGGTCTATCTATTACATACCGACTGGTCCATACCTCGATATACCTGCATTTGTAATTGAATAGGCAGGCGTTTCAATTACATCATCGAGGATTTCTCCAGTATTGGCCCATTTCCCATGCACCAGCGCCTGTTTAAAGCTATGAAACGTCTGGCCAGTAACGGCAGGGCCATTTCTGAAATTTGACGTCTCTGTCAAACTATAGTGCTTATACTCTGGCTCCATAGAAGCATTGGGCTCATCAGGTAGGTCGGTATCGATAATTATCACTACACCCATCTCTTCGATCTGAACAATCTCTTCAATCTGTCCGGTAATCTATCTCTACTGTTTCTCCAAGCAATCTTTTCGATCTACCCAGACAATCTATCTGTGTTATCCTTCCAGACAATCTTTCTCTGGTATCCTTCCAGACAATCTATCTGTGCTATCTCTCCAGACAATCTCTTCGATCTACCAAGACAGTCCATCTGTTCAAACAGCCAGACAATCTATCTCTCGACCCTTGAATCCCAGAGAATCCCAGCAATCTCCTAAACTGACCAGCAATGTATCTCGCCATTCCATCTCTCAACCATCTCTTCATTTTTCACCGTTCTAACTCTATACTATTACTTCAATCCTTCCATCTCTACAACTACCTCTACAACCATCTCTTCATCACTTCAACCATCTCTTCATCACTTCAACCATCTCTTCATCTCTTCACCTCTTCAACCCTTCTATCATCCTTCACCACTTCCCTTCCTCTCTTCCTCTCTTCTCTTTCACAGTCACCCAACCGCAGATCGCAGCATGCGCCCGTGCGCAACCCACTTGCTCTGTACGCGCACCCCTCGCAAAGTGGTGATTCCGCCACCTGCTACGCCATGATCCTGGATCGCCGGTTCCCCGAGAGGAGGCGCCGTTGCCAACGTCCAGCACGGCAGCGGCGGCAGCAGCTCTGGGCCAATAGGAAGCCGGCGTTCTGGGATCCGCCGGTCCCATCACCGCCCCTCCCGCGCTTCTTCCCCCCCTTCTCTCTTCCTTCCTTCCTTCCTTCTGTCCTTCCTTTATTCCTTCCTAGCCGCTGTTGTCCTGTGTCCATATACTCCCACCTGCGTTATCTCTGGTCCGTAATCTATGCACGATTTCCATGCAATCTTGCAATTGTGCAATTATGCAATTGTGCACACAGGACCAATGACGGTGCACTGTGCACGGTGAAAATTCCATGCCTGCCGATATTTTCACCACCCACTTTTGCATCTCCACTCTTTCGCTTTCGCTTTCGCTTTTGCTGTTGCTTTGCTGTTGCTGTTGCTTTGGAATAGACTTTCGCTTTTGCTCTGTCTTGACTTTCACTTCCGCTTCCGCTTTGGTCTTGCTCTACTTTCTCTGCCCTTCTCTACCTTTTCCTACCTTTGTCTCTCCCTGCACTTCCACTTTATTTCCATTACCTCATTTCCATTACCTCATTACCATTACCTCACTTCCTTTACTTCCCTTCCCTTCCTCTACCTCTATTGTCAGCTGTGCCCCTTCGGCGCCCCTCCTTGCTCCTTAGCCGCGCTCCCCCAGGCCGTTGCCCCCTCTTTAGCCCGATGCTTCGCTACAGTTACAATTGTTCTCGTGGTGCTGGCCGATGCTGGCATTTTAGTGCAGGCATTCCATTCTCCATTATTGGCCCCATGTAGACAGCGGCATTGTGTCGTGCACCCCTGGTGCGGAAATTGGCATGACCGGCTGTGTGCAGGACGGCGCGCCCACACACGGCGGTGGTAAAATAAACCCGGCCCCACGGCGCGCTACAGTGGGGCTACGACGGCGGCAACAACTGCTCCGTGGAGCAGACGACGGGCCCGACAACGCCAGCCAATCAGATCGCACGCTGCGTGCCCCGCGCAGCCGCCAGCGCCGCCTCCGCGCCCCCGGCCCCCGGCCCCCCCTCTGCCCCTCAGCTGCACCACCTCCACCACGCGCATCTCGCTTCCCCGATTCGGCAACACCCCGCTATCTGCCGCTATCTCCAACTCCTCCTCTCTATCGGCCGCCTTTTTCGACGCTTTTGCGGCCCATCTCTCCTCCCTCCTCCGCTCGTATAAAACCACTCGGGGTCCCACCTAGACCCCATCCACTGCACACCATGAAGGCCAACCACGCGCCTGACAGCAGCACGCACCACCATGCCAGCGGCTTCTACTCGCCCAACCACTCCGGCGCCCTTTCCCCGAGCCGCTCCCTCCGCCACATCGCCTCGGTGTCGCAGGTCAACGTCGACGAGATGCACATCCGCTCCATCCTCTCCAACCGGGGCATCACCGTCCACGCAGACCACGAGATCGACTCGGACGAGGCCATGGTGTTGGCCATGGGCTACAAGCAAGAGTTCAAGCGTGAGTTCTCGCTATTCTCGGTGTTCGCCGTGTCGTTCTCGGTGCTCGGACTCTTGCCGTCGATTGCCGCCACCTTCGACTACCAACAGTTGGTGGTGGGAATGAGTCCCATCCCCTGGCTCGTGGCTGTTTTCTTCGTCACCTCCGTCTCCATGTCGCTCGCCGAGGTCGCCTCGGCCTTCCCCGTCAGCAGCGGTACCCCCTACGCCGTGTCGCAGTTGTCGCCCCCCAAGTACCAGGCCGTGTTCACCTGGTTGACCTGCTGGTCCAACTGGGTGTGCCAGATCACCGCCGCCCCCTCCGTCAATTACAGTGGCGCCTGCTTGATCTTGGCCGCCGTCTCGTACAACAAGGAATCCTTCACCGTCTCCAACGGTAAGGTCTACGCCCTCACCACCGCCATCAGCGTGGTGCACGCCATCATCAGTTCCCTCCCCACCAAGTGGTTGGCCCGCTTCAACACCGTGGGTACCTCCTTGAACATGCTCTTCTTGGTCGTCGTGTTTGTCATTATTCTTGCTGGTAACGATAGAGTCAACATGTACGATGGCAAGATCCCCAAGTTCAACACCAACAGCGTAGCCTGGTCGCTCGATAACTTGACCGACTTCCCCCTCGGACTCTCCTTCATCATGTCCTTCTTGGGTGTCATCTGGAGTATGAGTGGCTATGACTCGCCTTTCCATCTCGCCGAGGAATGTTCCAACGCTGCCGTCGCCGCCCCCAAGGCCATCATCTTGACCAGTGGTGTCGGTGGTTTGATTGGTTTCTTCTTCATGGTCGCCATCTCTTACACTTTGGTCGACCTTGACAAGTTGGCCGAAGACCCCTTGGGCTTGGGCCAGCCATTTGTCACCTATCTCACACAGATCATGCCCAAAAAGCTCGTCAACGCCGGCACGGCACTTACCATCGTTACTTCATTCTTCATGGGATGCTCGTGCATGCTTGCTGCCTCGAGAGTAACGTTCGCCTACGCCAGAGACGGACTTTTCCCAATGTCTAGCATCTGGAAAAAGATGAACCCTATCACCCAGACTCCTGTCAACGCCGTGTGGGTCAATATGCTCATCGGACAACTTCTTCTTTTGTTGATGTTTGCTGGAGATGTGGCTATCGGAGCTATTTTCTCGGTCGGTGGTATCTCCGGCTTTGTGTCCTTCACTGCACCTACCCTCCTCAAAATCACTTACGCCAGAAACATCTTCGAGCCAGGACCTGTGAATTTGGGCCGTTTCTCCACCCCCGTGGGAATTGTGTCAGTGGCGTTCGTCGCCCTCATGATCCCTATCTTGTGCATGCCATACACCAAGGGCAAGGACTTGGACTTGGAATCCATGAACTGGACTAGTGTGGTGTACTTCGGTCCTATGCTTCTTTCCTTGGTATACTACTATGCCGCTGCCCACAGGTGGTACAAGGGACCTAAGAGTAACCTCGATTCTGATGATTTGGATTATGGAGATTCATTGGACGGAGAAGAAGTTTCCCAGGAAAAGAGACCTTTCAAGCACGACACAAAAGATGCTCAGGACTCTGTATGATAGTTATGAAATAATTAATTAATGGTTCTATTGGCCTTTTGTAGGGAAGTCACCTGAGGATCTGAGTCCAGGAATTGCAAGATATAACTGAGCATCCACACTGTTTGTTGACTTCCAGTTTCTTCTCAATTTAGCGTATTGTCACGTTTCTTCGTCGTGCAGAAATAGTCGTCGGAACTTATGCATCTCTGGCAAGTTTTGCCTTGTTGTTAAAGGACACAGGCTTGGTTATTTCATTGCTTCGTCAAATCTTTTTCTATATTTCGATCTTTCGATCTGAGTTGTAATTTCCCTGTATTTGTTCTTTTCAAGGGAAAATGAAGTAAATTTATGAGTCATTAAATACAGAGGGATTTTTAGTGTTGATGAGGGAATTAATGGTATAATTGAGATAAATAAATTCTCACATCGCATTATTGGATCCCGAATTGAGTACAATACCAGAAGAGGAAGCACAGTAGAGCAATTTCTTGTTAAGGGCAGAGACAAGCATGGAAAGGTAACGAATTTTCCAAATAAGTGATTTTATTGGGCTTGGTCGACGTTTGGAAAATGAAATAGTTCCAGTTCAGAAGTTTTTCCCCAGAAAATTACCAGATTATTAATAATCGATCTGTTCTCTCGTTAGATCTATTGTCTTTCTTCTCTTACCAAATAATACCGCTTGCTTGCGCGTTTGATTTACATTCCTATGCAACTACTTTCTTGCCTTAATCGTGGCCGCTTTGTATTACTCCTTTCGCATTAATTTTCACTCTCGTATTCTACTTTATGTATGGATCAAGTATTTCTTTCAAATCATTAACATTAGTGCCTAATCATAGTAACCTGGCCTTATAGAGGTGTGAAAGTCTCGCTTTTGGAACGAGCCGAGGGGAAAATCATGACTGTTGAATCGAATCAGGATATACTAAGGAATAGTAAAGACCAGAACTTGGGGCACCAAATGGCAAAGAGATTCTTCAACATCGAAAATATGCAGCATATTTGTGCCCAGGTGATTGCTTAACTTGGTAACATCGATTGAATACACTCCCCTAATTATCTAACTTGATTTTAATGTAACCAATGCCAACGTCCATGTGGTTGAATCAATTTATCCATGTATTAAAAGCCAGATACCACTCCAATGGGTGCGACTTTCCACCCTTCTATAACATTATGGGGTATCTACTTCTTGAAACTGTCTGGAGTCACCGTTTCGGTTGCTGCCTTGCTGATACGGTTCATCACAGCCAAGCCGGCATTGTTCTCGGGAAGACCCTCAATAAATATAATCTCTGCCTTAAGATCGTCGGCTTCACGCAAGAGACGGAAGATGTTACGGGAGGCATCCTCTCCAGTGGCTCCAAGTTCTCTGGTGATTTTGATATCTGGATTGATGCTTTGGGTCTCGGCAAATTGAGCACTACGCAAGAGTGCAATGGTTGTAGTACGGGGATCTATGTTGTTGTGGCTGATGTAGGCTGACACAGAGGCAATTCCATCACCGCATCCTTCAAAAAGCACCACTTTTGCACTGGGTGAATAATGACGATATTTCATACCTGGGGTTCTGACGACCTCCGTAGCGGCCGCCGTCTTCTTGGCCACCAAAGTGTTTCTCCAGGTAGCACCTCCGTGTGCCTGGATGTCTTCGTATGAAACTCCACCGGGTCTTAAGAGCATGGGGGGATCACACAACCCGTCTATGACTGTGGACTCAACACCAACAGAACAAGGGCCTCCGTCGAGAATGTAGGGTATTTTGCCTTGCAAGTCGTGAAACACGTGCTGGGCCATGGTGGGACTGGGCCTTGTGGAAGCATTGGCCGAGGGAGCGGCCAATGGGGTGTCACTCAAGGCGATGAGGGCTCGAGCGACTGGATGATTAGGGATACGGACGGCCACAGTTGGCTGGTTCGCCGTCACCAACTTAGAGACGGGGGAGGACTCGGAAACAGGAAGCAAGATCGTGAGAGGTCCAGGCCAATAGCGCTCAATTAGCGGAAGGTAGGCTGCTGGAATCTCATAGTCTTTGGGTAGAATCTTGCGCTTGAGCTGATCTAGGGACGAAACATGCACGATCAACGGATTGTCTGAGGGCCGGTTCTTGGCCCGGTAGATCGACCGCACTGACTCGTCACTGAGGGCCGAGCCTCCCAAGCCATAGACCGTCTCTGTAGGAAATCCCACGACGTTGGAGGTGGTGGTGAGTTCACGAGATGCAATGCGAAGGTTCTCCTCTGTTTCGGGGTCGTTGATGGTGGGAAGAAGGTCGTTCTTGCCAAAAACGATGCTTTCAACGCGTACCGGCAATATTCTGGTGGTAAAGGACATGGTAGCGAGGGTTCTAAGTGCCGAAAGGGCTAGCATAGATTACATTTGTAGAGAGCTCATCTCGCATTAATGAGAGATCACGTGACTGTATCTATTAAAGAAAGGCGCTACTTATCTGCCACGTGCACCGTCGCACGTGACCTATATCTTTAGAAGGCAAGGTTCTCCGTCACCACCCGCTTCTCTTCGTCGTCCAACAGCTCGTAGTGCTCCTGGAAGTGGCCCAAATTCTTGCTCGTACACTCCTTAAAAAACTGGACAAGTATCTGCAAGAGCGAATCGTCCCCACTCTCCTGTCCCTCGTTCGAGTCATCCTCGTCATCTGAGTCCACATAGGACTTCAACTTTTCGTAGTTGGGGACTCCAATGTCATCCATGTCCTCCCATCCTTCTCCATCGTCGTCCTCGGCTGCAGCTTCTGCTTCCGGCAAATAGTCATTGGCATCTGGCTGTTGACATTGGAACGAAAGTTCACCAATTAACAACTTCAATATTTTCTGAGAAGCAGAAATCTGAGTGTATTGGTCCGGCATTGACTTCGCCATGGACCTCGTAATAATCTTGTTTCCCAGGTAAGGAATGATGTCTCCGTTGACAACTAGAGATTGCACCCGTTTGTCATCCAAAGTAAATATTTTGCCCAATGCCAACACGTTCTGTTTAATTTTATCATAACCTCTTGTCACCTCGAAAGACTCAAACCAAAGTGGTAACACGGCTGAAAGGCCGCTAATGACAGTGTTGGTCTTTGGATCGGTAACTGAAATTTGATTGGCCAAAAGCTCAATCATTTCACCAGGAGCGTTCAAGACAAGATTACAGAAAACCATTATCAAATTTTCAATTGTCACGGTCTCCTTTGCCAAAACCAATCTTTTGGTGGTAGCTTCCACTAGTTGTGACGAGAAATCGTGGTCGAGGTAATTTTGAAACTTTTCCAATAAGGAAAGAACAATAAGACCACAATTTTGGGCAGCGCTGTCTGATAATTCTGGAGACAAGAACTTGGACACGATTTGCAATAACGAGTTCATTCCTGACTCATGTGTCTTAGGGTCCTGGAAATTCAAAAAATTCTTGGAACCTTTATTAATGAATGCATTGAACACTTCACCTCCGCTTTGCAAAATCTGATTATCGGTGGTCGAAAGGAGAAGAGCCTTGATTATAGGAAATGTAAATGTGAATATTTGGTTAAGGGATTCGGAATCATGATCTGGCTCCGATTCATCTGGTGAAGGATACGAATCGATGATTATACCTAATAATTCTAGCGACAAGTACAACTCTGGGGAATACTCCACATTGCCCCCTCCGTTAACTTGCTTTTCAATTAGATTCATGATAAATGGCAATGACTTTTCACAGCAAAGGATGTAATCTTCAATGCCAATATTGCTCAATAAATTACTTAAGCTCTCGGAAGAATCAATTGTTAATTGAACATTAGATGGATCTTTGAAAGAGATCTTGAAAATCAAGTCAATCACAGTCACACCCGAGGAGACAGTAATTTGCGAAGAAACTAAAGCATCTATGTCTATGGCAAATGTTATCGCCTCAAGCAAAGAAGTCAATCCATCTTCTTCGCAATCATCAATCAACAGGTACACGAGTTGCAAGATTTTAAGTTGGATCTCGTGTTTCTTTGTAGGCTCCAAGAAATAAGCTAAATCTGTGAAGTTTTTGTATAATGTCAAACTCATGAGAGAGCTGATTCTAATGATTTCATGGCGCTCACCTTGAGTAGAAAATACAATCATGCCGACAAACGTCTTCAATCCATAATCGGATAATGAAATGTCGTTTTGGAATTTCTCAAAGAATTTAGGGAGCACGAGGAAGCACCTTGAAGTAATAAATGTATGTTCGAAAGAAATCAAGCTTGTGATGATTTCCAAAAGTTGAGGAAGGTAAGTTGGATCTTCTAAGATATTTGAGTCGTCATTAGTGAATAAGCACTCCAAGAGAAAGAGATTGGCTTCCTGTATTTTCCATTCGCTACTTGTGTCGGATAATGATTGAAGAATTCTTTTGAAAAGTCTCGACGAATCAAATTCATTGAGATCACTGACCAACTCGTGGACTGGATCACGAGCAGTCAACGTGGTAGACAAGCCGCTAACGTCACTGACGTACAAGTTCAAGTCAGCCTCATAATCTTGGATGAGATCGTCGCTTAACACACTGATCTTTCTCAAGCAGTCATAAAGGGTATCCACTGACACAAACTCAGTAATGTGAATTGACTGTTGAAGAAGCAGAAGTGCCTGTAAAAGCAGATTCAATAAATCGGTCATAAGATTTGCTGGATCCATGTCGATTTCATGATCAAAAATACCATCAAGCTTCTCTTGGGAGTAGTGGAAATCGGCAACAGTGGCTAAGTCCTGGAGAGCTAAGCCAAAGATGGATTTTTTCACGTCCATTGGAAGTTTCTTGGAGAAACTGCCAACAATGCTGCCGATGATACGGTATATGTACGAACGGAAGTATACCTCGTTCAAGTTGTGAGTAGCAGAAACCACTGACTTTTCAAGTAATCCTGCAAACACCAAAATACTGGAATTTATATGTTCAAGAACGCCTGCCTTTCTTTCCGGAGTGAAGGCCTCGGGGCTCTGGAGGGTGTTGAGCACATTTTGGTACAACTTGACGGCGCTGGTCTTAACACCCGAGCTCAACTCTGTGGACAAAAGCTTCATGATGTGGTTGGTGATTTCAGTGCCGATTCCACCGTCCCAAAATTGTTCTTCGGTGACCAAATCGTCGAAAAGATCGTTCAAGACTGCCAATGCACCCATCATGGAGCATTCCAGCTCAAAATTGTTGGAGCCTTGGTACAACTGGGACATTAGATCGGGCCATTCATCAGGATAGTCGGCAGAAGCGATCTGGACAATAGCATAAGCAGCTCCACTGCGCACTTTGGAAGACGAGGTGGAAAGGGCAAGAGAAACCAAATTCTGCCGGATGAAAGCCTTGGCTTCTTGGTCCACTGGAGGACCCACAAATGCTTGGAACCCCATAGACCAGTATTTGGGCACGAGACGCTTGAGATGGAGTAGAGAGGCTTGACGGAGATCGATGAGGGTCAGCTCGGAAATGGCCAATTTGGTGAGTTCAAGAGCCATTTGACTCGGGTTTTGTTGAACTGCATGATTGAAATTGAGTTCTGCAGCCACACGAATCGAATTGTCGGGATTCGTCTGATCCTGGACAAGCTGGAGAACGTACATTGGTGCTGTAGAGAAAGCGATGAGACGCGTTGTAAGTATGGAAGGTTGTTGACGCATCACGTGGACGATCCAGCTAGTGCAGGACAAGATGGAAGATAGAAAGGAAGAAGGTGATATCTTGACAAGAAATGAATTGTGATGTAAAATAATGGATTGAAATTGTGAAGTAGATTATTTTGATCTTGAATCTTGGTTTGTTCGACGTGGCTCTTTAAAATGACTGCAAAATCAGAGCCTAAAGGATTTAATCAGAACTCTAAATTGAGTGAATTGTTAGTGTAGAAAGTTCGTTCAGAAAGTTCATACCATATTATATGGGTATTTTCTTGATGCAAGTGAAGCATTAGATAGCTGGGATTACTGTGGTTGTGTTTGCACAATTTCTACGGAATTATTTGTGTTGCTCCTCGATACAATAAAATAGCATCAATTGGCCCACAAAAATATAAGAAAAGGGTTCAAAGAACTTTCGTGTGCTCCTTACTGTGGATTACACCCATCAGGTGAATTCTGAGCCGCTTGCTTCTAGAAATCGGCAATTGTGGTGATACTATTGTAGTGCACGTGACTTCATGGCACGTGACCAACCATGATACGAAGGCAATTCTCCCACCCAGATCTAACCCCATTTCCCTTTCCACCATGTTCGGATCCTCCGTCTATCCTGCACTCGAGGAGCTCAAGAAACCGCTTTCCCCAAAGCAGTTGGAGATCTTGCGCAACCAGGTCGAATCTGAGCTTCCCAACCCCTCGGCTTCCTCCAACTTCAACTTGGCCTGGGGCCTTATCAAGTCAGATGTCCGCAAATATCAACACGAAGGCATTGAGATTTTGTCTCGTCTCTACAAGGATGTTCCTGACATGAGACGTGAATGTCTCTACTACTTGAGTTTGGCTTCATACAAGGTCGGAGACTACAGCAATGCCCGTCGGTACGTGGACGTATTATTAGAGGGAGAGCCCGATAATGCGCAAGCCAAGGCATTGAAGGAGTCTATTGAAGATAAGGTGACACGCGATGGGTTAATTGGTCTTTCCATCGCCGGAGGTTTGCTTGCTATTGGCGCAGGTATTTTAGGCGGTGTCATGAGAAGAAAGCGTTAGGTATTTATTAATATATGGTATTGAAATTATCTAGTAGTGGCTAAAGAAGTCAGGTAAAGAAAAGGAAGGGGAATTGAAGAGAAAAGGAGATAATTAGATGTTGTGTGTGGTGTAGTGTGAAAGTGGAGGCACGCCGGTTTATCAGGGGTCTGACGTAAGTATAAATTAAAGAAGACAGAGCTCGAGCTTCAATTCGAGGAATAGAATAGATTGAGGATAGTCCACAAATTTGTATGATTTAGTGTGGTCTCGGGTAGTTGCAGTGGTTTTTTAGAATGGTTTTTAGATGTTTCAATGAGGTGGTTTCCAAAATACCATTAATTACAAAGAATTTCAAAAGGACATTGAGGTTGTATTGATAATACAGAGCGAGCTATTTCTTGTCTAAGTGAAGAGCTGGCTGGAAGTTGAGAATTGAGGTAACCAGTCTGAATTGAAATATTACACAACCTTCATAAAATTAATCACGATTTATCGACAGATCAAGCAAGCCTTTAACAAAAATTCGAAGTTCTGCAATAGAATTCCATACTTTATTCTACTCATTGAGCAACGGTAAATTCGGTTCCATTGCCAACAGTACATAAACGTCCAGTCAGTAGGTATATTCTTAAGTAATTTCACGGTTCTTCTCTATTTGACTCATTCTATTCTCAATTTCCAACCAATTGTCCAATCCCTTACTTTGCCTGGCATATTTCAAAACATATCACATCGGTATTTATATTCTAGTGCCAATATCTCCTCTTATTGCCCTACACTTCTTATCCTGGCTCTATCTGCTTCCTCCATCTCCACCTTTTCTCTCCAAATTAATGCGAAAGAATCCATAAATCTCATGGAACCCACTTCTTTGGGCCAGCAAGTGGCTGATGCTGTGGTTTCTGCCTTCAACAACCTTTCCACCAAGTCAGGAAAGCCAACTACCAGGTCTAATGGAGTCAAAGAATGGACGGTCCTAGCAGGAATGGTGGCCATCTTGCCTGATTCAACAGTGATGCCCATCTCCATCGCTACAGGAGTCAAAGCTCTTCCAGACAAATGTCGCCAGTATTCACACGGGCTGATGGTACACGACATGCATGCAGAGATATTGGCACTACGGCTCTTCAATTGGTACCTCTTGGACCAATGCCATGGCGTGCTAGATGGAAAGCTGTCTGAAATAGTTGAAAAATCAGGTTCAGAAGAGAGATTCCAAATACGACGCGGTATCAAGCTAGCACTCTACATCAGTGAGCCTCCTTGTGGAGACGCGTCTATGTCGGCAGTAATGGAGGAGGATGCCGAGCCGTGGAAGAAGAAACAGAAGCTCGAAGGTTCTACATCGGAGTCAATTACTCGAGGCAGAGGTTATTTCGACCAGCTTGGAGTGGTGAGAACAAAGCCTGGAAGAACCGACAGTGCCGTCACCTTCAGCAAGTCATGCTCGGACAAGTTGTGCTTGAAACAGGTGACAGGAATCCTCAACAGCTGGACTTCGCTCGTGTTCCCCGAGCCGGTGTATTTAGACTACTTGGTTCTCCATGAAGACAAGGCCTTTTCGGACGACTTTGACCGGTGTTTCGGCCGGTTCGACTCACTGAAAAACCTCGATGTGCACAAACTACAGCTCGCCACCTACAGCAACGAGAACTACTGCTTCCAGAAGCCCAAACAGGGGACCACCGACGTGGTACCCTGCCAATTGTCATTGCTATATGTGGTGCCCGACAAAACGGTGGAAATACTCAACAACGGTTCGAAAAACGGAGCGTTCGTCAAAAACAAGCCTCCCCGCAAGGGGGGTCAAAGCATCGTGTGCAATCGGCAGATCCACGCCAAGTTCGTGGGTTTGGCTCCTTTCTCTCTAACAAGGTATTCTGACGTGAAACGCGCCAACGCAGCTCGAAATAGCACCAAGAGCACCGCCCGGGGCGTGCTCGGGGGCTGGCACGCCACAAGTACCGACGATTTCGAGCTCGCCCTCAGTCGGACTCCGAGCCCGCATCGTCGTCCTCCGCGTTCTGGGCCTCTGCCGCCTCCAATTGGTCCTCCTCTGAAATCTCCATAGAGATGGCATACTCGGCACTCTCCAACAACTGCTGCAATTTGGCGTCGTCCGTGTAGCTTATGGGCTGCAAGTGCAGCTTATCCTTGATCCGAGGATCCGAGCCCGCGTCCAAGAGGTTGTCGACCACGAAGTAGCCATGTTCGGGCTCTTCCTTGGTGTACTTGACCGCAGCATGCAATGGGGTCTGGCCCTCGTTGTTCTGTGGATCAATCTCCACGCCTTCTATGTCTAAGATGATGTCTATGAACTCCCAGTTTCCGGCCTGGCAAGCTAAGTGTAATGCTGAGTTGTTGGTGATCAATTCCTTGGTGGAGTTGATCAAGGTGGCGAGCTTCTCCTGGTCGTTATTGAGCTCGGCTTTGATGGTGAGCAAAAGCTCTGTGTTGTTTCTTCTGGCAGCGTCCAAAAGCTGTTCAGAGTATGATGCTCCTTCATAGGCGTCGGCGTTGTTCGATTCGGACATTGGAAAAGGAGGTATAGGTTAGTGAAAAAGGTACAGACTGTAAAGTAAATGTGCGGTGTGCGCACGACCTTCTGGGCTGTGGTACGGATCAGCTGGGAGGAAGAATAGATGGATGGGTGCTTTCGTTGATGCTTCGGTTGGATTCAGCGGTCTTTTCGCTTTTAGTGAATGAAATTATGAAGTTTTAAGACGTAGCGCAATAAGGCCCGTAGATGTAAATTGTTCAGTAATAAATCTTATTTCCAGTGATTTCTTCGCTTCCCCAGTTTCTATTGTGAATTGAGGCAGCTTTTACGGCTCTCCATGCTTCTTGAGCCTGTACCTGGCTGCGGGATAGTTTCACATCATTAATGAAATGATTTGGGGAAATGAAAAGAGCATACGCAATAATGGGCAATTATTACTATTGATCTGATACTAATATTTAATCCAGTACGAATATTAAATTAATGCGACTATATTGAATGAACTAGGCCAAAGCTATGAGTGAAAACGATCTGTAGTTCAATTCCCAGATATTAATTTGAATATATATCTCTTGCTAGAATCATCTTACCCATTAAGAGAATATGCAGATAATTAATACCAATACTCACATGATCCCGTAGTACCCATAATACCCAGATCTCAAAATCATCGTGAACTACCGAGTCTTAACAGTTAATTCACTCTTCCGTCATTCGCATCCACGTAGTCAGAATTTTCCGTAATTTTCACTCCACTCTCGAATCTACACCCCAAATCAACCATGCCTTCACTCTCTATTCTCCATTTCTCACAAGGACACTACTATTATCCACCGTTGCTTCAGATCTAGATTCCTGGTATCAGGTCACAAACCCAGCAATCGGAGTTTCCCCGCTTAGTCAGCACACGTGACGCGTTGGTGTTGCTAGTTGATAGACCCAAATGTTGAGCAAATCAACCACTTCACATTTCTTCTACTTATCTTCGAATATGGTCAAGTCAATTGTTGCTCCCTCCATCCTTGCCTCAGATTTCGCCAATTTGGGCGCAAACTGCAAGGAGATCGTCAAAGTCGGTGAAGTTGACTGGCTCCACATCGATGTCATGGACGGTCACTTCGTTCCTAATATCTCCTTTGGAGCTCCCATTATAAGCAGTTTGAGAAAGGAGTTTCCCCAGTCCGACTCCAAGCCCGTGTTTTTCGACTGCCACATGATGGTTTCCAACCCTGAGCAATGGATCGCTGATATCGCTAAGGCAGGAGGAGACCAATACACCTTCCACGTTGAGGCCACCGATGATCCTGAAAGAGTGATAAAGGCCATCCGTGCCCACGGCATGAAGGTAGGCTGTGCCGTCAAGCCAGGAACTCCAGCCGAAGCATTATTCCCCTTCGCTGACAAGTTGGACTTGGCCTTGGTCATGACAGTCGAGCCTGGCTTCGGAGGCCAAAAGTTCATGCCTGAAATGATGAAGAAGGTCGAGGTCTTGAGAAAGAAGTTCCCTGACTTGAACATCGAGGTTGACGGCGGCTTGGACAAGGTCACCATTGCCCCTGCTGCTGAGGCCGGAGCCAATGTTATTGTGGCCGGTACCAGTGTGTTCAAGGCCGAGGACCCCAAAGAAGTCATCGACTTCTTGAACACCACTGTCACCCACAACTTGCAGAGAATTGCAGCCCAGTAGGCGGCACGCTACGACACTTGCGTGGTATCCAATAATTGATATCCATTAACTAATATACATCAAAATGCTTGCACTCCCAAAGTAGTACCCTCTCCAGCAGGCATGGTGTTCAAGCCGGCACTGTTCTCGACCACTGTCCACAAAGCAGCCTTGATCTTTTCCAATTGAGACTTCTTGGTCTCCACATCCATCTCGACCTCCTTGGTCTTGTTGCTTCTTTGGTCGATATATCTCTGGTTTCTGGCGAGCTTTTTGGCTCTCTTCTTAGACAAGGTGGTGGTGGTGAAGGTGTTGATCTCTTGTGGTCCGGATCCAGTGTATAAAGCGATGGCCTTGGAGTCGGTGGGTCTGGCAGCGGTCTTGTCGGCATCGGCATATCTACCGATAGAAGACCGGGAAGAGGCGGTTTTTTTGGCTCTGGCCGCTCTCTTTCTGCCTAAGGACTTGGCGTGTGCCTGGGCATAGAGCTTGTTCTTAGGCTTGTTGATAGAGTTTCTAGAAGCCATGATAAGGAGTATAAAGTATGGTATTGAAAAAATTAAAGCATCTCATCTATAGCTTGTGTGCAGGCACAGTGACTTTTAGGGGGAGAAAAAAGAATCTCCCGGGGGTGAGTCGAACACCCGATCTCAAGATATCTCTGAGTAATCATTACAGTCTCGCGCCTTAGCCAGCTTGGCCACCGGGAGGATTTCTGAAAGGGAGATCGAATGGGTTGAGTATGACATGTTTTCTGAGAAATATAGTTCAGGCAATGGTAACAATATAAATTAATTGATGAAGTATGATTTCAGTAAGAGAGACTAAGGGAATGTGACGGGGGTATTCACGCTCAAATTACACATGAGTCTTACCTCCAGAGTGCCAAAGAGGACTAGACCCTTTGGAATGCTGGATATGACTACATAGAAACTGCCATTTTCTGTCACAATACCACGACTCTTGGCAATTAGTATCATCGACGTATAACAGCGGACTTCAAGCCAATTCAATTGTCTCGTATGTAACATTAGCCTTCTAAATAATAGACCAGTGTAGGAAATCAATGCATGAATAGAATTACTACTTTTTAATTCTCGTCAAAATTCCACAATAAGAACAAGAAGAACTTGAGTATTGACAAGAACGCAGTATATTGCGCAGAATAGTGTGCGCTTTCAGGGTCTAGAGTCACAAGCACTTAGCATCTTGCTGTTGCCGAGTAACACCGGTAATTAGGACTTTACGGGCACATCCGGACGCAATAATATGATGCAGGCTTACGGAGTGAACAATACAATGCGCTCTTCGTCTTTAGTTCAAAAACGCACTATAATCTGGAGCAGGTGGTTAATTAAAATACATCAGCCTGCTAGCAATTCTACCCTTTCTACATATGCTTCATGTGATGCTTGATTAAGCCGCTTTCGGGCTTACGATCTTAATTTTCTAGTCCGCTTGGGTCTGGCTTGGCACACTAAAACGGGTCCCAAACGCACAGTTTTATTCTGAAGTTCCAGGCTTGACATGTACTTGTGAAAATGGATAGACCTTCCTGGATTTTTTATGTGATATTTGTCAGGCTCAGCTCCTTGGTAGTACTTAAAGATGGCTTTGGATACAGACGTACTTCTCCTTGTTGCCAGTTGCTTTTCTCATCTTGGCAAATTGAAATGGCTTTGCTGTGCTCTTTACATCTCAACAAAAATAAGAGGCTTGTGCGATGAGAATGCATCACTGTAGTAATATTCGGCACGTTTTTGATGTCAAGTGCCTTAATGCTTAATAAAATCGATTGTTGTGTCGTTGCACAAGCGCTGATTATTACATGGGTTGGAATCGGAAATACAAAAACTGAGAATGTGGCTTTTTTGGAAATTCTGTCAAAAATTTCAAATTCTGATGACTTTGCTAATCAAGTACCCGGTAGATTCTCTTGAAATTTTGCAAATTTCCAAGGCCATGGATGCCAGGGGAGATGAAATACACTGGCACATAAGATAATTCTTCACTAAATAGCCCGCCCCTCCTCTCATATCCCGAAAACCTGAATGAGTCAGGAAGAAGAACAGGAAGACAAACCACGAGAAAATTACAGTTGCAGCTACTAAACACACAGTTCTCTCTGTTGGCCTATTTTCCAATTCCCTACTACAATAATTTAGAAGTTTGCTGAGAAGCCATACTTGAATCCTCTAGGAGCCATATTTCAATGCACCAGAAGCCATAACTACTGCACAAAACCAAGTGCTCTCAATCTTCCGACCTTTCCACATGTCCCAATTTCCACTGATTCAGGCCAGACATGCTCAATGTCACAGTATGTTGCAATTGCTTGCATTGCAATCCTTTCTACATCCCCTAATTTGACCCCAGATGACCCCAATGGTGCCACCAGCTTCTTAATGTGGCACAGTAGACCGCAGTAGTGCTAACTCTGGCTGTGCCGGTCCTAGCAATACCACGACCCCTAACCCCCTTTGTACGGCTCCACCATATTGCGCAACTCCCCTACTCCCCACACTGTGGCAAATTCCCTTATTTGCCACCTGCTCTTGTTTCCTGTGGATTCGAACCGATTCCTATATAGTCTTCTTTTCTTGCTTTCAGGGTCCAGTGTCTCAATCCCTGATGTCAGAAAAAGCTACATTCACCGAACCTGGGGCACGTACGCCCCAGAACACACGTTCCCGGTTGGGATTGATCAAATGGCTCGTTGCAGCGGGTCTCTCGTACTGGTTCTACCTCAATGTATCAAGTTCTCCCGACATCTTTGATCCAGAGGGGGTGATTCTCCGGGCCCTTTCCACAAATCGCACTCCAGAATGGTCAAAGAAATACACCTCAGAACCACATTTGGCAGGCACCAACTTCGGCTTGGCGAAATGGACCCAGGAAAAATTCGAGGAGTATGGACTTGACGCGACCATTGATGAATACGACGTCTTGTTGAGTTTCCCAAACAAGCAAGCCCTCCACTTACTCGATAAGGACGGCTCCGCAGTTTATACCGCCCCATTGAAGGAAGACGTGCTTGAAGAAGACCCCACCACCAGCGGCAAAGACTTGATTCCCACGTTCTTGGGCTACGCCGCCAACGGAAATGTCACTGCCGAGTATGTCTACGTCAATTACGGCTCCAGAGACGACTTTCTTCGGTTGGAAAAGGAAGGTATCGATGTCAAGGGTAAGATTGTGATTGCCAGGTACGGAGGCATTTTCAGAGGTCTCAAGCTTAAGTTTGCCCAGGACTTCGGTGCCATTGGTATCTTGATCTATTCGGATCCCGCGGATGACAATGGAATCACCGTCGATAACGGCTATGAGCAATACCCCAAGGGTCCTGCTAGACAGGAAAGCTCGGTCCAAAGAGGCAGTGTCCAGTTTTTGGGAGGTGAGGGAAGTGCCCCAGGTGACCCCACCACTCCAGGATACGCCTCCAAACCCGGAGTTGATCGTGAAGACCCCCATGACAGCATCGGCAGGATTCCAGCTTTGCCAATTTCGTACCGGGAAGTCAAGCCAATCTTGGAGAAATTGAATGGCCATGGTGCTAACCTCGGCAAGGAATGGCACGGCGAGTTGAAGGACGTGAAATATTCCACTGGTCCCAACAAGCACTACACCTTGAACTTGTACAATGACCAAATTTATAACATTACCACTATCCATAACGTTTATGGTGAGTTTAAGGGCGAAAATCAAGATGAGGCCATTATCATTGGAAATCACAGAGATGCATGGATTAAAGGAGGTGCTGGTGACCCCAATTCGGGATCCTCTGTCCTTATTGAAGTGGCAAGGGCCCTTGGAGAGTTGAAGCAGCAAGGTTACAAGTTCAAGAGATCTATTATTCTTCACAGTTATGATGGAGAAGAATACGGACTTGTGGGATCAACCGAGCAAGGCGAATACTTCGCTGATAAGTATCAGAAGAAAGTCTTGGCTTACCTCAACTTGGATGTAGCTGTCTCTGGAACCCATTTCAAGTTGCTGGCTTCTCCATTATTGAACAAGATCTTACTTGAGGTCGCCAAAGCTGTTGAATATCCAGGAGATGGGGCCGACACCATTTTTGACCATTATTTGAAAGAAAGGAATGGCAAGATTGGAAACTTGGGTCTTGGCTCCGATTATGCAGTTTATTTGGATCATTTGGGTATTCCATCTGTTGACTTAGGCTTTTCCTACGGAAAGGGTGACCCAATTTACCACTACCATTCCAATTATGATTCATACCACTGGATTTCTAAATTTGGTGACAAGGACTTCAAATTCCACAGTGCTACTGCCAAGTATTTGTCGCTTCTTGTATTCAGATTGTCTGACTCTAAGGTAGTCGATTTCGGTACCCATGACTATGGTGTGACTTTAGAAAGGTATCTTGACAAGGTGATTGAAAACGTCCCTGAAAGTTGGAAAGACAAGCAAGTCAGCAGAGAACAATGGAATGATTTCTTGCGTAACGACCATGAAGGTAATTCTTTCATTTCAAGGGCCAGTCAGAGAGTTTATAACCAGGATACCGTTTTCCCATTTATGGAATTTTTCAGACCTCACCAATGCCCACATTCTTACTCCTTTAGAACTAACGATGAAGGAGAGAAAGAACCTGTAACCATTGGTGATTTACTCGAATTTACTATTGATCAATTTGACAAACTTTCAAATGCAACAGAAGCATTTGATATTCGTGGTGACGAACTTCGTGAAAAGGCACGTCATTGGGACTCTCTTGGTTTCCTTGAAAGGATCTTGTTGAAAGTCCATATTAAGGTCGTGAATAAGCTTCTTCAATATTTTGAGAGAAACTTCTTGCACCACGAAGGATTGGATGGACGCCCTTGGTACCGTCACATCGTTTATGCTGGAGGTAGATACACTGGATATGCAGGTCAGACTTTGCCTGGATTGCTTGAGGCATTAGAGGATGATGATTCAGACCGCTTTGTCCACTGGTTGGGCATTGTTAACCGTGCAGTCAGAAGAGCCTCGCATAACCTAGGTGGAAAAAAGTAAGCCTATTGGTATAGCCTGGAGTTGGGCCCTTAGTTTGAGCATGATTTATCCAAGCATTGCTTAATTCAAGTCCAATAACTCCAGAAACTCAACAAATTGAAACGGGAGAAATCCCATTAAATATGAATGCAAAGTTGTAACGCCAGTCAAATATGATATACGTTCAAATCCAAAGTTGTAGATGGAAAAACCGGATACACTAATAGGCAGATGTACGAGAGATCAAGTTTGACACTTGAAACCGATCCAAATGTCCCAGGAAAGGTAGTCGGTTAGTGCTAAGCTCAAAATGTAACCACCATCCATGTTTACGGTCAGTACTAGTCTGGTCTAGGGTCAATCTGTCTAGAGCCTCGATTGAGGCTTCCAGATCATTTCCTCGGAAGCCCGAAAAGTGCATCAACAGAGTAAGAATATAGGGGCTACGGCCCCATGTACAGCGAGTGAATCATAGGTAGACGAACCTAGTAAACCATCAACAAAAGGAGTTTTTGCAGTCTCGTATTCAAATATCGCCATGAAAGCCCAGTGAAAAGTCGCAAACCAGTTCTAGACCCTTGAGACCACTTCAACAAATATGCATATCGGGAGAAATAACGTCAAGCACAACGGTGGACGTGAAACGGTCCAGGATCTGCTCGATTGGAGGAATTTGCCTGCTTCAATCGAGGCAAATACCAGATGAAATAGCATGTGTGGCTCTGAAGTTTATATTTACAGAAACGATAAAAAACCATCATTAGGTAGCATGCGTCGACTGTGCCTTGATGAAATGCACTTAGGCTCGACGGGCCTGTGCCGTATTTTGGGCCAAATTTCAAGTAGCGCCGAAAGATGAAAACTGCTGGGTCCTCGGTCCCAAAATTTGGAATGCCGAAGTCACCGAGCAGTGCCCTGGATACGCAGCATAATATGGGGCCGATAATATCGGTTCAGGAACCAGTAGCGGCGGCAATAATCTCCACCTTGACATATGGCCATTAATGTAGCCATCTAAGAATGCTTCGTTGCTGGTGTATCCACCTTCGTCTGCCTTGGTCCACAAAGCTGGCGCAATGCAATGAATTTCTCTGCTGTTCCATGTCAGAATACCCAATTCATGCGTCTTGGCTCAGACGGGCACAAGCCTTACATTCCTTCTTGAGCCTTTTTCTTTGCCTAGTCGCCCCGTGCGGTATGTGCTCAGAAGAACGACGCCAGGCATTACGTAGAAACCCGGCGTAAAATATTTTGCGCCTGGTGAGAGATTCAGTTAAAGAATTCTGTAGTTAAGTTGCGCCAAAACGGACAGGGGCTTAGAAAGGCTTTTCCGTTCAAAGGACTTTGCTTGCCTTTTCCGCAGAGCCCACAAAGACGGCAACACCTCCGAAAGCCTCGCTATAGTTCGTCCCCTTTTGCCCATTCAAACTGCTTGAGATGGGAATGAAGCTCCTATTACGGGCAAAAGTTGACTGGCAAAGGAAGAATAATTGAACTGACACATTTGGCCGGAACACGGTCTGGAATGGACTTTTCCGGAGCCCGACCCGGATTTCGCTGGAACTTGCTTATGCAGCCTTGCAGCAAAGAATGTTGCCACGGCCATCCAGGCGCTTATAATTAGCTTTCACGGCTAATTCGAGGTTGTGCATCCATCATCTGCATGCAAGGTTCTGCCTGCATGCAGCCCAAACGCGTATGATTAATTATCTGAATCGGGAAAGAGCGAAGTCCTGACAACTACGTCTTTCATCCAACAGACATCTCCCTAAGCCTGGTGGGGGCCTGTGGGGCCGGAGGCTACCCGGTTCTGGTGATGACCAGAAGCCTCTACCCAAAACAGAGAGGCTAGGATCCAAGCCCAGGCCCAGCAACCGGGTATGGTAGCTCAATGGCCCAGTATGGCGGGCTGGGGGCAAAGCACGTAGGAGAGTCTGCAATTTGCCCCACTTGGCACATACAAACTTTAAACATTGCCCGCCCCTGCCCATGGATCTACCGCGTATCGCGCCATGGCTATTTAGCCCAAAGTTGCTTCCCCCTTCAACGGCCTGAGTGATGGGGTGGACACGCAAATAAAGTACGGGGTGGACCTAACAACCACACGGCATTTTAGTGTAACACATTCCTGCAAGAAAATATTGCCTCGAAAAAAAAATATTGTGGGCGTTGTGGAAAATTCAGGGGAGCTTAATGCGGCTAAACCATCGTCTATTCGCCAATTGGACAGACGAGCGCGTGGTGGAACTACCCCAAGCCACATAGGCGGTGCTGGAGTGTGCCGACTACTTCGATAAACGTTTTCATCTACTGCCGAAGGGTGTCTCGAGCCACTTGCCCCAGTGACGTCGCAGATGCACGTCACCTGCCCGGGAGCTTCTGCAGCCAGAATGTGCGCACTGTAATGTAAAGCCGGGACAGGTGCGTCGGGCTGCAGAGTCTTGGGGCTAGCGTCGTGGTTGGAGTAGTCCGAAGAGGCCGCCTCCCAGTGGCTCCAAAACAAAACGGCTTCCAGGCTGACAGTTCCACCTGGCACCAAGCCCGCTGGGGTACACGAATCCAAACAATAATCGCTGCATCGAGGCGTATTGGGACTCCAATGGCCTATTCCCCTCGCCACGGATATCTAAGCACCCTGCAGCACCATGCACCACGAACAAAATCGCCATGCACCCTTAGGTATCTTGGTGCGGACCAATCCGACTATTCTGGCCGATTTTGTGAGTTTCTGGGATTCCTGGGGAATCTTGCGCCTGTGGCCTCCTGTAGGATCCTGCGCCCATACACAACGCACCTTCCCTGCACACCCCGCCGCCACCTTCCTCGTTACTACTGAATCGGCCCCGGGCACTAACCCAACAGATATCCACCGTTCCACTCTTGTCCTGGCTGTTCCACCACGCAACAATAGACCCCGAAATTGTTTCGGGCCATTGAGAGAAAACAATCGTTTCTCAATCAGGGTTAATTTATACAATAGAACAATCGGGATTTTTCCATCGTAGACCCACCCAGGCTGTACTTATACCCCCCGATACCTCGCTTTTCGACCCATGTCTGCATACCTACCCTCGTTCACTCCCTTGGCCTGTCCTCTCTATGCACCCATGAGTCCTGAGCCCTACAAGACGTGCAAGAAAACCTTGCGGGCCTCCGTGCTGAAGGAAGGCCCCCGCATGGCGGGGGCCCGCCGCTCCTCGCATCCCCAGGCCCTTGCCCTCAACCTCAACCTCAAGGCCTCCACCGCCTCCATTCTGTCTGCATCCACCATATCGTCCATGGCCAGCCGGCGCCAGTCCCACGAGTCCGCTCTCATTCGCCGCCGCAACCAGGGCGACCAGTGTGCCTTCTGCACTGATCCGTTGGGCGCCGCCTCCGACTGCACCGAGTTGTCATGCGGTGACTTGTGCCACAGCGAGTGCCTCGACATCATGTTCGATCGCGACTACTTGGACCAATTGCCCGTATGCAATGTGTGCGGCGACCGCACCAAGTGTGCCACCGACACCTCCACCGCCCACTCCAGTATCCTTGTCCACGACGTGTTCTGGCTCGAGAAGCCCCTCCCCATTCCACCACAGCAGCCTACGCCCGATTCGTCCATGGCCACCAGCCATCCGGTGACACCTCTCAACCAGATGATTCCTGACGACCTCCGCGACCCATTGGTGCCCGACACCTTCTGCGACCCCCACCACTTCGAGTCGCCACGCATGGAAGCCGAGAGCTTCTCCAAGGACTGCGACTCGCTCGTCAAGCCCCAGGTGACGGTCCTCAAGAGCATGGACGTGGTGTCGTTGACTCCTGCTTGCCGCGACTCTGGCTGCGAAATTTCCTTCGTGTTCAGCATCAAGGCACCCCAGCTCAGCCAGGTACCCCGTGCCACCCCCGAACAGATCCTCGTGGTCGACGACATCCGTGGCTACATCAAGCGGGTGCTTTCCACCACCATTGGCAACTGGCAGCCTCACTTCTTCGACGAGTCCTCCAAGTGCGACCTCGTGATGTTTGACAACTTGCAGGTCAGTACCAACGGCATGGACTGGGACGAGATGGCGTGTTTCTTGTTCGAGAACATCATCTTGCTCATCTCTGGTACCAAGTTGATCGGCCAGGTCTCGGTGAACCTGGACATCAAGAAAATCCGCACCGCACCCTCCGGCCTCATAATAGATTTGAGTGCTGACGCTGTGCTCGAATTGCACATCCAGCACTCCAACAAGGTGGTGATGGCCAAGTGGGACACCGTCTTGCGCCGGTTGATTGCCAAGAAGCCAGCGGGAATCACAAACTTGCACCAGGTGTCTTCCACCGCTTGGTCAATGTTCCTGGACTTGATGGACGTTCCTGCTGACGTCATGGAATTCTCCAATGCTGTGACCAACAACTTCGACCTCACAACTCAATCGTGCTTAAAGGCTATGCCCTGCCCAGAATCTTTGCCCTTGAACTTGATCGTTTCCGTGCCGTTGGTCAATTTATCTGGCTTGTCCGATGCCGAGTTCAAGAAAAACATCACCACTACTCTCAAGACTATCAAGTCGGCCTTGCGTCCCATTGACAAGTTGGGCCTCATCTTTGTGGGAACTGACAGCAGAAGGAATCCTAATCGTTCTGGAGCATTTATCGGGTGCGTGGAACCATCCTGGGATGGCTGGGACAAGGTGTTTGAGGACATGAAGGTGTCGTCGAACTCCAGAGGTTCGCACATACTTTTCCACAACGAGTTGCATGAACTCAAAATCTCTATTGAAAAATGCATGGACTTGTTCCCTTTCATTCCCAGTGACCCCCACAACGTCAATAAGTTCCTTATTGTGGACTGCAACAACTACAGCACGTCCATGCCACTGGACCATACCATGGAGAAAAATCTGTACATGATATCCAAAATGATCAATAGCTTGCTGGACCGGTTATCCATTTCCCTTGTCAGAATAGGTACAGAGTATACCGATGCAGCCAATTACATCGAGGAGCTTGTTAGCGGAGCTACTTCTGACACTAAGCGCTTCAGCTGCACATACGGAACCAACATTTTGCGTTTCGATTCATTCGAGGCTTTCAATCTGGAATTGACCAGCCTTATCCAAAATAAGTATCAGAATATGTGCATTCCTAGCATCAGCATAGATATTTCCAAGGACATGGTGACCAGGTCCTTGGTCAACTACAGCTGCATTGAAATAAACGGAAAAAGGGTACCAGTGGAAGGAGACAACTTGACCTTGACGGTTAAAGACATTGGTCCCACCACAGAAAGAAATATCGTCCTCCTGGTCAAGTTGGATGCGTCACCTAGCAGCTTAGAGCAATTATTCGGTCCCATGGCCTGCATTAGTAACATCCCAATATTCCGTTATCAATACAACTGGATGGGCGAATCCAGTGCCCTCGAAATCTCCAGCACCCGTGTGTCACAGTCACCTCCATGGGCCAGTCGCTTCGGACCCCTGGATTTGGGGATGACTCCGCCACACACGGGCTTCGCTTTCAGGGCATCAAGTCTCGACAAAGAGGCCCTCTTTCTGCCATTAAATTCCCGCAAAGACCAGCCCATGTCCAGAAGGAACATGGAGCTCTCAATCATTGAATCATTGATACAGGTGGATAAACAAACGGAGCCAGCCTCCTGCCACAAAATCATAATGGCCGAGGTGCAGAAACTCTTGAGGTTTGAAACTGATGTTCTTGGACTCCCTCATGGTTTGGAGACCAGTGGCTTCTCCACTGCTCGCCTTGAAGCATTAACGAAGCAAATCACGCCCAACATTCACGACTATCTTCAGTTCTTAGCTTCCGAGTTGAAACGCATAGGAGGACTTTTCAACTCGGAAGCGGCAATTGCCATGGCACACAGCAGGGATCTTCATTCCAGCTTAAAGTAGCCGTTTTACATAGAGAATGAAAATACATTTTTGATTGTACATACTTTCCATTTAGCAATGTAGGTCAGCAAGAAAAACCAGGATTGAGGCCAAGCCTGCTCTTCAGAGTACTAACGCCATGATCTTGACCACTTTAGGGAAATCTATGATGACTAGAAGCTCTTAGTCGTCTTTGTTAAGGTGGACAGGTTTGAATGGATCATAACTCAGAATGTTTATATCTTTCCCGATTAGGTAAAGTAATTGATCCAGACATGTTAATATGCTAAGGGCATATGTCATTATGCAGGCATCATTACACAAAATCAACACTTTATGCAATAAAGGCACAGTTTTATAGTCAAGCAATAGCAGAGAAGGCTGGTTGCCCCTGCGATTTGTTTACGTTTATACTCAAAACTATGTTGTATGATATCATCGGAAAATGTTTAAAATTCTTTGCAAGCTATTTTGGTCGCAATTGGGCTATGGTTCCACACTATAAAAGAGATCGACGTGAGCCGTTTTCTGCCATTGAAAAATCATAGCTAGCACTGAATAAGCTACTTTAACTCCTCAAAAACATCATAATATGTCTCTCCAAGTCTTTCACAGCCCAATCGCTCTTGCTTCCTTGACAATGCTCCATCTTGGAGTTACTTTGGCTGCTGGAGGCAGTCTCGATGAGGGTTCCATCCTGAACGGTGATAGCTCCAGTTCCAAGGGCGACTCCAAGGGAGATTCTGACTCCAAGGGCGACTCTAAAGGAGATTCTGACTCCAAGTCTAATGGCGATTCTAAGGCTGATTCCAAGGGAGATGCCAACGCGCAACAGAACGACCAACAGAATGCCCAACAGAACGCCCAACAGAACAACCAAGGTGCAGCTGCTACCCCCGCTGCCGGCACTGGCACAGGAACCGCTGCTCCAACTGTGTGGTGGACTCCACAATCAGCTGCAACTGCTACTGCCACCACCGACCCCAAAGCCACCAAATCCAAGGATACTGGAAGTGCCACCGGCACCGCCGACCCCAGCAAGGTCACCTACAACCAATTCGGGTTCACTGGCTCGCAATCGTTGTGGGTAGCCACCACTCTTTCTAGTGCTTCAGGATCCAGCTCTGTTTCTGGCCATTCTTCTCTGTCGCACCATTCAGTGCAAAACAAGACGAACGGGGCTAACTCACTTCGGGGCTCGTTTCTTGTTGACAAAGATATGTCGGTTCAAAGGGCTGTGTTGTTGGCTGGATTCGTAGGCTTGACCGCCTTCTTCCACGTGTTGTAGTGAAACATCCGTGTCGCTTGCATTTACATCATCTTCAGTTCTGTGTATAGTATTTAGAATTTAGTCTAATATTCCCCAAGTTTCGAATTTGACTTAGTATGTAGTGAAGATTTTGTATGGATTGTCTTACGGTTCTAGGCACACAACCATGCATACGTCTCGTTAAGTCTCGTTTGAGTATCCTATCCATAAAACCTGCCTGCATACTTTTCCCAGTCGGAGATGAGAAACGAGAAACACGTGAGCCATATAATACTTCGTGTATCATAAGGGAAGTTAGTAGTTCGTCATGTATCACAAGGGTATTACCTCCGTGTGATGATACATTTTGTATCACTCCGACAAATTTTACCTATGGTGGACTATCAGCCATATCTTTTGGGTGTAAGTGAACGGAAAATGATTGATAAAGTTTAGGGATAATTCTTTGCGTGGTTTCTACAGAGATTAGGTCCAACCTGTATCTGGTACCTAGATGTGTTCGAATTTCAAGATTCTTGAATAATCGAGTGATACATACACGATCTATTGTAAAGTTTATTTATGTTTTACGTTTTTTTTTTTTTGCATAAGGCGTGGGGTACATTATGGTCTTCTGTCAAGGACCCTTTATTAGTTATACTTAAAACAATTTCCAAAATTTCCCAAATAAGCTTGTGAGGCAATACAGGCTTTGGGCACCCAGGAAAATTATGGATTGGTTGACAAGACTGTCGTGGTTCTGTGCAAAACATGTGTGGTGTTACTGAATATTCTTGTCCTAGGAACAATCGATGCACCACATGATCATTATTGCGCAATTATAGCAATGATAAAGAGAATGTTGCAGACATGTCTACAAACAGTGGTTAATATTCAGCCAACATTTTATGTGGGAAATTCAACTTGCATAAAGTTTCAGGGTGCGTAATGTGGAGAAAGGATCCAGGTCAGAATTTTAGTTGCACAATATCAGATCGAGTTTTGATTGGGACAAGGAAACATCATGAATTTTCATTTCACACATTTTGATATGGACTGTGTTTAAATGGGGGCGTTACGTTTGGATGTTAATATTTATCGGATGGCCAGAATTTAGATGAAATTTCATTCCTGATTCTTGAATTCGCTTGGATACGATAGCTCTCACAGTATATTTGTAGAGTAACACGCTCCTGAAAATTATTTCCGATTCTATAATAATTACTACGACGCTGAAAGCACCACGCACTGAGTAATTCAAAAAGTGCTACCTTTGCCGAAGTCTGCGCTAATTCTCAAATTTAATACTTGTTTTCTTGGCCACAAATTTCAAATTAACACCACTCATTATTTCTAAATGTTGGTTACATATTGACACTTATAATAAGGTAAAGAATTAACAAAAACTTGATAGGATTCTGATTAGTCTTCGGGCAGTGGGGCCTGTGAAAAGCCCCTAGTCTGAAACTCAGATTGAGAATGTTCGCGTTACTCTCTTTTGATATTGCAACTGTTGAATATGCAGGTCAATATGAATATATGTTTTGCACTTAAAACACTCTACACTTAAGACAGGCAACAGATTAATGGTCTTATGTCCATAATACATAGACCAATGAACTCACATCTAATAGCAAATGATGTTTCACAAAATGCCCATAATATTTGATATTCTCACCCCACCAGAACGCAGTATATTAACTTGTTCTTTAATTAATAACGCTTCTTAGTATTTGCAAAAACATTCCAGTGTTAGCTAAATATTTAGAACTAGTGGAGAATTATCAATGATTGAACATATAAATTTATAAAACGAGGTGGATGTTGAACGAACTTTCTATGTTGTAATACTTCTACTCTGTCTTATTCTTTGTTCACCCATGAAGTAGAGATGTCTCAACTTTAGTTAATACTTGATCATGTGGTGACTAATAAGCATATTATTTCGTTACTGCATGTTCATTAATCGAATGAGATCTAACCTGTACTTCTAGCACCGTGGATTATGCGTCACAAATCTCATTTCCAGTAGTGCAAAGCTCAGTCCTTATCAATACTTAAACTTCGAATAGCCTCATGTAATTGAGATTATTCAACTATAATGCATAATAAGGACATAATCGATAATTACTTCAAAAATGATTTCAAGAATCATGCGCATATGCGTAACAGACTCAACCAAGATTACTTGAAAAAATGCATGAACTTCGTGTTTAACAGAACTCACAATCTCATTAGCATCGATGTTGAGGCATGGGAGCAAAATAGAAATATTATAACAGAGATCGGGATTGCCATCTTCGATCCCACAGAACTGGGGCAGTCAATGCTTCCTAACATCAAGTCGTTCCATATTCGCATTGCTGAGAACACGTCATATTACAACGGCAGATATGTCCCTGACCACTCAGAAAACTTCAATGGTAGCACAACCTACATAATGGGCGTAGACGACACGGTTGAATACGTTCAAGATCTTTTGGACTACTACTTTGAAGATCTGGAAAAATTGTCCTGTTTGGTTGGTCATAATGTCAAAGAAGATATCAAGTACTTGCAGGAGCTTGGGGTAAACTGCAGAGATAACTTGCGCAGAGTTGATACCGAGCGTCTTCTTGCGCTAACAAACGGTAAGAATGGTAACAGCTTAATCAATGGGTTAGAACGAGTGGGCATACCCAATGCTTTCTTACACAATGCAGGCAATGATGCCTATTACACGCTTTTGCTTGCCATGAAATTGGCAGATCCGTTTACTAGACTCTTTTACGACTTGGATTGTTTGGGAATCTATAATTACTCTGCCCCTGTACTCAGAAGTAAGAAGGACAGAGAGAAGCAGGGAATAAATAAGCCAAGACAATGTGAAGATGCTGACGATATGATCAATCTTACGTTTAGACCCCAAGACGAACTTGAAGCTCTCACATCTCTGGTTTCGAAATTGCTCAAAGAAAACCATTGACTTGGTCCATCAATGTCCTTTGATAGCTTTCGCTCAAGTTGTTCAATCTTAGCAATAATCCGGCTGCCAAACTCTTGACTTTGTCGTCAATGAGTCGTTCCCAAGACTTTTGAAGCCAGAGCTGTGATAAATTGAGTATTTCACCATGTTCAGTGATTAAATATTGTCCATCGACAATATCACAAACCAATAGCAACCCCGTTATAATACTCTCCACCAATTTGAGCTCGTGTAACTCAACCTTCTTTATGACTGGTTCAATTATGAGGAGATACTCTCGTATCAAATCATTGAAGTTAGTGGCAGAAGGATAGGCGCAATGCAAGATCAAGGTTAATGTGGCAACATAATGTGCTACGAAGTCAGACGTATAAGTTCCAATGTCGATTTCTCCTGCCTCATACCAAACACTGGCTAAAGGGAAAAAGAATTTGGGACCAATAATCTTGTAAAACATTTCAATTTTAGGTTTTTGGGTGATCTTTTGTTTCTGTAGACCTTTCGAAATTCTCAAGACTTTTCCTCCATGAATTTTATCTTGTGCCTGCGAAGAAGCTTCATCCATTAGTTGATCTTGTACTTCGGACTTAATTCTTTCCATGTAGACTTCAATATCATTGGAAAATTTACTGTGAACATTTGGAGGGAGCATTTTAGAAGGAAACTTGGATTCACCGTATGACTGTGTAACTGAAGAGTCTTTGTATCCCTTTAGCTCTCGAACCGCCAAGGATGTAGAAGTTAAAATGTGCATTCTTTGTTGCAATGAGTAGTCACCGACAAGTAGCAATTTGAATAGATGCAAGCTTACATCTGGATTTGAAACTATAATTGCAATCAATAGGTTCAACCTTAGGCTCTCAAAGTCGCTCTCGTCATATTCATTGCTTAATCCTATTGTTGTTGTCATCAAATCTTCTGAATACAACCTCACCTCATTTCCAAAGTCTGACTTTTGGCGGAGCAAACTAGGTCCATGCTTAAGTGCGGATCGTATTTTCTCATAGGCATCAGGCTGTTTAGAATCTGTACTCAAATACAGCAAAATTTCTTTGATATAAACAGGTTTGGGTACATTAACTTTTGGTGCAACTGTAGGGTCATCATCATCAAAGTCGTTTTCTTCATCGTCTGAATCTTGTTCGTAAACATTTTGTTGTGTAATATTAAGCCTGCCAACCTCTTCATTCAAGACCAAGTCTTTGGTATATTCAGTTGGCTCTTCAACTGTGGGCGCCCTGATGAGTGACCAAGGGTTGATTTCTGTAGGGTGATAAGTAAAGTCTTCAAATGGAATGGTAATATCAGCTTGGTGATCCTTGAAAATCTTTTCTCTGTTTGAAAACTCGCATAAATTGTTGGCTAAGATAATTCCCAACTCTTTGGCTGAGTTTGAACTTGACAGTAACCTAGTTGAAATTGTTTCAATGAAAATTTTGTCTGCCATAATATGTTGAAGTGTTTCAATATTTGATCTTCTAAGTGAAAATGAATGAATGAGAAACTGAGTTTTTGACTTTTGAATGGACAAAGGCTCAGATTTGACAGTACTCTCATCTCCCCATAAACCTAAAAGCCGAACTGACAAAGACAGAAATTCTGTATTCGACATTTTTGTCATAATAAGAGCGATTAGAATATTCAATGATGGATTTATGCATCTTGTGACACTTTCAATAAGTTTTGCTGTCAAATAATTGCTTGAATCTTGCAAAATATCAAATAATGCATTGTAGTATTCTGGTGTAGGATTTTTTCGTATAAAAGTATTCATGAACTTAAGATAGAAATTGCCGATAAATTCGTTTCTCTCGAATGATTTCATTGCTTGAAGTGATTTGACAAAATATGGCCAATTTTTCTCATTGAACAATATGTCGAAGAATATGTACATAGTATTGGAACTGAATGATTTGAGGGAATTGAGGAAAATATCAATTTTGAGAATTTCATATTGATCTTGGTATAAACCCAACAACGATGTAGATAAATAGGCAGAATATGCATCTGATGACATTAAAGGTGTACCTTTCACTTCAATACCAAATTGAGTGAAGGTTTCCATGCACACATTAAAAAGCCAACCTTTGAAGAGAAGCTTATCTACTTCCTTGACTTCAAGAGGGGAGGAGCATTGCAGGAGCAATTTTGAAACCAAATTCACAGAAAACACATCAATAGTGAACTCCGAGTATATTTGAACCAAATTCAAGGAGTCACGACTCATTTTCTGGAGAGATTTGATTGTAGCTCCAAGATTACCAATACCTTGAAGCGATTGGAAGTATTGGACCAAAAGGGCTCTGACCTTCGGACTAAGTGCATGGAACGTTTCTGGAATCGTTTTAGATAGGAGAATTGTCGTCAATTTGAGTGATCTGGGTCTCTGGATATAGAAATCAAGTGTTTGTTCAATCTGCTCAAGAGATGGGGAGCTCTGAAGTGCTCGTATATGGGCATCTTCTTCCATCAATGAAGTAAGTTTAGTATAAGTATGTAGGTTTCAATACTCAAGACGTATCCTCTAGTAATTTGGGGTGTGCTTGCCTTGATAATTCTCGAGTCTTGAGTATCAGGTAGAAAGAATAGTGGATTTCAGAGTGATATCAGAATTGAAATATCGCGACTTTATTGTTAGGCCCTATAGAAAGAGCATGCTATTACGGTTGAAAAAATTCAGTATTATGGGTATTCAACGTTTTCCAACATCCAACCTCGCCAAAAAGACTCCTGGGTCTCTTCGTCTGACTCTAGGAGGGCATCAAATAGGAGTAAATCGTCCGATGAGCTCTGGTCCTTCTACTGGGAATACCAATCCTAAAACAAAACCAAGCGCTCCAAGCCCTGAATTGCCTCCCCATCCCAGCCAAGACTACATTAACATAATGAATCGTTATCTTGAAAGTAGTCACTTTCAATTTTGCCTTGATAAAGAACAGAAATCTCACGATATCTTGAAACATTCTATGGGACTCGTGTATCCCCGGACCAAGCCGTTGGTAGCCATCGATGTGGAAGCATGGGAACGCAGCTTGAACAAGGTTACAGAGATTGGAATCGTGATTTACGAACCTGACCAGCTGAGAAACTCGATTTTTCCTGTGATAAAGCCAGTACATATAATCATCAAAGAAAATATCCGAAAGCTGAACGGACGGTTTGTGCCTGATAACAAGCATCGTTTCATGGGTGGTACATCTCATGTGTTAAATTTCAGCCAAAGCAGACAGCTTGTGGGCCAGTTAATAACAAAGTACATTACCGAAAAAGGTGGTGCCTTGGTAGGGCACAATATCGATTCAGATATTAAATGGCTAAAGGGAATTGGAGTGAAACTCCCCGAGGAAGTTCCAGCAGTGGATACTCTTAAACTCTACGGAATTTCTAGGTCCACTGGAGGCACTTTACGTGGAGTATTACGTTTGGCCAATATTCCCCATGGATACCTTCACAACGCAGCCAACGATGCATACTACACGTTGGTTGCTGCAATGGCATATTGTGATCCCGAAGTGAGACGCCAGCATAATTTAGACGTGTACGAAGAACCGTTGCCCAAGCTGAAGGAGGAGAAACGGTACGAGAAATTTAGTGATGCGGCACAGCTGGTGGAAAACGTTAACATTTTGAACTTATGAGGTTTCAAAAATTCAAATAAACTCGATCTAATGCAATATCGCCCGTTACAATCCAATTCATGACTCGTGAGGATATCTGTTGTCTCAGAAATTGTCCCACTTCGATTAGAAAAGCCCGAATATGTTCAATAATTATTACAAATATATCATTTTAGGCTTGTTGAGGCTCTGGAACCAAATTCATTACTTTCCATGCCATAGATTAGTATAAAGACAAAGCAATAAAAGCCACATATCCTCCGAGAATTATTCTTCCCGGGGAACTTTAATTAGAGAAGTCGAGTCAAATACCTTAAGCATTAGATAAAAATAGCCACCCGAAAAATGTGCTAAGCAAACACTAAGACAAGCACCACGATATGGACTGTCAAAAGAGGGCTTGCAATAGATACAATACGTATTTCGTGACACGCTCTGTCAAAACAAAGTGTTGACGTATGAATTGCCAAAAGAAATACCTTGACACATGTGTCGAAGCTGTGTCGCATAAGTAACAGAGAGAAAGACGTTCAAATGAGTATTCTAGGAATTCTGGACGCAAACTACATATTGCACTACTCCAAGATGAACTTAGCATATCTGGTTCTATTTCGCTGCTTGCTTCCCGAGTGTTTCGGTGATGCTAACCCCCTTGGTCTCGCTTAAGTCTGCCTTTCTGGCCCGTTATGGGCATTGTATCGTACCCACTAGAATAGCTACTGCCGGAGAAAATCTAAGCGGCTTCCGGGAATAAACCTAGTCTTCTGGGCTTTTAGTGAAAAATCACCGAGGAGACTGAAAAATTCTTGGAATCTGGTGAAACTTGGGGCTTGCTTAGAATCCGAATAGACTGTGGGTACATAGTTTCAACGGGCCCAACTACGCCTTGGAGGGTCCCGCAGGCGTTGCCCTGGGTTCACCTCCCTTGGCACAATAGCCCTAGCACTCGGCATCCTCCAGTCGTGGAATTTTCACTACTATTGTTCCAACACAAACAAACAACGCGCGTATCGTCTTCGGTTTTCGTCATCGTGTAGTTCCGTGTAGATAAGGACCAGCGAACCCCAATTTCGAACCACACCACTTCAAGCTCAACCCAAGTCCAAACCCACCCACTTCGGTACCTTTCAGGTCGTCTAGCTCCATCTCCTGTACATACGACGGCCCTGTGCCTCTTCCGAGCCAATTTCATCCCTCTATTTGGCTCCTTTTCCTTTTGCTAAGTCCGTCTGATCGGGTGATTACGCCTGCTTGAGCCGAAGCCATATTTCCACTCCAGCTCGAACCAGCCTCTGCATTTTTGGCCTTTTCTCTTCCCAAAGCTTCTGACATTGACGTGTTTGTTGACGTGTGTGTTGACGTGTGTTTCTCAACCTTATTAGGCCCATATCGTCCCGCTTTTGACCCACTATCTCGGGTGCCTATCTCCGCATTAGTTCTGGAACTTCCATCTTCAACTTTTGAACTACACTCAGTTTCTTTGCTCTAATTCTCCACCTGGACCAAACATCCCCCATTTCTGCCATGTCTGACGACGAACTCTCCCCCCTCGTCAGAAGGGGCTCTCATACCTTCCTCGACCTGCCGATAGGCTCGTTCAAGGGTCCCAATTCCTTGCACAACTTCGCCAGCTCGTTCACCAGAGCCCAGTCGTTTGCGGCCTCCAAAATCGACAACTCCATCCACAAGAAGCGGTCGTTCTTTGTGGAAAACTTCGACGGGTCCGACGGCGATGACGAACTCTTTGATCCCGAATTGATGGTGCCTTCCATTCGAGGCGAGAGACTCAGCAGCGTTATCCACGATGTCACCAACAGGAACCAACTTTTCATGAACGAGTCGGCCATTGGCCACGACAACGACGTGTTCTTCCAGGAGGACATCATCTCTGCCTTGAATGAGGGCCGTTCCAGGCAGAACTCGCTCCATTCCAATGCCATTCCCTTACAAAAGCACAGGATCTACCCTTCTCCGTCATTCTCCAGCTTCAGATCAGCCATCTCCCACGTTACCACAGCATCCCACATCAACTTGAAGAAAATCGAGGACAAGGATGGCAATGTTGTCACGGTTTTGGCGGGCCAGTCTACTGCTCCTCAAACCATTTTCAATTCTATCAATGTCTTAATCGGAGTGGGCCTTTTGGCCCTTCCTGTGGGTATCTACAAGGCTGGCTGGATCGTGGGTATTCCATTATTGCTTATCTGTGGATTGGCCACCTACTGGACCGCCTCCTTGTTATCCAAAGCCATGGACACTGACAGCACAATCATGACATATGCAGACTTGGGCTATGCAGCTTATGGCTCTACAGCCAAGCTCATCATCTCGCTTGTGTTCTCGGTGGATCTTTTGGGTGCCGGTGTGGCGTTGATTGTGTTATTTAGCGACTCCTTGTATGGATTACTAGGAGACGAAGAGGTCTGGACCAAGACCCGGTTCAAATTGCTCAGTTTCATCGTTTTAACTCCATTCACATTTCTTCCATTGCCAATTTTGTCTGTGTTCTCGTTGTTTGGTATTCTTTCCACCATTTCCATCACTTTGTTGGTTCTCATTTGTGGATTGTTGAAGAGCGAGAGCCCAGGGTCCTTGATTCAAGTTATGCCAACCAACTTGATGCCATTGTCGATTCCAGATCTTCTTTTGGCCATCGGCATTTTAATGGCTCCGTTTGGGGGCCATGCCATCTTTCCCAACCTCAAGAGTGACATGAGACATCCTTACAAGTTCAAAAAGACATTAAAAGTGACCTATTTGATTACATTGCTCACCGACCTCTCCATGGGAGTTCTTGGCTTCTTAATGTTCGGAAATCGGTGCAGCAATGAGATCACTAATACGGTCTTGGAAACGGTGGGATATCCTATGTGGGTCTATCCGCTTATCAGTGGTTTGATCTGCTTGATTCCTCTTGCAAAGACGCCTTTGAATGCCAAACCCATTATTTCCACCTTGGACGTTTTATTTGGAATAGATAGTCCTGCGTCCACTCCGTTTGTAGGTCTCGTCAAGTCTACAGGAAAGTTCTTGGTTCGAGTCGGAGTGAATGCGGTTTTCGTCGGATTGGCCATTCTCTTTCCTGAGTTTGACCGGGTGATTGGCATTTTGGGCTCCTCCATTTGCTTCTTGGTTTGCATCATCTTGCCCTGCTTGTTCTACCTTAAGTTGTGCGGACACAAGAGCAATTGGGTGGAGAAATTATTCGCCAAGTTTGCCATCTTCGTCTCTCTTATTCTCGCTGTCGTTGGCACCTGGGCCACATTGAAGTTCTAGACCGGCGGAAAACATTATTGCTAATTGTTTCACACATGGATCTCTGATCTGTCTTTGTTTCTGGTGCAAAAAAGGCACCGGAACATCAAACAAAATAAGAACTGACCGGTTAAGAACCCGATGCCCCCAATTAATGACAGGAGACTCTTAGGAGAGGCGTGCCAGGTCGGAAAGCGACCCCCATGCCTACTAGCGGATACCACCGACGGTCACGTGACATTCCTGTTCAATGTTACATCACAGAATACGAATATATTGCATAATACATAACTCGAGTCGTTGTCCCTGTAGAGCCGTTCGCCTCGTACTCGTCGTTATCGGAAGTGCCCTGAGCGCAAATATTGCGCGCAGGGCCGCGCAAAGTAACAAACCAGTGCACCCTATAAAAAGCTCATCTGCCATGACTAATCCATATATCTAGGTGCCTATTCGCTCTTTCTGATTCACTAGTCCCGGAGTAACCCCATTAGATCGCCATGTACATCCCCAAGCACTATAACGAGGAAAACTGGGAACAGGTCGAGTCCCTCATCGTCAAGCACCCTTTGGCTACTGTCATCACCCACTCCGAAGAGCAGGGCATTGTGGCCAACCATTTCCCATTCTTTCTCCGTAAAGTAGGTGAAAAATACTTGTTGCAGGCCCACATTGCCAAGGCCAACCATCAGAAGCCGGACTTGGACGGCCAGGTGTTGGTTGTGTTCAAGTCTCCAGACAGTTACATCACCCCCAGCTACTATCCTGGAAAGCCCGAAACTCACAAGTACGTGCCCACCTGGGACTTTGCCGCGGTCCACATCAAGGGTAAGGCCCGGATCGTGGACGATTTCGACTTTGTCCGTACTCAATTGAACGCATTGACCGACCAGCAAGAGGCTGGCCGTCCTGAGCCTTGGAAGGTGGACGAGGCCCCAGAAGGCTACTTGAAGGTGATGCAAAAGGCCATTGTGGGCTTGGAGATCGAGGTCGAGTCCTTCGAATGCAAGTACAAGTTCGAGCAAGAAAAGAAAACCCGTGACATGGAGGGTGTAGTCAAGGGTTTGGCAGAAGACAATTTATTGGAGATTTCGGAGTTGACTAGAACATCTAACGCCCGTAAGGCGGAATCAAAATAATACAAGAAAGAAGGAATAGACGTGAAGGAAATAGGCGAATGGCATGGAGGAAATGTTAAATGATAAAACATGTAGTCCATGTGATCTTGATCACAAAGAATGTAGTCCAGGTGACATTGAGTTCAGAATCGCTAAGCATGTAACAAAATGATGAGATTGAAGACACAACATGTACTCCAAATGAAGATGATTCAATAACTGCAACAATCCATGTGCTCTGAGACATCCATTCTGCAAAACTCCGGGTGATCATGCATGTCGCCAAGTTGAAATGGTCTAAATTAAGGATATGAGAGCAATAGCATTGGGTAGTACCCATTTAGCGCCAAAGCACCTCCACGCTTTTTGGACCATTAGTTCCTTGAACTCAGACTCTAGGCTGTTTAATATGGAGAGAATTTGGGGGCACCACGGAATCCTCCACGGCCTCTACCACGGCCACGGAATCCTCTGCCTCTAAAGCCACCTCTAGCACCGCCTCTGCCTCTGTTGGTAGTGCTCAATCCTGGAATATTGGTTCTTTTAGCACTGACCTTCAATTCACGATCCCTGAAGCTGGAACCGTCCAAAGTCGCCACGGCCTTGTTGACTCCATCTACGTCGGCAAACTCCAAGTAGGCAAAGCCCTTGGGCTGGCCGGTAAACTTGTTTAACAAAATAGTGACTCTTTGAACCACACCAGCACTGGCAAAGTGCTGCTGTAACTCTGCCGGCGTGGTACCATAGTCGACGTTTCCGATGTAGATGGACCGGGAGTCGATGTCTCTCTTCTCTTCGTCCGTTTGGGGGGCGTTGGCGTGGGACTCTTCCGAGTTAAGCACTGCCTTCAACCTCGCCACTTCGTCATCCAAATGCTTGGCCTGTTCGCCGGTAGAAATCTCGATATCATCGTCTTCGTACTGTTTCAGCATCAGCACGTCCATCTGGTGGGCAAATGGGTGTTGTTGGATGTTCTGGGGAATCTGGTCTGACATGATGATTAGTTGTATTGTTCTTTTTGGGATTGAAAAGTTATGAAGATATTAGTTAGTGCGAGATGAGAATTGTTAGTGTTTAGGGTTGAGACGTGTAAGACATGTGAAACGCTAAAAATGGGGCTCGTGCTCAGTTATTGGGGTTGGCTGTTGGTGTTGGTTTAGAATTGAAGCTTTTAGTATAATCAAACTTTAGAGATAGACTATTATTTCACTATTATATATTACAGATGATGCATTATAGTAGGTTTAAAATGGAACAGATGTAATTAGGCTATTGAAAATGTATAATCCCGTGATTATATTCATTATTTCTTGATAATGACATAAGTTTGATCAAATTCTAACACTCTAGGTTTGAGCTTGTTCTAATTTTTGCTTTTTGGATGGATCGGTATGTCGAGCTTGCTATTATTAGTCAAATTAGATTCAGTCATAATCAAATACACTCCATGCAATTGCATCTACATACAATTCCACTGGAGTATTTGCTTAAATTGTCCATGTATCTATGCCAGCTACATCACAACAAGACTACAAGTCATATCCCAAATATATATTAAATGAAGTTAAGTGAAGAAATGAAATGTTAAGGTATGAAGCCAGGAATGTTCCGCTCTCTGTTCAAACCCTTGGTCAAGTTGTTACCCTTGATCGATCTAGGGGCGCTTACACCCTGTTGAGGAGGCGACACCTCTATAATGGGAGCATTCGAGTATGATGGGGTGGAGCCGTACGATCTCTTCTTGTATTTCTTTGCACCATATAATGGCAACAATTGATCTTGCTCTGATCTGAGAACTTCCACATCAGTCTCGTATCCACGATCAAATACTATTTGTTCATCATCAGTTTGAACTCTCATGAAGCTAGGCTCTCTAGGTGGAAAGGTAAATTCGTGATTGGTGGAAACTTTGCTCAACTTCTTTCTGCTATTTCCTAGGCATAATATAGCTCCTATCATGACTGCACCAAAAAGTGTAAGACCCAATATGATACCTACCCCAACACTAACGAATCCTAGATGCACGTGAAGGAAGTTGTCTCTTCTTTTGTGAAGCCACTCCAAATTCAAAGGCTTTTCGAGCAAGAACACACAGGATCCAGAGGATGAGTTACCGCTGAAATTCATAGAAGTACAACCATGAGATAAAATTCTTACCTCGTGATTCTTGTTGTAGGAACTAATTGAAAGTTCTTCGTCAACTTCGTCCAATTCAGAGTGTAGATGAAGAAGGGCATTTCCTTTGTTTGAGTGTTTGTAACATGTCAATTGAGCATTGGTAAGATTAGTCTTGATGAGGGTATTTTCTTCAAAAGCTGGACCTTGATAAAAGGTACTGTCAATGCAATGAAGGATCTTATCAACTTCGGTGTTGGGTATCAAATGAAATTCAATGAAGTCCAAAAGATCGTTAAAATTGGTACTGATATTGAAGTTGTCCAACGACTCGGGACTAGGGATTAACAACGAGTATGGCAAACTCTTTAACTCCCCATCGAGTCCGAGAGCTGATCTAAGCTTAGGATAAACCAGTAACAAATGGTCAAAAGAGAAGTGAGGGTAGTCGGCATCGACAGTAGTTTTAATGAGATCGACAAAAGGAATTTCAAAATTTTGTGGCAAAAAGACCTGCTTTATAATATGGACTATTCCTTGATTGAATAAGATGTCTGAATTTAAGGGAATTGGGAGATCGGTACCATTGAGACTTATCATATGAGCAAAATTGCCCCCATGATAGCCATTTTCCACTGTAATGCTATCCCCACATAATGTTTTGGTTTTGAAAACTTCTGTATCATCTGCAATTCCAAAATCGGAATAAATGGTTCCTTCAAGAAACATTCCTTGCAAAATTTTCTTGAAAATTTTGGGATTAGCTTCCAAGTAATCCAATGCCAATCCTAATTGTTTCCAAGAGCCTTCCAGAGACGCGGAAGAATATTTCACATTCTTGGAATCAAGGGGACTTGCATACTCTTTTGCACATGGTAAAAAAATGGAATAGCCTTTGCCAATATCATCCAAAAAATACAAATCGAATTCATTAAGATACTTCAACGTGGTCAAACAATTCTTCTGGTCAATTTCTATGTGCTCCACGTGTCTTCGTAATGCTCCATTAGAAATTAAGTCACCTAAAGAGTGCTTGAGGGAGACTGGTGTAGACACCTCTTTGTTACCAATATAAATGTGATTATTGTCTGCGCATTGATAAGTCTTCAAGATGTCAACATCATCATTCAATGTCAATTTGGTGCGGTTGTTCAGTTTGGATCCAGAAAGCTTCAACTGGAAACATCCACCAAGTTTTTTCTTGGAGCACATTCTCGAATCCAATAAGAGGTATGAAGAATCTTTGTTTTTCATAAATTCAACTGGATCAATTTGCTCATCTGCAAACTGATACAACAATGATTGCTTGAAACTAAATGATTGAATCCCGATTTCTGACTCGAATTCATCATCGAATTCATTATCGAATTCGTCACCATGTTCTTCAATAGAGCGACGAGTGATTTCACGATTGAACAAAACGTCCTCGTTATCAGAGTCGTCTCTTTCTGCGTAGTTGATAAAAATGGTTTGGTTTTTGCTAGAACCATCAATGAGATGCAGTAATTTTCTAAACTTCAACTCCTTCACAAAATTTGTGTAGTGTAATGCATGCAATGCTCGTCTGGGAATCATCTGGGCCACAGGAACTTCCAATTCCTTGAAAAGATCAACTTTTTCTTGAATCTTACTGCCGTGTTGAACATCCAAAACATGAATGACACCATTAGCAAGGACTTGCGTGCTGGAAGCAGGGATTCTTTTGTTCAAAAGGAGCGTGTGGTTATGGAGTGAGACGTGATATTTCACGAGATCAGATTCGCTCTTGTACGATCCGTTCGTACCGTTCGCGCCTCCTACTAGTTCTCGAAGCATAAAGTGGTTCAAAAGGTTCATGATATCATGCTTCATCTCAAAAATGGCTTCCTTAGAGGTATCGTAGACATTGGAATTTGTGGTCCGGTACAACGCCGTGTAGTAGCGGGTTTCTAATTCCAGCAACGAGTTCTCGATGTAGGCATCACTGGGAATAAATACCGTCTTCACGTTTTTCAAGAATTCTTCGCAGGTAGCAGGCAACTCGGGGTACTTCTTGTTGGTTGATTTGGAAAAGTCTTGATGTCTATGCAAGAATAACAGCTGAAACAAGTGTTTGATGAATGAAAAGTTTTCACCGCCCTTCTCGCTCATCAAGTATTGGCATAATGATGGTTTTAGAGGAATAAGCTTCTCAATTCCCTGGATGAACGAGTGTTGGTGTTTGGCGTAGACATCGGCCTCCACAATGGAAGACACGTAGTCAATGACATATTCCTGGGCTTCAAAATCGGGGCTCACGCTGATGGTGTAGGGAGTGTTGTCCGAGTGGTTGTAGAGAGTGTTGAAGATAACTTCCTGGTCACTCAAGTATCCAACGCGGAACTTCTGGTTGACGACGTAGTGGAGTAGTTCGTTTGGTCCATCGCCTATTTTTCCATTCAAATCACTTTCTGCAAATGCCAGGTTGATGGGAGCAAGTAAAGTGACGTTGTGAAGCTTGTTGATGGTCGGCACAAGGCCATTTCTTTGTAGGGTCCTCAAGAAGTAGGAGTACTGAGCCTGCAGAGAAAGGATGTCTATGATGGTAGAAGGGGTCGGCTGTGGCTCTTCCAAAGATGTGGTTGTGGAGGCCGCCACGACTCCGAGGAATTGGGCCAATAGTACAAGCCATAGCATGGTTGTGTAGGGTAAAAGGATTGGACCTGGTTGGTTTTAGAAGTTATAGATAAACGAAGGGGTGTGTGCAGGAGGCTTGGGTAAAAGCTATGACGGTGCTTTTTGGATTGGCCAAATGGCCTGGAGTCTCGAAACTTGCTGAAAGAACATACGCAGAAGGTACTGCCATTGTATATATATAATTGGGCTCTTTGGACTACTGAAAACAGCATTTTTAGTGAGTCTTTGGTGTATTTATGGATTGGAAGCTCGAACAGTACAATCACTTAAACGGAGGATTTTGCGCGGAATTTTAATCTAGAAATAGTACAAGATCTACATATTGTCTAGTCCTCCGAGATTTCTGATTAGCTGAACCATTGCTTATTGGTTCCTAGTTGAAGCTGCAAATTTAGTAATTAGAGCGAGTAAATTCAGCGAGAGACTTTGGCTTTGGATTGTACGATTTTCGAATTTATTCTATTATTTAGTTCTTCTGCATGAGGTGTTTTGCGACTTCTGAGTTACATCAATCTCTTTGTAAATCAACCTCTTATTAATACCAGGGTATTCGATTGAAAGCCGTAAAGAGAACGCTGGATCGTGCTAGCCGTTTCGCTTATTTGAACTGGAATAGATACGAGCCTTCCATACGCTATTCTTTTCTTGTCTTCTATTATCTATATACATAGATTATTGAAAAGAAAACTCTAGTTTAACTAGATAAAAGTAACTTCCTATGAAGGACTTTAAAGTCGAACATTAACATGTTTAATCAGGTTACCATCGTATGGAATGAAGTGAGCAATTATGATTTATTTAAGCTAATTGGCAATTTCCAAGACTACAGAGTTTATTAATGCCGTTTTATTGCCCGCTTCTTTTGAGCACTTTTCTTATGTATTTCCTGTAGAAGATATATGCTCTAAGTGGCTTGCTTCCGAAGTTCATATCGAAATCTTCATGGTGGAATATTTTGTAAGACCTCATTAAAGATTTTGGAGGCGTACCGTTATCGCGATGATTGAGGTATTGCTCAGCTATCACATTGACCGCAATAGTCAAATTAATATGCCCCCTCCACATCACTGCCCAATCTTCCAAGTACCCGATTTTCAAATCAATTTCTTTCAAATATTGGGCAACCTCAGAACTGAGAAGCGTGGAATTCTCGAGCAAACGCTTTGCTCTCTCTGGTTGATCTAAATCGCTGAGCCACACCCCCACTTTTGCTTCGAGGTAGTGCTTTATGGAGTATGCAATCATTGCGTGCTCGTGTGCGTTGATATAAGAGTATATTTGGTGTAAGATATCCGGGTCATTTTTGCAGACGACTTCATTCAGCAAAATCTGAGTAAGATTGTCTGTTGTGAGCAAATTCACAAGATACATAGAGTATTGTTTGTAGAATATCTTGAGCTCATCTCCACTAAATTCTAGAACCTGGAGATTCTCGAAATCGACCGTGTGAAAACCTCTAACAATTATTTCATCTATGCCATGCAAATATTTGAAGATACCACATGAGAATTTTCGCTCCCATTGACATAAGTTCCCGGCTTCTGGAGATAGCGGTCTAGATTCTGCGAAGAATTCTTCATAAGTTTCCAAGGCAAATTTTACCGCCAAAAAGAGAGGTTTAAAACTGCTCTTATTGGGCAATTTGGTGCATATTGCTGTCTTCAGCGGCTCATTTTCCCTGGCGATTTGAGTGCAATTTTCAATGGTGGTTGCCAAGCTTTGGTTTGGTGTGGAATCAAGTGATCTGTAATTTACTGAGCTGGGAGTTTCCATTTTGGGGCTATTTCAGTTTTGCATATGGTGAAATTTTAAAGTTTAGCCTCACTCCTGGCCTCCTGGAAATTGATTAAGCAGATCTGAAGAGATCAGGTAATATTGGGCTAGAGGCTCTTCTCTCGATTTAATTAACTCGTCGATCCCCAGCTGGTTCAGAGAATCTACTGTATAATTAATTGCCCTGGAAGAGGTAGGTTAATTAGCTGAATGTGGCTCTGAGAAGTGAGAATGTAATTTTAGAGGTGAAAATTAGGTTTATATAGGAGCGATTTAAAGAGCGGTATCCTTGTGATATCACACATGTTTCAACCTTGCAAAACTCGTGAAGAGTGGGAATCCTAGCTCTGTTACAGAGTTGTGTGAAGGTACGTGTCCCTACCAATCTGATAAGGTCACGTGATATCGAAGTTCCAGAACCGCTTCCTGGGCCCTCCACAGCCCATAAGCCTTCGCCCGTAATCCCCTCTGTATTGTCGTGGATTTCCCTGACAATCAGCTCCTCGATCCGCCGGGCCGTTTCTTCCCAGCGGCCGAGTCGCCCTTTTTGGGACCAGAAACATGCTCACAGCGCCGTCCGTGGCATCTTCGGACGATCTGAGCAAAAAAGGCGGCCCTTTCGGCTTCTCAGGTCAGATCGGCCAACTCCAGGATGCAAACCCGTGCCACTTCCTCCACTCTGCTCCGATACACCCTTACAAATCTGGTGGTCTGCCCTACTATCTCTTACTAATTGTACCTATTCGCACTCTAATTTAATGCGAGCAAATAAAAATCCAAACTAGTTGATTTTTCGCTAATTTGCTCACCTGTTTCTTCCGCCTATATAGATAGCCTACAATGCCCTAGACTTAGGTCATCATTGGTCATCATCGAACCATTGGAATCCATTGCACGATGTTTGGCTTGGAAAAAAGAACCGTGATGTTCGAGGGCTTGGACTGTGTGGCCGACCAGGGCACACAAGCCTTCAAGATGGCCGCCATGAAGCTGCAAAAACAAGTGCCCTACATGTTCCAGCCCAACTACGGCAAGTACACGGTGTATTTCGGCGTGGTGTTCATCTTCATGGCCACGGTACGCCACGTGTGGTTCTTGCAACGTGATTTCTTCTATAAGCGCCGTCAGGGGTCCAATGTGCTTACCGCTATTGTGGACGTGTTTGCTTCCTACTGTCGTTTTTTCGGGTACAAGCAGGTTCCTCATGTGGTGAGCAGATTCACGTCATTGCCCCAGTCCGTGGGCCAGTCGCTCTTCATCTTGGTCTCGGCCTTGTATCTTCTCTGCTACTCCCTTGTACCCCACTACTGGTACCGTGGATGCAACCAGTTCGGATCGCCCCCATTGGCAGTCCGTTCGGGAATCATGGCCACTGCCTTGGTCCCCTTCATCTATGTCTTGGCCGGAAAGGCCAACATGATCTCGGTGTTGACGGGAATCAGCTACGAGAAATTGAACGTGTACCACCAGTTCGTAGCAGTGGCATCGTTCATACTCTCGCTCATCCACATCATTCCCTTCGTCTACCAGTCGCTCCATGAAGTGGGCGCCAGTGGCTTCCATAAGATCGTCTTCTCCGAGTTGGTCTACTACAGTGGAATTCCTCCTACCATCTTCCTCGGGTTGTTGTGCACGCTCTCCAAGCGCCAGCTCAGAAAGTACTTCTACGAGGGCTTCTGGCACCTCCACTGGGCCATGGGAATTGCCTACTTTGGCACATTGATGTGGCATATCTACGGCCACATCAACATGCAGAACTACTTGTGGGGAGCCCTCGGATTCTGGGGTTCGCAGCTTCTCTACAGAATCCTTGTCAAGACCTCGTTCCGCCCCAACAAATTGTTCTTACGTCCTAGAAACGCCAAGTTGACCAAATTGGACGATGGAACTTTCGAAGTGATCGTTGAAAATACCTATGGTTACGACTGGCACCCAGGACAGCATTGTTACTTGCGGTTCGTGGGTACCCGTTTCTTGGACAATCACCCTTTCTCCATCTCCACCATGAAGGACAACGGTACTGGTGGTATGCGTTTCATTATCCTCCCTAAACGTGGATTGACAAGAGTGTTGTACAACCAGTTGGAGCAATACATGGCCACAGAAAAGAAAATCTATCTTGACGGCCCCTATGGTGGAACCCATCGTGATGCCACTACCTTTGAAAGGGTGGTGTTAATGGCCACCGGTACCGGAGTCACAGCTACGCTTCCATTCTTGTCTCAATTGAGTAACAATATCCGGGACTTGACTGCTGCTGGCAGAGTCCCTATCACCCGTGGTATCAACTTCATTTGGGTGGTTAAGCATAGCAATGACATCAACTGGGTCCGTGACGAGTTGCGTCGTTGTCAAGAAATTGCTGGCGATTACGTGAACATTGACATCTACGTTTCCAGAAAGGATGGATCTGAAGAAAAGGCAAATGGAACCCCTCAACCCTTGGATACCGAAAAGCCAGGGCCTGAGGACCAAGAAGAGTTGCTGGTAGTCAGCTCTGCGTCTCATTTCAATATCCACCGCTACAAGCCCGACTTGAAGGTGGTTTTGGACGTCCTTCAAACTTCGTTCTCCAGAAGAAATATGATCATCAGTTCTGGAAGCGATTCCATGAAGTCTGCCATCAGTGTTGAAGCCTCTCGTTTGCAGAGCTTGGTCTTCAACAATGACCTCAACAGAAACAGTATCGAGGAAGTTTATCTTCACACCGAATCTTTCGGATGGTGATCACGAAAATGTTAATAGAGTAATTCAAATAATGAAAAAGAATAAGAATAGAAACCTAGAATTAAAAATTGTGAAAAAAATCAAGCAATTTAGGAATATAGAAGCCTAGAATGCATATAGTCTGTGTATTTAGAATACAAATTGGAAAATATAAACATATCAAACTTTCATAGAATAAATTGTGAATGAAATGGCTTTTAGGAATGAAACCTACCTGAATATGGAATGATTTCTAGGAAAATAGAAAGCCTCTAGTGTAAAATCACATTGTTAATAGAAAGATCTACGCTTATTGTAACTTGTACTCTTAACATTCATTCATACACATGTCAAATATTCTTCAGTTTTATATTATACTCACAAACAAGACTCTATACTTTTTGTTTACAAGAGGTTATTGGAAACTAAGTAGTCGATGTCACCCTCGATCAGTTTCCAAAAGTCGGCCAAAGAAGTGTACTTTGGTTTCCATCCAATGGCAACACCGTTGTCGGCTCTACTTCTGGAGTTGGTACCCCAATAGTATGGACCAAAGACGTCGTTCTTGAGCTTGGCAATGGTGTCTGGGTCCAATTCTGCGACGTCTGGAGTGGAAATGATCTTTCTCTCATACAATTTCTGGCCAATAAATTCAGACAATTGTCTCCAGGTGTGTTCGATCTCCGAAGGCTTGTTTGTAGGAGTACCTTCGTTTTCAAGGGTGTAAGCACCGAAATAGTAACCATTTTCGTTTGCTGGAATGGCTTCGCCTGCAAGCAACTTCTTGAGGATCAAGTAGTACAAGTCACCCAAATCGTGGATGTGAACATGGGACCAAATGTAATCACCGGTGTAGACAGAGAAAGCCTGGCCATTCTTCTTGGAGAGCGAAATAAGAGCTGGAGATTGAATGGAGTAGACTTTGTCGTAACCGTGGGAAATTCCAACAATAGCAGAAGGGCAGATAATAGCAGTGGTGACGTTTTTGGCATTCTTGTGAATGTCCAAAATGGCCTTGTCCACGGGTCTGTGAGGCTGCTTAAGGTCAAAAGAGTTGATTTCATCGATATTGTGCTTATCGGAGTAGACCTTTGTGGAAGCCGTCTTGGTGGGGCTCAAAGGATCTCCGAGAATAGAAGTACCCGAGGTGTGGATCAACACCTTCTTGGAGGAAGTAGCCACAAGGGCCTCGGCCAAAGCGTTGGCTGAAGGCACGTGGTCCACGTTGGCAGTGTTGATGATGACGTCGTTAGCCTCCACAAGTTTCTTAATGGTGGCCACATCGTCTAAGCATCCAATTTCCGCCACGACCTTGCTACCGTTGGTGTTGGAAGCCTTGTTGGCACTTTGAATGAGCTGCTGGGCCTTGGCTTCACTCCGGACCAAAGCGGTGACGATGAATTGGGTGCCGTCGCTGTTGTTCAACAATTGGTACAAGGCCTCACCGCCAATGTAGCCGGTAGCGCCAGTGATGAAGACTTTGATAGACATGGTAAAAGTTCTGGGTGTGAATGGAGTGGAAGTGTGAGTGTTCTGTACCTTGAAGGTGTGAAGAATGGTCTTAGAATAGTTGGAATTGGGTGGTATTTATGTCATTTTGGCAAAATGGGAATAGAGTACGATCGTAGCAAGTGGAATGGTTCAGATGGTGGATAATTACTAATGAAATATGGACTTTCTGGCCAAGAGTTGCAAATATGACGTTAACGTTTCTGGGCTAATGAAACTTTTCGGACTTTTCGGTCTCTATTTCTAATCAGGTGAAAAAGGTGTTAAGTAGTGTGTGCAGGACACCGATAGTAAGCAACTTGAGGAATGACTGCAGTTAAGGGGTTTGAGGATCGATTTGACGGTCTGTGAGTTGAAACGGCGTTAACATCGATGGCGGTCCCATCTGGTGAAGTTTGAGCTCAATTTGCAACTTCGACTTGGAGTTACAGTGAAGAAAATGAATGTGGCCACGAGGAAATGAAAATTTACCAATTGGCTTGAATTGTGTGTGTAATTGGCATCTAGAGGGGATGTGGAGCGTGTGTTGCTCGGAAATAATATGTCGTGGCTATTACCGTTTGTTTTAGTTCATGGATTGATGTGTGGTGCTACTGTTCTTTTTCTTGCGAATTGTGATATTCGATGAGTTGATGGAAACACGTAACCAAGAATTCTTGAATTCTGATACACCCTCAACTTTCTGTACCCTGTGTAGACTAGTTGGTGATTCCTTCTTGGTTGATTACTCTTTCTGTTGGTGCCGTTGTAAATTTCTGTAGGCATGGATGAATTTCTCATCGACTCTCGTGCCATTCCTAAAACGGGACTTCGTATCGATCATCACATATGTGTAATGCTTAGGCTCAGACGTATGAGTCAATTTGATAGAAGACGAATACATTTGAACAACTTCATCAATTTGAATAACTTCATCCATTTGAATAACTTCATCCGTTTGAATAGCCTCATATTTTCAGTGGATCTTCCAAAGACCCTATCAACAGTTATTCCTACAATGCCTACATGCACACACAGCCTTGCCCAGAAGTGGAAGCCACAGACCGGTAGAGCCTCAGATATCGTCAACCTGTGGTATCCTACCATATTGGCAATGCTGGTGCTGTGTCTGGGTCCAAGTTGGAATGTGCTTAGTGCAATTACCAAAAGTCTCCTCTACCTTCCTCCTCCTCCCAGTATTTCAATTCCATTCCTAAATACCGGTTGCGAGCTCGGCAGTGAACCTCGATAGCTTGACAAATAGTCCCATATCGCCTCTTGGATTCGGACTTGTCGGCCGCTTGTGACAAAGCATATCTTATCAAAACTGGGGGGGATACGGCGTGGGGGAAAGGGCCTATTGTAATTTCTCTGTTGAAAATGAATTACTGGAGATCAATGTCATTCACAGTATAGACGAATTATTCAGGGCGATCTACAACCGCGCGTTAATTGGGAATTGGGGAGGTCGATCTGCTCAAAAGAGGAGATTTTGGTGTAGAAGAGGAGATTCTGGTGTAACTGCAGGCACTGTAATAATTAATCTACATAAATCACTCAGAGGAGAGGGCGCGCTTACTGCTGGCTACGGTTGGTCTGTTTCGTGTCAGTGTCGTGGGACCTGGATCAAGGGACTGTGCAAGGCTTGATAGACGGTGTCAAAGAGTGGAAAATATTCCGGGCTAGTTGGAGAACTGGACCAAGACATGTGGGTATGTGTGTGGTCACGTGACAGGCAGACCTCCGGGCGTTACCCCGCCTCTTCAGACGTGATGCTAATTCCTGAAAAATATGTGCATCTACTCTTGGTCAAACGCCTGGTAACCCGGAAATCGGATAAACCCAAATAATACGTTCAAAATCCAACTGGTCGACCAACCAGGGTGGTCATGTCTTCGCATTAACACCCATCTGGCCTACCCCACAAATCTACATTGTTCCAACGCTACCAGATTACCCGATGCAAGGATTGGCGGTGGCAGTCACGTGTCCAGACCTACTTCGGAACAGCCCACCTCCCACGTCTTGGGGGACACTGCCCCGGTAACAATCGAAGGAACTAAACCCGTGGCATTGTCTGCAGCTACGAACACCTTCTGGTTGTGAGAGACCCCGAAATTAAATCAGGAGCACGCCCCAGAAAGTGTATTGTCCAGCCAGCTTAATAGCGTACGTCAATTGTGTGGGGGTCCTGATTTACGAGAGTCTAAAGGGTTCTGTGGGGGTGGGTAGGAGTTTCCACACGGAATTTGTGATGTTTGGGGCAGTAGAGTCCAGCAAAACTCGGTGCCGGCACGCCCTGTGGAACTATTCCACTTCGCATCTCTATTGGGACTTCATCGATACTGCGTTGGATATTTTGTATCTGAACTTGGTCATGGCATGGTCTGATTCTGTGAAAAAGAAATGGACCGGCGAGTTCACGGCTTAACTTTTCTAACAGCTAGACACCGTCGTGAGGATCGGAATGGATCTCCCCGCGCAGTAGGTAATCCAGATTAATCTCCGAATTCTTCCTCTAATCGTAATTATATGGAAAAATGCAAGATTTTCGCCAAAATGAAGAATTTACTGAGAGTCACGGGCGAGTTACAGTTGCAACTCACGAAGTTATGGGTGGAAAAATCTATGGAGCTTTCGTATTCATGCTGTAACGGTGGTAAAGTTAATTCCACTTCGAAAAGTTGATTTTGGCTTGCTGGTTACATTTTCGGTGCACTATTATCTACCACTATTCATTAAACCACTCCTCTAGATCAATGCTCCAATTCACAGTTGCGCTGTAAGAGAGGAACAACTCGAACGTTGCAACGAATTTGCCGAATTTACGAGCCTCGGAAGTACTCCCAGTTTCATCTCTATCTGATTCCCCTCTTCATCTCACAATAAACGAGATGCATCTATTATCAGGATAAGAAAGTCCGTAACTACACAAGGAATTCTTGCTGCCAATTAACTAAAACAATTGAAGAGGCAGTGCCTTACTTTAACATCTACAACGATTGTTGGCCGGCGACAAGTATTTTTCCCGAACCTGGACAAATTGAAAAGCCTTAATTTAAGAAATTTGAGAGATGGTGGTAGGTACCTATTCAAAGAATCTTAACGTCTCTCATATACAGTACTTAGATCCCGTAGTCCAATTTTAGAATAGGCGAATCTGCCAGATTGCAGAAAGTACCATCTGTATTGTAAGGCACAAGTACGACCCCACTTTCAAAACCTTCATTAGCACCCAGGGTACAAAACTTGGTTAGTTATTGTTATGTTCGATGTGGGGTTTCGGAGCACCCAGAACCGCAGACAAGGGATTAATTACCTACAGTACCAACCGTAGAGTCGGCTCCGGCATTATTGGCTTTGTATTGTTTGGGCAACACCCGAAATTATACGCAGCTGTTCAATCTACGGTAATTGATTTTCATCGCACAAAGGCTAGGCATTAATCGTTGTGCCAATCGGAAATTATCTCAGTTTCGGAAAAAAGTTTGTGCAGGCTGTGAGTGGAATGTAGCAAGTTTTCCGGCTGTTTGGGTAGCGAATTCGGCCAAAAGACACTGTACTTGTAGGCCGATGGCAGGAGGATTCGATACCTAGCTAGCGTGGCTGATCTGGCTCTTCTGGCTCGACTACAGATGAAAACAGCGCCATCGGCGGATTAATAAAAAAATTACTTCCGCATCCTCGATTGGCTCGGAAGGAGAATGGAAAAAATTCTGCACCACAAAACCAAATGCCACAAAACATTCCGGCAATGCAGTGTCCACCGCCAATCACATCCCATACCTAGAGGCTGGCTCTAGGCCCCATGCACCAAGCATTTTGTAGCACCTTTCCTTTCGTATTTCCGCGGCTATTAACCGAACAGATGGTGGTCTGTGAGTCAAAAATATTCCGGTCGTGACCTGGTTTTCTCCAACACGGCGATCGGCATGACTGGGCCGCCATCTGTGCACACTCCGCTATTTTTTCGAGAGATGTGACTGTTCGGGCCCGGAAAAGCTTCTGCTCCAGTCTCCCCCAAGGTGGCTTGGTGGAAGACAGGGAAAAAGCCGGGCTCCGGAGAGGTGCAGCCCACCGAAGGCACGGAGGCCCCGAAACCCCGGCACCAATCAAACAGCCGGGAATGCCTCACGGTAGTGTGTATATTCCATGCATCCGTTCTTGGCAATGTGGGGATCAGGTACGGCTGGCTGGAGATGATGTTGCATTGGAGTGGTCTGGGAAAAACGCTTTGGCGGGGCCGGGTCATGTGATGGCGGGGTATGCCCACGGCATCCATCCTCGGCGGCCTTATTATCCCCAAACGGATAAACTATTGCATGTTGTGCAGTGCCGCATGGCGCACAAAATACCGCGTTGGAGGGAGGCAGGCAGTATTTTCTCAACTGCTTCCGTCTGGCTGTCCCAAACCGTCCAGTGCCCGCAGCTCTCCAGGTTCCCGTCCTACATGCACTCTAGTGTGATGGGGCACGGACAAACTAGCTTTACACATCAAAATCCACTCGACCCCTCTCCCCTCATGCACCCACATACCACACCAGGACAGCCCATTCTCGGTATTCGCCGTGGAGGCTATCAACAATAGTAGCGCTGGGCCGCCTATCAGCACTATCGGCTACCGATCTACATAATCTAACGTCTCGTTTCCCCAGAGCCAAGGTTCAAGACAGCTTCGGTAGCTTACACAAGTCCGTACTTCAAACAGCTCGAAATACGCGTCTTCGACGAAGCCATGTACCCCACTGACCCCAACAACTTACCGACACTATTTTTCATGCTGCAGCGACCATTTGGGCGAAGGGAATCTTGCGGGGTAGAACGCACCCGGGCGTATTTGTCCGGAATTGGAATTGGATTGGGATTAATCCTTGTTCGTAAACCCGCGTTCGGCAGGCTGTCTGCCCCAGGCCGCTGCCCTAGTCATAGTTCCTAGCCCTGGGTACTTTCGCCCCGGCTCGAGCGCAAGCTGTGGGGTTGACCAGGCAAAGCCACAGTACGGCTACTGCCGAACGGCTCCAGGAAAGTTTTTTTTCCTTGGGGCCTTACCAGCCTATTGATGGTTTTGTGTCTCTGGAAAATTGTAGCCGCCACAAAGCCGTAATTCCTAGCCCCACACCCACAAAACCAAAGTGCCACAAACCAACGTTACACAAACCTCCACTACACGCCACCAGCCCCACGGTTGGCACACGGTTATGCATAACCCACCCCGATCTTAGTGAGACTCGGGGTAATTATTTTTTATGTATCTCCGTACCCCAAGTTATTTTCTCTTTGTCCGTTGGCAGTACTTGTTTGATGCCTTCTACTAAGCCAGGCCCCAACTGCCAGTGCCTGGCCTCCTCTTCCCAGTATAAATACCCTACCTCCCCTCGTCTTCTTTCCTCATCATCTCATCCTATCTCTCTACTATCAACATGGGTTTAGAAGACAACAAGTTCGTTAAAAGATTCGTCGACGTCGGTGAAAAGAACGCCGGATCCACCACCATGGGTATCTTGGTCGGTCTCTTCGCCGCCTTCGGTGGTATTCTTTTCGGTTACGACACTGGTACCATCTCTGGTGTCTTGGCCATGAAGTACGTCAAGCACAAGTTCCCCAAGGACAATGAGGCCTTCACTTCCTCCGAGACCTCTCTTATTGTGTCTATTTTGTCCGTCGGTACCTTCTTCGGTGCTCTTGCTGCTCCTCTCATTTCTGACAGAGTCGGTCGTAGATTGACTTTGATCGTGTCTGCCTTGGTTGTCTTCAACCTCGGTATCATCTTGCAAACCGTTTCCACCACCATCGCCCTCTTGTGTGCTGGTAGAGCCATCGCCGGTCTCGGTGTTGGTTTGATTTCCGCTGTAATTCCTTTGTACCAGGCTGAAACCGCTCCAAAGTGGATCAGAGGTGCCATTATCTCCTGTTACCAATTGGCCATTACCATGGGTTTGTTCTTGGCCTCCCTTGTTAACCAGGGTACCCACAACAGAAACGACTCCGGTTCCTACAGAATCCCCATTGCCATTCAATTCTTGTGGGCCCTCATCTTGGGTGGTGGTATGATCTTCATGCCTGAGACCCCAAGATACTTCGTTTCCAAGAACGACGAGGTCCGTGCCAAGGAGTCCTTGAAGAGATTGAGAAAGTTGCCAATTGACCACCCTGACTTGATCGAGGAATTCGAAGACATCAAGGCTGCCCAAGAGTACGAGCAACAATTCGGTAAGGCCACCTGGGTCCAAGTCTTCTCCACTCAAAACAGACAATTGAAGAGAGTTATCATGGGTACTGCTCTTCAAGCTTTCCAACAATTGACTGGTGTCAACTTCATCTTCTACTTCGGTACTACTTTCTTCCAAAAGTCCGGTATCAAGAACTCTTTCCTTATTTCTTTGGCCACTAACATTGTCAACGTCGGTTGTACTTTCCCAGGTATTGCCTTGGTTGAAATCATTGGTAGAAGAAAGTTGTTGTTGAGCGGTTCCATTATCATGTGTGTGTCTCAATTCATTGTCGCCATTGTTGGTGTCGCCAAGCCAGACTCCTCATCCGCTAACAAGTGTTTGGTCGCCTTCGTCTGTATTTTCATTGCTGGTTTCGCTTCCACTTGGGGTCCTCTTGCCTGGGCTGTTTGTGCTGAGGCCTACCCATTGCGTGTCAGACAAAAGTCCATTTCCTTGTGTGTCGCTGCCAACTGGTTGCTTAACTGGGCTATTGCCTACGCCACCCCATACTTGGTCAACCCAGGAAAGGGTAACGCTAACTTGGGTGCCAAGGTCTTCTTCATCTGGGGTGGATGTAACGTCCTCGGTGGTCTTTTCGTCTACACCATGGTCTACGAATCTAAGGGATTGACCTTGGAACAAGCGGATGAGATGTGGTCCACTGTTCCTCACGCCTGGAACTCCAGCTCCTACGTTCCTTCTGCTCACGTCTTCAGACACGATGATGTCAGAGATGTCAGCTCCACTGGTAAGAACGAGGTCGCTTCCGAGGTTGAGGAAGTCTCTGTTTAAGTGTGAAAGAATCCTAAAGAGTAGTCTTTGGGTTGAGGAATCGAACTTGAAGCTTTTTCATAAGTTTTGTTTCCCACTTTCCATTTTACTTAAATGATCTCTTTTTCTTATGTTTACGATAAGTTTAATTCTTCGATTCTTTTGAATCTACTTTAATAACTTAATCTCCACTCGATATAATATACATATCTTTTGATTAATACCAGTAGCTTCGGATAAACTTGCAACGGTCATAGCATCATCGTATCCACAGTGCAAATCTTGGTTTGTCCTTGTTTAACGCTAAAATCTGTACTTTGTTCTACTAGTCTTACGATTATTTTATTATTATCAATGTGCATATTAATCGTCTGAGGTGTGTGTGTTTTGTTACAAAAGATGAATGTTTTGCTCCTTTTTTTTTCAAGTTGAGTTTTGCCAGAACATCTTGTTTTTTTATTGTACTCAACAATTGACACTTTGACGATATTTGTAAGAAAAAATGAAAATGCATCGAAACGGGAAATAAAATAAATGTGGTGTTGATGTTGACATTCTGTTTCTACTCGTTGCTACAGCAAATTGTTTGCGACCCCATCTGTAATGTCAAAAAGGGCAGTATTTACGAGTGGAAATTGTGCAAATTTTTATCTCATTACGTAAGCTTTGTTTTTTTTAACGTTTTTCTTGACACCTCAATATCCGCAGTTCATAATAAGTGGGACGATGGAAATAGAATCGTCTTAAATATTGGTCCACAGGAAACAGCACGATAATAATATATTTGCCGAGTTCGAGAGAAGTGGATTGCATGAAGATGTAAGATTTTTTTTTACTTCAGATGCTTCCCAGGGTGTCGAATCTGAGATTTAGATTTTTTTAGAGAATTTTTGAGACCGTATGCTATGTCAATACTGCTTCCCTTTCCAGTAGGAGAATATTAACATGAGATGGAGTTCTGGCGGTATATCCAATATGGACGAGTTGAATTGTCGGTCGAAAATGAAGTGTTTCTCATCCGAATACCTTAGGTATTGCGGACTTCAAGTAATTTAAAATTCCTAGTAGGATATGCCGTCACTTGAGTACATTTCTGAATGATTCTACGTGAAGGAGGTTCAAGCACCATTCAATCGACAGTTTTACGTTGTCTGACAGAAAACTAAGATAGTTCAATTCGAATAAAAGGCCCAGTGAAGAGATGGGTGCGCAAAAAGGGTTAGGTAACCATAAGTAAGAAAAACTAAAATAGAAGAAATCAGAAACTTCTATTATTCCCTTCTTATTTGACATATTCTTCTGATTTCATACTCCGGAAACTATTACTTATGGAGCACCACCCCAGGCACATGACCTCTAAAGGGTGGATAATTGAAGAAGGACGCGCCAAAAATACAAGCTCTGTGCCAGTTTCATCTTGACAATTCCTCGCCTTACGTTTCTTTAGATTCGATGTCATTTGAGACCCTTGCAGGTGCCAAACCATGCAACCATGTTTCCAAACTCTGAAGCTTAAAACATTGTGTGGCCACTTTGGCGCGAGGTAATTACCCCACAATTATTATTCATGGTTGAATAGTATAGTGCCGTTCAAAGTGGAGACTGTTCGAGCTCGTAACACCTTGTGGTTCCTATTGACGTGGTCCGGCAAATCATCGCATGCGTGCGAAACAGAGTGGAGTAATGTAGACTGAAGTCTAAAATTGGACTTTTCCGCCATAATATCATGGCGAGGGATCATACTGGATGGAGTGGAGTAATTTAACAATTATCAGAAGAAAGGTTGAGGTTTGTGAGTATTGCGCTTTGGTTTTATTCTGGTTCAGAAAATAATGTCTTTCCAGTGCCTCGGGATTTGATTAATCATTCATCCCAACTTTATAGTGACCATACTCTAATTCCAGGGGTTGAAGTCCAGGAATTGCTATGAAAATATATCTTACTGCTGTGGTTACTTTTTGGTATATGCTACAACAAATTGTGGTAATAGATAGAATGCAGCACCCCCACGCTGAAATGGCGTGTGGTTAAAGTTAAGGTTTCTGGGGATGGAATAATATTTCTACTCGAGGTGAGGATTTTCCGGTAATTATAATCGTTGTTAAAAACCCATTTGGTATTTGCCCGAGAGCTTCACCGTCAAGTAATACATTCTAATCAGGGATTCGGTACTGCCCCGTCACTTTCCTTGGTTACGGGTGTCTTGTTTTCGCACTACTTGCAGTATGATCAAAAGTAGTTTGACTTCTCGCATCATAATTACCGAATTGGAGCCGGATTACGCAAAGGGTACTTCCGTTGACTTCAGGGGATTCTGTTAAATACACGTTGAAAACAGTGTATACTTACCTTGGCATAATTATGTACATTTTTCTGTTGTAGTCAAATTGAATCTAGGGTAAAGCAGGTATATTTGAAGACTAAGAGACCACAGATCAAGGTGGTGCTTCCTGGGGATACTTTTGAGTACGTTTTTATGATGTATATTAACACTTGTTGGTTTCAGGTTTGAGATTATTGATACTACGGGTGCATGTGGTATGGTTGTTCTTACAACGTACATGTATGGCGCTTAACTGTACCGATGGTGTCAAAGGCTTGTGAAGTTTACTGATATGATACCAAATTGGCCGAAATCAAGTTGAGCATCTGCGAAATGTTCAATTGCCTAATAGAATCTGTGACAAGAAATCTCTTTTCCGCTTACATTTTACAATTGATTTAAATTTTCAAAGCGTACATTTCAAGTATGAGAGGGCGTGCTCGTTAGATGAACCTATTTCACAAATTGGCTCGATCTGTTACTTTCCTGCCATTTTCTGGGGGGCCATTAATTGCTCCCAAAACGCTTCTCAGCCTCTGGCCAGTTGATGACATTCCAGATGGCCTTGAAATAGTCAGCCTTGACATTTTGATATTGCAAGTAGTAGGCGTGCTCCCAAGCATCAATGGCAATCAATGGTACATAAGGCTCGAGAACAGTGTCCTGGTTGAAGGTGGTAACAACATCCAAGCTACCTCCGTTCTCCTTGTTCTTCACAATAAAAGCCCAACCAGAACCCTGAATACCAGCCAATTTAGTATTGGTGAGCTCAATTAATTTAGCGACAGAACCATATTGCTTGATAATCTGTTTTCCTAAGGGTGAGTCGTCAGCTGGAATTTTACCTCCACCTTGAGAAGGTGGGGCCAAGGTTTTCCAGAAGAGAGTGTGGTTAGTGTGGCCACCACCGTGGAATTTAATATTCTGTTGGATGCCAACGGCGGCCTTGACGTCGCCCTTGGAAGAAGCCTGGGCCAATGCTTCAATTGCTGCGTTGTAGCCGTTGACGTACACCTGGTGGTGTTTCTGGTGGTGAATTCTGTTAATTTCACCGGAAATGTGAGGCTCCAAAGCGTTGTATTCCCAGTCTAACTTGGGCAATTCGATTTTTTGGTAAGACATGATGAATTGAAGGATAAAAGAGAGTTACTGGATTCCTGGAGTGACAATAATGTCTGATTGCTCCAGCTAGTAATAAAGATGTATATATATTCGTTGGAGCCACGGTGAGCAAATTAATTACCGATCTGGAACCATGGTAGTTATTTCTAACTAGGCAATAATTACTAATCTGATTGAGAGAAAGCCTCCACAACTAGGGGTAAATCTGTGAAGCTAGAGGGCTACATTGCTGTTGAAATGGAGTGAACTACAAGGAACCCGCCACATAAAGAGACCACGAGCCACCACTGTGGGGAGCACTGAAGAAAATTAGACAGGTTTTCGGGCCGAAAGAGAGGGGCAGAATTTGGGGAAAAGAGGAACGGATAACATGAATGCAGAGGACTACGAGAAGGAAACGGATGCAGAGACACGTAAGTAGTAAGTTGGGACTGGCGGAGCTGTCAGTGAAGAAATCACGTGAAATGTAATGGTAGTGATATGTCACATGACATGCAGCTTGAGTCGTGAATGGAACGTGATAAACAAATCACGTGATGCATACATTCCGGATATGATCACCTGACATGAAACGTGACCTCTTAACACGTGCACATAAGCGTGACATTACATCACGTGATCGCGTCTAAGCTCACGTGTATTGTTATCACGTGACCATTCACAATCCGGCCGCTCGCTCGCCCCATCGGGCCCGCCTCGGCTATTTTTAGCCGCACGTGACCGGCGTGTCCGCCCCACCTCTGCATCAGGTGGGCCAGATCTAGACCGCCTCGTTGCCCTGGCAACCGCCCCCATTTAAGCCCTGCTTCAATCTAGGCCCACGTCAGCTGACCCCTATCGACTCTCCGTGCATGCAGCCAGCATGCACCTGCCTGTGTCCTGTGTCTAGCCATCTGCTGGTCCAATCTGTCAAAAATCCCTGCCTGGCCCTACGGTTGCTGTGGGGCCCGTTGCCGGCGTCATAGACAGTCGCTTGTGCTCGCCGAGCCTCGGCCGCCATGCTTGCGAAGCAACGGAGAAATTCGCATCCAAATCGGGCCACAGGCGGTTCCAAACGGCCATTTGCTCCCAGATGACGAGCAATGTGAAAAGTCGGAAAATGCGAAAACTCCAGTGAAAATGAAAATGAAAATGGCACTGGAAAATAGAACGTGTTTGCGTAACCGGCAGAACGCACCGGGCGAAGCCTGGAGGGGACGTAGACGAGGCCAGACGAGGCCAGAAGAGGCCGAAGACGAGGCCGAAGACGAGAACAGAAAAGGTGGACGGACTACGCCGTGTCTCTAGGTTCCTCCATCTCATCACAGGCGCCCGCCCAACTCAGCAGCAGCAGCAGCAGCAGACGAGGCTGATAAGCAAATCAGCCAAATCAGCAAGTCAAACTGTCGAGACAAAGAACGATCGGGTGGAGAAGGAACAAAGACAGCAAGCAGGAACAGACACAGAAAGGGCGGGCCAGAAATAGAAGTGGAAAACACCACCAGAATCAGAATAGACTGGCAAGAACACGAGACAGAGACCCCAACCCTCCCACCCACCCCCCAGGCTGGGCTGGTGGTGTCTGTCTATTTTACTATTTTAGGACCAGGAAAAATACACTCAATCCAGCAAAGGCGACCGCCAGCAACAACCCGACTCGACCCAGGCCTTGTAGTGTGGAGCACTGGAGCCTGACCATTGCTTTGTGTGTTTGCCCCGGGTAGCAGCCGTGTGTGTCAGTCTAGATGGAATTATTGCAATTATTGCACTTAGTGGAAATGGCGGTGTTGACGTATTCTGGTGAGGGAAGCCTAGGGGACGGTGTCTGTCTCTGTAGATGCTGTATTGTAGGTGCTGTATTGTAGATGCTGTTCTCTGTGTAGTGCTGCCCTTCTGTACATACTGTAGATGGTCTATTCTCTCCTTCTGTTCTCTCCTTCTGTTCTGGTCGCTGTGAATACCGCCCGCCTCTCGCTATTCGCATGGACATGCACTTTTCGCGCTCGCTAGTCCCCGTCACAAATGCCCGCGACAAGCACCACCACCACTTCGCCTTCACGGCCGTAGCTGTCTCGGACGGTCCTTGATCTTCACATCGTCCCACAAGCACGTCGCGTCCCCGGCTCCGCCCGTCTGGGCCCACGGCGATTGGCTCCGCCCTCCCTGGCGCCGCCGCTGCGGCCTGCTTCTACACCGCCATCCATGGATCGCCCGCGCCGCCAGCGCGCACCGCCCTCCCACTACCACCACCACCACCACCACCGCCGCCGCCGCCGCCACCAGCCCACTACCCTGCCCACCACCCTGCCACCTCTGACTCCAGCTTCGCCTCTGCTCCGCCGCCACCACCCCACCACCGTGTCTCCAACTGCTACCTCCCTTCCGTCTCCTCTTCCTTCCTCCTTCCTCCTTCCTCCCTTCCTTCCTCTTTTCCTCCTCCTCTCCTCCTCCTCCTCTTCTTCATTCTTTTCCTCACCTCTCTTTTCTTCCCCAGCCCTCTCGTGCCCTCCCCACCCCGCCGTTTCAGGGTAAAAATAACCTCGCTACTAACTATCTCGCCCCATCTATCTCACTGCTTTTATCCACACGTCCTTTTCTCCCAATAGATGACGCTTCAGCCATAGCCGTTTGCCTGTGTCTGTTTCTTTCTCCTGTCCCGTGACTTCTTCCCATCTGGCCCGTCCCCATCCTTCCAGACCTCCTCCTTCCCATTCTCGTTGTCCTCCTTCCAGACCTCCTCCTTCTACTTCGCTTCCACACCTCCTCCTCCTCCCCCGGTACAGGCCCCTCCAGTCCCATTGCCGTCTACCTCCAGCTCGCCCCATACTCTGCTGCGCCAGAGCCATCCCGTGTCTGTGGTCGCCGCCCTCCCTTCCTCCTTCCCCCATAGGCGCCAGTCCCGCTGATCGTTCCTCCCCGTCGTCCTCCATCGAACTCGCCTCGACAGCCTCCCCCAGCCCCCACCCACCATGAGCCACTCTCTGTCGCCCGTCAACAGGAATTCCATCTTTGGCTGGGTCAAGAACCTCAAGCGAGGCAACTATCTCTCCAGCGAAAGCGTCAACGAGATCACCTCCGACAACGACTTGCTCTCCACCGAGTCGCGCCTGCCCTCCAAGTCCACCGCCAATAGCATCCTCCCCCAGCAGTCGCTGCTGCAGCAGGCCCACGCCCCGCCGCCGTCCAGCCTCCCGTTCCTCTCCAGCTCGCCTCCGTCCCACTCACAGCCCATGCCCGTACAGCAGGCCGCCGAGTTCTTGCGGCCCTTGCTCCACCACAAGTCCCGTTCCAGCAACAACGTCAACCGCGTGCGCTCCAACTCGCTCTCCCAGTCGGAGAAGTCCGCCAGCATCCGCCAGCATCGCGACTCCTTCTTGCAGCACCACCTGTTGGTGGACGAGAACAGCAAGTACTTCGGCGTGCCGCTTGAGGACGCCATCAAGGAGGCCCTGGCCAAGATCTCCATCCTCAACCCCAACCCGGCCGACGACGCCGCGTCCTACGGCGAGATCCCCATCGTGGTGGCCAAGTGCGGTGTCTACTTGAAGAACAACGGCTTGAACGTCGAGGGCGTGTTCCGTGTCGGAGGCTCGTCCAAGCGCTTGAAAGAGCTCCAGGTTATATTCAACACGGCCCCCGACTACGGTAAACGTCTCAACTGGGACGGCTACACCGTCCACGACGCCGCCTCCATCCTCAGAAGATACTTGAACGCGTTGCCCGAGCCGTTGATCCCGCTCGATCTCTACGAAGCCTTCAGAGACCCTTTGCGTTCTCGTACAAGAATCATAAACTACATGAAGTACAAGGCGGAGAACCCCAGCAAGTCGTTGAAACCCGCCTCTGCCACCGCCCCCACCGAGCTGTCTTCGGCAGCCCAACAACCCAAGGAAGTCAAGCTGTCCTCGCCAGAAATACGTACTGGATTCTACGATTCCTCCGAGTCCCAGCCATTGACCGAAGCCAACATCGGCCGGTTCAACAACCACGGCAGTTCGAACCCTTCGTCGTCCTTCAACAACATATCGCCCATGAACTCCAATGTCCCCTCGGATCTTTCTCACTTGAAGTCTCAGCAAAATTACCAGAGCACTGCCGATGAGTCTGCTGCGGCTGAGGCCGCAGCCAAGAAGTCGGCCAAGAAATCAAAAAATTATAGAAAATTGACCAGGGATGTGCATGAGGTCATCGATGAGTACAAACTGTTGGTGGATGAGTTGCCGACTTTGTCCAAACAGTTATTGTTCTATATTTTGGACTTGTTATCGATGGTGCAAAACAACTCTAACGAGAACTTGATGTCTTCGAGAAATTTGGCTGCCATTTTCCAGCCTTCCATTTTGTCCCACCCCAACCATGACATGGATCCTGTCGAATACGCCTTGTCTCAACTTGTGGTGGAATTCTTGATACAGTATGCCTACAGATTATTGCCCAAGCAGCAGGCCTCTCCCGCCCATCCATCTCCTTCAAAGTCCATTGTCAAGTCACCTCCAAAAGCTGCCGACTTGCAAGTAGAGGCAAATGATGGTTTGGGTGAAGACAACCAAGATACCAAGCCCACTCCGTGTGTTTCTACCTCATTTGCTAATGCTGAAAATCCCGTTCAGTCGAGCAACGTCACTTCAACGAGCACAACCCCCATCGAAAGTGAAACCAATAATCCATTGTCAAAGCCTTCGCAGGCTCCATTCAAGAAGCAAGTCGACCCTATGCCAATTCCAGGCAACCTGGAATCTGCTCCGTTGGTATCTGACTACGACAATGAGTATGAAATCACCGATGATGATAACAACATTTCTGATTTGGATGAGCTCAATTCCAAAGACTTGCATTTACTCTCAAATGATGCTAGCAATGTGGTGTCTAGCACTGAAATCCCTAAATCTGCCGCTCACAATGTGGCGATAATTGTATCCACTCCTTCATCAACATCGGTGCCAAACACTGATGTGCCTACTGCAGAAACTTCAACTCAACCCAAACAAAGCTGAATGTATATCTTTTGTGATTTTGAGTTTGACAGAAACTTCCACACATACTCTCCTTTGTGGAATTCACCTTATAATACCCAATCATTGTCATTACTAGACCACTTCTCGATTCAATTTACTTTCTTGTTTTTGTCTGTCTTATACTTCAACTTAGTTCCCCTAGGAACTTCGTGTTTTACGCATTTATTTTTTCGTGTAATAGTATTAGTATTGAATTGGATTGTAGGAAGATACTTTGGATTAATGAAGGACTTTATTCTATAGATGATTGTGAAAGCCGGATTTTTTTCAATCAGTGGTGGTGCTTCTTGAGATTAATTATTTGCATTGGCAAACAAATAATTCTGAAATCAATCCAAAGCTTTTTGAATTAAACCCAAAACACACAAACATTCCGACACAGGTCACATACCACCTCGTCCGTGGTTCTAATTGTATTTCCAAACCCGTGCCAGACTTCATACTTCACTTCTCTATATGGGCGTGTCCGTACCATATTCACTTTTTCTGTCAACAACTCCAGCACCAAAACTACAACTCACTATTTGCCACAACCAGCCATGTCAGACGAAGAATCGTTGCGGAATCTCAGCGACGAAGAGGCCAAGAACGATGTTGATGACTTGTTCGGAGAATCGGATGCAGAAGACCAACCCAAGAGCCGCAGTGAAGGTGTAGAGGCAGGTGAAAATGATGATGAAGACGACGATGAAGAGGATTATGCCGAGTTGAAGACAATAGACTTGTCTCTTCCACGTCATTCCATCAACCAGAAGCACGAAAAGGATACATATATGCTCAAAATGCCCGTTTTCCTCAACGTGGAAGCACATCCATTCGACCCCAATGAGTTTAAGGAAAAGGTGAGCCAAAGCGCCATTGCAAGATCCAAAACCAACTTGACAGACAAAGAAGTGAAGAATGAGTTGGTGGCAGAAAAGCTTTTAAACGAAAATACCATCAGATGGAGATACTCGAATAGTGGAAATGATGAAATTATCAAGCAATCCAATGCCCACTTTGTCCAATGGAGTGACGGATCCGTATCGCTCAAGTTAGGTAATGAATTGTTCGACTTCAAACAGATGCCTATGACCGACACGTTTTTGGTCAAGACCCACGATAGTTACGAGATTTTGCAGAACGATGCCATCATCAACAAGGCAGTCAACTTGATACCTGCCTCCACACACACCTCCACGCATAGAAAGTTGACCCAGGCCGTCAAGAGCATTCAAAAGAAAGACAAGATCTTGAATACAATCACCAACGACGATCCATTGATGAAGCAGAGAATAGCAGACGAGAACGAGAGAAAGACTCTCAAGTTGAAGAGACAGCTTGAATCCAAGAGAAGACTCCAAGAAGAAAGAATGGATAGAGGCGGAAGTCTGCGAGACAGATACAGTCGGGAGGAGCGTGAGCCTGCTTACGAGAGATTCGCCAGAACTTACGGAGGCGATGAATATGATGAAGAGGATGATTTTGTGGCCAATGATGACGAAGAAGTAGAAGAAGAATTCGATGACGATGAAGAGGAGGAGGAATTCGAAAGAGGCGCTGAAAGATTGAAGCAGTTGAAGCAGGACGGCGATGCCAAATACAGAGCACCAGAACCTGAAGAGTCCAAGAGGAAGAGGAGAAGAATCATCGATTCCGATGATGATGAGTAGTTTAATTCAAAATTATGTATTATTAGCCACATGTAGTTTCGATTTTTACCTGGAATTTGGCAATTTGCTGGACTTGGGTCAAGACTGCCCATACTTTTCACCACCTTGCAGAATCTTTTCACGTTTTTCACTGAAATTTTTCACTTCCCCACAAATCAATGCAAGAACTGTAGAAATCGTCCGGACTTGGCCATTTGACTCAAACAGGGCCACTTTTGACGGTTAGTATATATCTCGTACCTGAGTTGCCCAATTCCATGATCCCTTTTAAGCAAACCCGCCATCTTTACTGGTGGATCCCAAGTCGTGCGGCTCCTTCCACCCGAATTCACCCAAACCGAGGCAGTTGATTTACTTAAACTTCCATATTCCTCATTTTCTTTCGCTATCTCCATGTCTTTGACCAGACCATTACGTCTTCTTCTCTTGGGAGCACCTGGCTCAGGAAAAGGGACTCAAACTTCCCGTCTTTTGACCAAATTCTCACAATTGCATGCCCTTTCCTCAGGTGACATCCTCCGGCATCAGGTGGCCCAAGCGACCGAAATCGGAAAGGAAGCTGCTAAGTACATCAATAGGGGCGAATTGGTTCCTGACAGCACCATGGTCCGGCTAATCACGCAGCAATTGGACCGTTCCAACTGGCTAGATGACAAAACTAGCTGGACTTTGGACGGGTTCCCTCGGACTGCTGCACAGGCCACTGCATTGAGAGAGGTTCTCTTGAAGACCAATTCGGAGATTAACCTCGTGGTGGAGTTAGATGTGGACCAAAAGGTCATTTTAGAACGGATCGAGGCTCGCTGGATACATCCAGGAAGTAATCGGATCTACAATCTTGACTACGACCCTCCCAAGGTGCCATTCAAGGACGACGTCACAGGCGAGCCGTTGGTCAAGAGAAAAGACGACACAGCTGAGGTTTTCCAAAAGCGACTCGACACCTACAACGAGGAATTGCGGGGCTTGAGAGCATTCTACGAGAGCAAGGGTGTCATGCATAAGGTGTCTGGTAACACCTCTGATATTATCTATCCCAAGCTCGAAAAGCTAATTTTAGAGCAGTTTTCTTAGCTATATCAATAAAGGCACGTTTATTATAAGAAGTAAACACATTTACACGTATCATGAGAATAAACATGGGGTAGTGGGGATTTCGTGTTCCTAGGGTATTTTTGGACATAAATTAAATTTCGGCCGGAGATAGGCACTATTTATCCAGAAAATGTGGAAGATGATTATTGCATTTTACTTTTTAAGTATTGAAGTATGAACGTTTAGCTTTAAATAATTAGCACCTAATAACTTGCAACACACAGATCTCAAACCAAGGCTATATCTGAAGGGTATGTATAAGTCAATGAGTCAGTATACAGATCATGTATTCTCAAATTCTAGGTATATTTCAGAAATGGTTGCGTGGTCTAGTTGGTTATGGCATCTGCTTAACACGCAGAACGTCCCCAGTTCGATCCTGGGCGGAATCATTCTTTTTAATTTTTAGTTTTGAGAAAAAGTACTTCAAGAACCAGGAACTACACTTTCATTTTTCTGCATATATTGGACGACGTTACAAACTATCTTTGGTATAGCTTATGTTTTTATTCTCTACTTCTGTAAGCTTTGGATCACTTAAGTGTCTTTGTACTAAATATTTTTATCCTTTTTAATGGGATTTCAATATATTGAGAAAATGTAATTAATCAAAATCAATTCAAAAAAGATCATTCAAAATGGAGAAACCTATGAAGAATTTCAATTTTAGTGAAGATTGACAGCGTTCTCCCCTTTCACGATGTTCCCCGGTCTCTGGACCCTCCAAGCAGTGTTGCTTTGCTTATGTATGGTCGTCGCACGCCCCAATATTGAAATACTGTGTATAACCTCACTTACATCTTCACTATTAATTTCTATAACTGGTGAAAGTCATTGCAACCAACACTAGCTGTTTGAGTCCAGTGGGTCCCCTAATACAGTCTAGATAGTCACCTCATTGATTCCAGAGCGTTAAGCGCGTCAAATCGGGACGAAATGAAGTTTTATATTGATGATTTGCCAGTCCTCTTTCCCTACCCTAGAATATACCCGGAACAATATGCCTATATGTGTGACATCAAGAAGACGTTGGACGTCGGAGGCAACTGTATCTTGGAAATGCCTTCGGGAACTGGAAAAACCGTGTCGTTATTATCCTTGACCGTGGCTTACCAAATGCACTATCCAGAGCATAGAAAGATCGTGTATTGCTCGCGTACTATGTCAGAAATTGAAAAGGCATTGATCGAATTGCATTCATTGATGGAGTACAGATCCAATGAGTTAGGATATGTGGAAGATTTCAGAGGTCTTGGTTTGACTTCGAGAAAAAACTTGTGTCTTCACCCGATCATTTCCAAGGAGAGAAAGGGCGCCGTGGTAGATGAGAAGTGCAGAAGAATCACCAACGGACAATTAAAGGATAAAATAGAGAAGGGTGCAATAAATGAGGATGAGCAGAGATCAAATCCAGAGAAGAACGCATTGTGTTCTTTCCACGAAAAGCTTAACGATTTAGATCAGCATGACTTGATTCCTCCAGGAGTTTACTCTTTTGATTCCTTAATCAAATACTGTAAAGAAGAGGGTACTTGTCCATACTTCACAGTCAGAAGAATGATTCCCTTCTGTAACGTGGTTATCTATTCATACCATTATCTTTTGGACCCCAAAATCGCGGAAAGAGTTTCGAAAGAATTATCCAAAGACAGCATTATCATTTTTGACGAGGCGCACAATATCGATAACGTATGTATCGAATCATTGTCTCTTGATTTGACGGACGATGTGTTAAAACGGGCATCTCGGGGTGCAAACAAATTGAACGATGCAATAGATGAGATGAAAGCCCAAGACAGTGAAAAATTACAAAACGAATATGAGAAGTTGGTCGAAGGGTTGCGACAGGCAGAAGTTGAAAGACAAGAAGAATTATTCATGAGTAATCCTGTTTTGCCACAGGATTTATTGGAGGAAGCAATTCCAGGAAATATTAGAAAAGCCGAACACTTTGTGTCGTTTTTGAAGCGCTTCATTGAATACTTGAAGACTAGAATGAAGGTGTTACATGTCATTAGTGAAACCCCGGTTAGTTTCCTTCAGCATTTGAAAGAGTTGACATTTATAGACAGGAAGCCATTGCGGTTCTGCTCCGAAAGATTATCATTGTTAGTCAAAACTTTGGAATTAAACGAAATCGAGGATTTCAATGCATTAAAAGACATTGCAACTTTTGCCACTTTGGTGTCTACCTACGAAACAGGATTTCAATTAATTTTGGAACCCTTTGAGACCGAGGGATCGACGGTCCCCAACCCAATTCTTCATTTCACATGTTTGGACGCTTCCATCGCCATAAAACCCGTTTTCGAGAGATTTTCATCTGTCATCATTACCTCAGGAACTATTTCTCCCTTGGACATGTATCCGAAGATGTTGAATTTCCAGACTGTGATTCAAGAATCGTACACCATGACATTAGCAAGACGTTCATTCTTGCCGCTTATTGTTACCAAAGGATCCGATCAAGTTTCTATTTCGTCAAGATTTGAAATCAGAAACGATCCTTCGGTGGTCAGAAATTATGGTTCATTATTAATTGAATTTGCAAAGATAACTCCTGATGGAATGGTAGTTTTCTTCCCATCCTATTTGTACATGGAGTCCATTATTTCAATGTGGCAGAATATGGGTGTATTGGACGAGGTGTGGAAGTACAAGTTGATCTTGGTCGAGACACCAGATGCACAGGAAACATCTTTGGCATTGGAGACTTACCGTAAGGCTTGCTCTAATGGAAGAGGCGCTATATTACTTTCTGTTGCTCGTGGAAAGGTTAGTGAAGGTATCGATTTCGATCATCATTATGGTCGTACTGTGTTGATGATTGGTATTCCTTTCCAATACACAGAGTCCAGAATTCTTAAGGCCAGATTGGAGTTCATGAGAGATCATTTCCAAATTAGAGAGAACGACTTCCTTTCTTTCGATGCCATGAGACATGCAGCCCAATGCTTGGGAAGAGTCTTGAGAGGTAAGGATGACTACGGTATCATGGTGCTAGCGGACAGGAGATTTTCTAAAAAGAAAAACCAATTGCCCAAGTGGATCGCACAGGCTTTGAGAGATTCGGACACTAATTTGTCCACTGATATGGCCCTTGCTACGGCCAAATCTTTCTTGAGAAGTCTTGCTCAACCAGCCAATCCCAAGGACCAAGAGGGTGTTTCTGTATGGGATCTTGAGCAATTGGAGAATTTCCAAAAACAACACCAAAAGCAATTGGAGGAAGAAGCTGCCAATGATAAGGGCAAAGCAGAAGACTTCATGGATATAGATGATGACGATTTTGACCTCTTGTAATATGTCAGGGTCAATTATGAGAATATAATGCATACCATGCGATATGAACTTATTTAACAATTTTGTTAATTGTAGACGTCTCATAAAGTCAACTGCACTAGTGCCAGAAGCTTGTGCTGTAAATCTTGGACTTGAACTAAGAAATTACTAGTTAATCAAATTAGCATGTCTAAATGAGCCACATGTGGTTCATGCTTCTGCTTCTCTGCTACTACTTTACTTTTCTCAATTCAACGGACTCTGATTCCTGTACAACTTTTCAAGATTTAAAGTGCTGAAATTGATCTGCGCACACACTAACATCTAACTACCACTACTATGACAACATGTCGAAGGCAGAGTATACTCCGGTTATACTTGAGCCTGGAACTCGTTCTATAAGAATCGGGTTCCCCGGAAATGCAACACCAACATCAGTGGTCTTAACTAGTGCAAAATTTCCATACCATTCTCCCCACAAAGAGTATCCTCCATTTCTAGACTTGGACAATTCTGCCCTTCAACCAGAACAACGGGAGGCATTGATAAATGAAATCGTCAAAACAAACCCAGAATACTCCCAATTGTTTGAAATTTACTCGAAAGAGAGACACAAGTGGATCCATTTGAACTGGAACCCTTCTTCTCGAGTTCCACTTGTACAAGAGGATTGGCACATCCAGCAGGTTCTCACAGATCTCCTATACAATGAGTTGTCTCTTTCACTACGCCGATGCAAGATAATCTTGATTGATAAAGGGTTTTCATTGCAGACAAAAGTCAAACTCTTGGAAATGCTTTTAAACAAGTTCAAAGTCAAATCTGTAATTATGGCACCATCTCCGATGCTTGCCGTGGTTGGAGCTAACCGAAGAGATGCCCTTGTATTTGATTTTGGCTGGGAGGCACTCAAGGTGAATTCTGTGATAGATTTGAGAGACATTTCCAATTTCAACGACGAGCACTTCAAATTCGGCAGTCTTTCTTTGCATTATCAAACAGTATTGGAGTTGATTCAATTGCACAATAACTCTATTCAAGAAAAGCTCTTGGGTCGCGAGGATTTGTTTGATATAATAGAAGAATTTATATCCAAGGCGCTGTTTGTAAATGTGGACAAAACAGAGCTACAAGTTCCAGATTTCACCATTGTGGAGGGCGTGGTGATACCTGGAAGGCTAAGGTATCAGATTATTGAGAACTGGCTTTTCTCTGATGATACTTTCAAGCAGCTTGTTTGTTCTATACTTGAAAAGGCCAACTTCGATACCCGGCCAGCATTGCTTAATAACATTGTCATAACTGGAGGAATATCAGAGATACCTGGCTTCAAAAACAGACTACTTCATGAAATCAAAACTTGGACAAATTCGCATAGAGTACAGGGGTCGATTACGCTAGGGCACTGGCCTGGATGTTCATTGTATGTTAGCAGTAGTTTGGTAAGAGAAGACAAAACAGTATGGAAGGAACGGGAAATCACTCGGGATCATCTTAACTCGCTATCTACAGACCATGGGTTCAAATTTGCTGGTCTTCCTGATGCATTCAATTCTCTTTATAAGGTGGGCATATAGCACAAAATCTAGAGATGAATTACAGACTTAGCGATTCGGAAGCAAGTTCTAGTTCATCAAACACTTCGTCATTTACACCCGTAGTATCAGGCATCGCGTCTTGAACTTTATCTTCATGAATAGGCAATAAAAATGGAGCCCATGGGCGTTCCTTTTCTACTGGTCCAAATATCCACGAGAATACACACAGAACTAAATGAGCAATTCTGTTTGGTTCCTTGGACCGTGGAAGCATTAACTTTTGTACTTCATAATCAAGAATGGAAATAAGTCGGGTTTCATTGTCGCTATTCTCAGCAATCTCTGGTAAATCGTGCAAAGGGCCGACAGTTTTGCAATTAAAGGCAGAGTCAATTCGATGCAACTCGAGCTTCGTTCCATTTTCTGCCAATCTACTTGTCATGAGTGGAATAAAAGTATTAGCATTCAGGACCAAGGGCGATTTTGGGATGAGCTGTGGGCATTTTGTACCTCTGATAGTGGAAAACCCCCGTAAAGTTAGAGATCTAGAACCAATACATTCATTGGAGTCGGAATCTTGCGCTTTGTGAAAGCCAAGAGGAGACTTATATTGGGAGAATAATTCGGTGCTTTCAATTTTTTCTAATTCGAACCCTGGCTCAGTTGTACCTTCTGTGCCAGGCTGTTCAACTTTACCTGAATTGATGGATATATCATAGGCTATATTTTCCTTATTTTCCTCGGAGAAACTATGATAGAGCTGTTTCTGCCTTTTCTGCTGTTTATTGTTTGAACGAAGAGGATGAGTAGATTTCATGGAATTAGGATTCTGAGACCAGGGATGCTCGGTAATTGCATCAGTTATACTTGTAGGAGAACGCAAGAAGATCCGATTGGACTGGGGCGGTATTTGTATCCGCCTTTCTCGCCTTTCAACTGCCATTTGGTTCATTAATAAATCCCTATCTCCAAGAACCATGTAAATTATTTTGATCTGTGTAGAAGTAAAGATTGCAATTTTTGCAATGAGGCTAATTTTAATGACATATATTGCGAGTATATGTAAAATATCCGTACTCTAGCCGCCAACAACTTTTGAATTTATTGCCGATTAATCCCACGATTAATCCCTTTTGGGATACTATAATGGTGTCATTTTTAAGGAACACACTGGCCAAATCAAGTGGTGTACGCAAACAACTAGTCGACATAGAATGAGTCCGAATAGGCTGGGAATAATTGTACTCAAGTGATTATGACGCACTTGCAGAACTATTGAGACAATTCAAGACAACAGAGGACACCATATGTTTTCTGGCTCACTTGTTTGTCAGAAGAGACAGAGTTCTCCTTTTGGCGAGACAGTCTATCCGATGATAGTATCGGAATATTGGATTTTACTGAGCTGGGGAATATGCTGGATATTGTAGGGGTAATATTTTGGGCATTGAAGGGGTGGAACAAATTGTACTTAGTGTGGCGTTGTATGCTGGTTGTCTAAGAGTTGTTTCAATTCGCCTGTGATGAAAGTGCAGCCAATCTCTCCAATTATACCCTTGAAGTTGAATATTGCCTGAGAAAGCTCTTATCTAATATAATATCTGTATCTGTTTTTCCTGTCAATATACAGCCCAATTGACCTGGTATCATATCCCATATTTTTACCCAATATTTCTATTTCCCACTTATTTGCACTATTATGTCACAAATATTAGCGCAATCAATTCAAATCACCACTCTTCATCAAACTGCCGATGTAATCCTGCAAGTACTGGTTCTCATTCTCGTATCTGTCGCTTAGGTGCTGAGTTTCTCGGATGTTGGAGATCAAAGTGGAGATCTTGGCCTTCAAATCAAGAATCTGGTCGACCTTTTGCTCCTTCAGCAAATCTGGTGTCGCTTCTGTCTTGTTGTGGCGAGTTTTCAGGGCAGCTTCTGGGGTTTTGGCCGAATCCAGCACCTCTATTGGTCCAGAAGTTGTAGTTTCTGCAGATGGATGCAGTGACGTAGTATGGCCTAAATCAGCACCAAGATCGAAATCCTCAGAAACAGGTACCGCAATTTCATTCAGATGATGCGGTTCTGCGGATTCAGAAGCCAGATTGGGAGTGGGAGAGCTCATGAACGTGTTATTGCATTATCAAACTGGCTACTTGGTATATCTATTATTGGTGCGCGCACGCCAAAAGTGGGTCAGCACTCTAATCGGAACATGAGGGAACCATTGCACCACCGCCATTACCAACATACACACCAATCATGTCCTGGGAAGGATTCAAGAAAGCCATCAATAGAGCTGGTGCCTCTGTTAGTGTGAAAGATGTAGACAAGACTATCGACAAGGACTTTGACGTCGAAGAGAGAAGATACAAAGTGTTGAAGACCGCAGGCACCAATCTCCAGAAGGCATCCAGAGGGTATTTGGACTCATTGAGAACAGTCACTGCATCGCAGGTGACCATTGCTGAAATTGTGGCCAATTTGTACGAAGAGGCCAAGCAGGGCCAGTCCTTGTACTCCAATGTTGGAAGTATCTACACCCAGAGTGTCCGTGAGTTTGACGAGGAGACAGTGAAGCAGATGGATGGACCCTTCAGAGAAACGATTTTGGACCCCATAACGAAGTTTGCCGCTTACTTCAATGAAATCGACGACGCCATCAAGAAACGGGCCCACAAGAAGATTGACTACGATCTGTGCAAGGCCAAGGTGAGGAAGCTTATAGACAAGCCTGCCAAGGATGCGGCCAAGTTGCCACGTGCTGAGAAGGAATTGACCGTGGCAAAGGAAATTTTTGAGGACTTAAACACACAATTGAAGGAGGAGTTGCCCCAGCTCATTGCATTGAGAGTGCCATTCTATGACCCTTCATTTGAGAGTTTGGTCAAGATCCAATTACGTTTCTGTACGGAAGGTTACTCGCGACTTGCACAAGTGCAGCAATACTTGGACCAAACTTCGCGTGACGAGTATGCCAATGGTTTGTTGGACGGAAAGATCGACCAACTTCTTGCCCAAATGAACACCTTGAACATCACTGCTTTAGGTCAGAAATAGTGAATCCCAGCAAATGCCTGACCTATTAAGTGTTTGCTTGTACTGATGAATTTTTAGGAAAACGCTAAGAATTTAGAAGATAAATTGCAGTTATTTGATTGAATTTAGCTAGCTGTACTGTTTGAGATGTCATGCTAGTCCAGTTTATGTAGATTACTCTGGACTAGTCAGAGATATTGCCAGTCTTCTGTCTGTATGAGGTGAATTTATGCGAAATGTTAACTTTAAAAGTGTAAACGCTAGGATTTGTCATGCTGTGGTGCAAGAATGAGACGAAATTTTGTACAAGCTTCTAAAATTGAGTTTTAGCGTGACATAATTGACGAGTTGAAAATTAGATCATCTAATTATTTGCTATTGTCACTTTCGTGTTTGTCAATTTTTTTTAGTTTGTCAGTTAAACATTGGAAATTTGAAAATTGAATTTTTATACAAAAAATTAGAAAAAGTGCATTTCATCGTTCTATTTCAATTTAGCACCCAATGCAGATGAGTTAGTCTATAAAATATGATACAATTTATAAGCCCAATGTATTTAGAATCATTACGTCAATAGAATTACATGCCCGGTGTATTCTATGCTCAACACAAGTAGCCCATTTCACGTCATTAGATGATTATAAGTTTAGATTAAGAGCACTTCAGCGTCGGTGCATGATGCGGCCATGATATAGGCAAGTCCAAGAAATGGACTGGCCGAATGCCCTTATTGCAATTCTTGAATTGTTTGAAATGAGTCCATACCCTTCTGTCCGTGCATGTGCATTGTCACGTTTGGGCAATTCCAAAGCTATCGTTTTCTGTGCCATAATCGGAGACACCGAAATCCGAACCTTATCTGCCCCGGCAGGCATGTGAACCGACCCTTTCCAGCAATGTAGAAGGTTCTGGAATAGTTTCAGGATCATCAACGTAACAACAACATCATCATCATCATCGTCATTACTTCATGCGTTCTAATGTAGCTAGGGTGATTTAGAATTACAAATCGCTTGATTTTTCACCAATGACCCTGAAGAAGAAAAGCTGTCACTTCTGACACATAGCACGAGATACCCTATACACGTGCCGTTTCCGCCATCACCTGCTTCTTCAGGTCAGGACAATAGAAGAGAGACTCCGACTTTCGCACCCACACCTGACCAGAGCACCTGATACCCTGCCCACATGACCCAGTAACGGCATGCCAACGCCAATAACCGGACCCGTACTTCCCCACCGTGCCAAAAACTCCGGTCTGTGCTCCGTATGTATCCGATTTAGCTTTCCTCCGGGTTTGCCCAACATAACTGCAATCCTGGTCGAGTAATTACAGGATCGGCGGTACACTAGATTGCTCAGTGCTCGCTAAACCAAATCCAGGGCCCTCACTGAATTCCACACTTACCAACAGATGTGAAATCGCAATCTTGGGTGTCTGTAATTGCATTCCGACGTCCGTGTAACATCCACGCTGGCAAGTAACCCAATGAGATACACCTTTACGCATGCCCGGCCCACAACTTTAATTCTGCCGCAAGTGCACGCCTGGCCCAGCCCTGGATAGCCCTAGCCCGCTGACCCTGTCACCTGTCCCTGTAGCCTTAATTGCCAGCACACGTGATCCCTCTCGCCCAACCAAGTGTATTTTGTAAGGTTGCACATAAATACCAGCTTTCCACACCTTCGACTTGCTTCGTCCATCCTTATTCAGCCGCGTCTTTCTCCAACAAAAGACGTGTACACATATATACAACAGCACCGTTCTATACCTTCATTCTTCCACATCCATGCACACGAATGGGCACCGACCATGAAATTCCAGTGCCTCACTCAGTTCTATCGGCAGACGGTGATCAAGCTAATATCCTGGCTGATCTCTAACCCCCAAACCTTGATATTGGTGCCGTCCATCCTCGTGTTCATCTTCGCCTACAATGTGGCCTACGACTTTACCATCAAACGAGTCAATTCCCACCTCCTGGCGTACCACTCAACCACCGGAGTGGAGCATCTCCTGTCGCCTCACGTCCTCGACAGCTCACGGCTTCTCCAGCAATACCTCCACCGAGATGTCGAAACCACGCCACCATTTGCCTACCTCTCCAAAGTGGTTCTCGCCAAAGAGGATGCCCCCGACCTTGCACAGGCCAATATGCTCACCTACGACACCTTTTTCCAACTCCACCTTCTCCATACCTCCATTACCCAGACCCTAGGTGACGGCGTGGTAGTGGTGTCGCCATTGGCCGACTGGCCCATGAACTCTATCTACTGGGACAATCCGGCCATGGCACCCGCCAGCTTTGACGAGTACTTGATCAAGTACCTTAACTACGACTTGAACAACCTCTTGACCTTTCTCTACGTGGACCAGGTCATCAAGTCCAACCATTTAATCAAGTATGCCAAGCACATCAACCTTTATGTCCTTCACACCCAAGAGCCCGGCCCCATCGGCACCCACATTTCCAGCTTCTTCGCTAATACCCACACCCCTATCCAAGTCGAAGAAATTATTTCTGTTCAAAAACAGTCTAGCATCGGCGATTTCATTCGCTATTATCTCATTCAAAAGAAGCAACGTTTTTACGCCAACATTTTTATCTCTACAAGCAACACCTTCATTTACACGACAATTTCGTCTTTCATTGTGTTCATATATGTTTCCATATCTAACTCCCACAAAATTCGCTCCAGTTTCGGTCTCGTGCTAGGTTGGATAGTGGGTGTGCTCATGTCGTGTGGAGCAGCAGTTAACCTCACCGTGATGCTTCACGGCCACATGACATGGAGAATGATTTTTGAGCCTCTGACGGCATACACAAAAGCATCCTATGTTCTTGCTATCCTCATAATGAGCTCCAACGGCTTGTTTACCGTCATAGATGCATTGGCCGTGTCAGAGGCAAACGCCATGGACTTTCACAAACGATTGTACAGGCTATATGTTGGATTCCATGGGTTGTCATTGATCATCAAACCATACCTTTTGAGCTTGGCCGGTTCCTCAATCGCTTATTGGGTTGGAAAATTCCTTTTGTACTTTTATACCGATGGCAACCTTTACAGCTATTTGATTCACAGGTACTTTAGGATTTACGAGGTTATTGTACTTACTTTGTCCTTCCAGCTTATTCTTCAAAGTACTTATCTCGTGGGTATAATAATGGTGGATTTGAAACGGGTGGATGTGACGAAAATTTTGAATGATGAATCCATGATGCAACTGGATTCTAATGACAGCGTGATCAATGAAACCGAGGGCGTTAACGTCATCTCCTACAACCTTCTCAAACTCGACCAACCATCCCATCTTCGCCCTTCGAGAACCGTTTCTCCTACTCGCTATTATTTGGGTCAATTCTTCTTGAAAATAGGATTTTCCGTTAACAACAGCAAGTCCAGTATTTCTTTATTAGGCGCAAGCTTGGTCTTGATATTGGGTGTTTTTGTGCATTGGGCATTGATCTTGCCACCGCATCTTATGAATGAAAATCAAAAAATAGTTGATCTTGGCGGTTTGCGCATTCTCAGTAACACCAATAATTTCATCTACTATTTGGAACTTTTGTCAATTCTTATCTTTATTGTGGCCACTGCATTGATTGTGTTCAGGTTAACTAAATCTATGTGTCCATCAATTCAAACCCTGCTAAAGGGCCGTACCAACAGTCTCAGTGAGCAAGATTTTGAAAGCGAAAAGAAATATTTCAATATCATTCAATTGCCCGAGGATCCTTCCCGCATTTCGTCTCATCCTTATCATTCTCTGGATATTATTAAAGTGAAGACCAATTCCAAGAGCTCCTTCGTGGTGTCTATTGGGTTAGACAGACAAATCCTTGTATGGTCACCGTTATCAAACCCCACACCACCTCCAATCAATATTGCAACAACAATTACAGAAAACAACCAAACCAGAGAATTCTGGCCAATCAACCATGTTAATATCAGTGACGGGGGTGACTACATTATTTTGATCAACTATAAGTATGGTGGAATAAAATGCTTCGAAAGGAAGGAATTAGACTATAGATGGGAGGTTACATTTTCACCTGAGCTCAAGGATTTGATAAAGCAAAAGAAGTTCAAAATATTAGAATCTTTCTTTAGAAGAAGAACCGTTCCTGGCTTCTTGGCGAGAAAAATGATTCAGAAACAGAAACAACTCAAGGCAACAGAAATGGTGTCGAGTAACAGCACTGGAAGCAGAGAGTCAAGACGGGATAGTAACGTTTCGATGAACTCCATGAATGGAAATTTCCCATTACCTTTGAATCACGGATCCAAAAGTAAAGAAGAAAAGGCAATCGAAAAAGAGTTGGCAAAGGATGACTTTTTGGCCATTTTGGAAACGGGTGAATTAGTTACTATTTCGTGCATTGATGGAAGTTCCAAAATTGTAAATATCCTTGATCTAATTTACCCCGATCGCCAAGAGGATCTCAAACTTGTGTCTGTGAAAAAAGTGAGTACTCCGAGAATCAATGATAGAATAGTATGTCAAGTGAGCAACTATGATTTACTTGTGGGAACTTCAATCAACAATGGCTGGAAGTTTAAAATACTTCCTGTCAAGGAAGGTTTCTATAACCAAGAGGGAGCTACCATGATTCCTGGCTTGATGTCTAGGGACAATTCATATCTTGGAGATAATGATTTTTCATCAATTTACACGGCAAGCAACCCAAAGACTCCTAAACCAAAGCTCGAAACTTATCAAGACATACAGGAGCGAAGCTCTCATCTATCTACTATACAAGTTAACAAGCCGATTATTGTCCCAGTTGAATTTGTGGGTATGATTGTACGGGTAAGAAATGCAACAGCAGAGTTAATTGATATCCAACGGGGATTTGTGTTGAAGACATTTAATGTTGGTCATTTCAAACCCTCGTCATTCAAGGTATCACATCTGGAGCCAACTCATTGCAAATTCTGCGGTTGTGCGTCAATTCAATCATTTTCTATTGTATACGAAGACTTTGATCAACCAACACTTATGATCCACACCTTTAAGATCGATATCAAGCGTTCGAAAAATAATATCTGTTTGAGAGTGGAAAGAGATCCTAGAGAAATTAGATGTCTTGGTTTCAGTGCTGCCACCGAACACCAGCACTGGTTCAACAATGTTGAAGGATGGCTGCTTACTGATGTTAACATGGTCATTGGACTTCGCAAAAAAGGTGTATTGAACGACGACACCTACCATGATCAGGAAGAGGAGTTCGAGAACATCCCATATTCTCCCAAGAGTCCGTCTTTTGAGAGTTTGGTGGCCAATTCGGGATTGCACACTTTACGAAAGCGCAAGACGCTGGCGCACAAGCCCCAGATGGAGATTTCTTCTCGTACCGCCATGAGTCAATTGTGGGACGGCTTCATAATCACTGTCTTTGACGGGAAAGAGATCCAATACCAGATTCCGGCTACCAGCGAGGAGTTTATTTCCAATCGGATCAACTCCATGGAGAAGTATGGATACAAGTCTGCTATTGTTAGCTCGTCCAACATGATGGAGATCTTGTACCTCGGAAACGACAAGCTTATCGAGGACGATATCTACTTCTCGGGAACAAATGCTACGATTTGGTCGGTGCTAGAGAACGAGAACCCGCGTGGCTTAGGGCAATACGACGAGCATGATGCCTTGAAGCCAATGCAACCATTCAACAGTGAACTTCTTTTTATCAACAAAAGACGCAAAATGTCGGAACGCAAAGGCCGCACCAGAGCATAGGATTTCCACGGACTGACTTTATCATGACGTCTCCAGTGCTACTAACTTAAAGTCGACTTTGCTCTGCTAAGCACATGCTTCATTGATAGCTTTCCATGGTGGTGAAAATTACACTCCATCATAGCTCCTTCTCTCTATGTTGTATTGATCCGTTTATAGTGCTTCACGCCTGTACATATACGACATCGACTCATGTATTTCCACAATTCCGTGATGGACCCTTGGGTTGTAAGATTACGTAAATCATCGCTTCTTACGCATGGAATCGTGCGTTGTTCCGATCTTTCCCGGATGTGGGAGTGGAGTCATGCCATCTAAAAGAGCGCGGCCGGAAGTGAATATTTGCAAACCCCGTTGCTTGGCTGCATTCAAATCCCGCTCCTGCACTGATTGTGGAGTATATAAGTAGATGCAAATTACCATGGAGGAAATCAATGCAATTGGCATCAAGAATATAGGTTCACTTGCTTATAAATCCATACTAAACACTTAACATGAAGATTTTATCCGAAGAAGAGAGAAACGCCCACTGGAACCATGTTCTTATTGAGGGTGCCAAAGGTGTGGCTGTCGGTTTAGGTGTATCTTATGGTCTCATTCAGCTTCTTAAGTACAAGCGTCCCGCTATTTACAAGGGTATGAACGCTTCCGTCAAGGCTGCCTGTTGGGCTGTCCCCACTATCGGTATCGCTGCTTTTTATGCTGATGACGGTTCAGTTCAGTTTGAAGAAGACACCTACAGATCGGAGTACTTGAGAAGACAAAGGGAAGAAAAAGAAGCTATGCTTGCTAGCATGTCTAGCACTGACAAGTTCTTGCATTCACTTAATGAAAACAAGTACAAAGTCATCGTCGGTGCTTGGGCCGGTTGCTTGTATGGTTCCTGGAGAATCGTGAAGAGAGACCCCTACATGAACACCGCACAAAAGCTCGTGCAGGCCAGAGTCTATGCCCAGGCCATCAGTGTGGTGCTCTTGTTGGGAACCCTTGTTCTTTCTATGAGAGAGGCGGAATTAAAAAAGAAACAGCCCAAGGCTATTCCTGAGTGGAAGAGATACTTGGAGGAGCAGGAGCAAATCAAGAAGGAAACCAACTAATTATTTAAAGTGAGATAACATTCTCGGGGTTTTTCGCATATAGTATATAGATTTGATTAATGAGCATGACGATAAAATATAGGTTTTCTAAGAAGATAAGTTCCTTCAATAGGTACTTTTATCTATTAGTTTTCAAGATAAATTCCAACAGTAGGAGAAAATGGATAAGACGGGAGTATATCATTAGATAGCCTTTGGTAAATTTTGCTATTTTGCAGATGCTCGTCAGTATTGACTACTATGTCCGAGGAGAGAAGGAGGAATTTTAGCATGTTTAAGTACATTCTTTTAGAAAGCTCGTTAGAAGTTTCTGAGATCGTCTTGGCGATTCAGAGTTAGTTTTGCTTAGAGTTCCTGATTTTCTTTATTATGCATGGTTCCATAACGTCCTAAATAGGAAACGAAATGTGAGGATGTTGCAAATTTTGGTTAGAAGTATGGACTTTTCTTAATCGAAAAGAAGGTATCGGTGTATCGATATATTGCAGTATAGGTTTTCTTGAGTATTGCAGTATAGGTTTTCTTGAGTATTGCAGT
>JAJMBP010000024.1:0-210656 GCA_030565345.1 Suhomyces coccinellae | reverse complement strand
ACCTTTGACGACATTCATTAATTTTGCGCGTGCCAATAACCTTGGAAATACTGTACCAAGGAGTAAACGGGAACTCGGCCGAGTCTGCAAGAATAGACTATGCATGGGAGCGCCCGAGTTGTAGATAGTGCGATGCACAGAGAGCAGAGTGTGATGAGAGGAGGCAGAGAGAAGAGAAGAGAAGAGAAGAGAAGCAAAAAGAGAAGAGAAACAAGGGGATGGAAAGAAGAAAGAGCACAAGCAAGGAGTGAGCCATAGAGAACTACACATCTACACAGTGTTGTGTATTTATACATGCACTTCTGTAGGTATATATATATCCATATGTATCTTGTGTCGGAGCAACTCCTAGATAGGAAGGATATTTTCAGTGAGTGGCCTCAGGTCGCTGCACAGTCCCCCCTCCGCGCCCCCACTCCCCCCCTCACTATGCCCAGCATTATTTTTGGATCTCAGATATAGGCAAGTATCGGAGTTAAGATTCTCTCACCTTCTGATTTGGGAACAGGTGCTGCGTGACCCCCATCTTTTTGGAGCAACTATATGCTGTGCATGCATGCGTTCTCCCCAAAATTATCAAGCACAAACTGGCCTTATGGGCTGTACTCGGAAGCCCAACATTATCTTTTACATATGAGGCTACCGGTGGTGAGGCGCTGGATGGACCTGCGGTGCCTGCCACCACGGCCGGACCAAGCTCCGGCCGCTCTCCAGCGGCGCCAGACACCCCGATTCCCACTGCATCTGGCGCATCTGACAAAACCGGCCGCGGCTGTACGGAAGGTGCATCATGCACAGCAGACGCAGGTTACGGGTGCGGCCGCTAAATGATCTTGGTCTTGCCAACCCCCGAGCCTAGGAGGTCACTGCACCGCTGTTGCTGCGTGGGCCGCCACGCAGTGCCCAGAACCACTCCCACGTTAGCACTGGCGCAGAAAGGCGGTACCTTGCCCTTTTTCTCTGGACTCCGTCTCGCTGGCATCTGCCAAGAGCCTCCTGTTTCACTTCATGCGGACGCACAAACACTTTCTAGAAACTGTACATGCAGTCGCGATAGGCATGGAATATCGCACTGCATGCGTTGAAAAAGCCCTGCCAGTTGCAACCCGTGGCTTACGCTTTGGGAAGGAAGGCTTTCTGTCTCTTTCTCTCTGTCTGTGTCTGTGTCGGGATGTCGTTGTGTCTACAGCCAGGCTGCTTTCCAGGCACCGCCGCTCCACCGCCGTCAGCCTCGTATATCAGGGAGAGCGCCAGGACCGGGTCGAGTCCCCCACGGCCGTGAAACTGCCCGGAGTGACTCGCGCTCGGGGGAACGCTAGACATGGACATGCGCTTCCTGTAGCCCAGCGAATGTCAAAATAACTAGGACGCCCAAGGCGAACGCTGCACCCGACGGTTTGTGTCCTGTGCAGCAGCTCCAGTCAAACAGAACATGGCGGAGGAAGTCGATCCACCCCAGCCAGCCAGCCAGCCAGAGGAGTCCGAGTGAAGGCTCACGAAGCACCAACGTTGTGGTGCATGTGCTTGGCGATGGAAGGCAAGGAGGCTTGGTCTAGTGGGAGCCGACGTGGACCACGATGCGAGGAGGCCGGATAATTAGGACAATTAGGACAATTGGGACATTTGGGAGGATTTGGAATATTGCAATCACTAGGCCTTCGCAATTACAAGGACTTGGCTGGGTGCCAACATACATGCCAGGTGCATGGCGAAGATGATGCAAGTCCAAGAGCGGGGCAGACGGTGACACCAGGCTAGGCTCGGAGCGGACCGGCCGCGATCCTCCGGTGCATACTGCAGCAATGACGGCATGAGCAGCAGGGATGTGGTGCATCATGCCTATGCCAATGCACGGCTCCAGGCATCTTGGGCGGGGGACGGGCTGGAGAGACCGCCAGCACGAGGGCTTCAATTGTCGCCAAATGGAGGCGGTGCGGTGCTTTGCTTAGAGGATGGCCAGCCCATGGATCGGAAGCGACGATTCCCGAAAAGCCACTTGTTTCAGGGCGGTTATAGGTTGAGATGACCAATAGGTGGTGGTGGCCACAAATATTTTTTTGGAGCTAGCCATGTCAAGACTGGCCACAGGTTTAGCCGGGTTAGGAGCGTGCATATTTTAGATAAAGAATTCTTGCGAGTGATCTATTGCAGATCGGCTTAAACGCAGCATATGCACATGTGTGGGCCAACAGTGCAGCTGAGGACATTTTGTGCGCCCAATAAATGTCTGTCCGCCAGTAGGGGTTATGGAGGGAAGATCTACAGTGCCTCGAGCCAGCACGACGCCGTGCTGCATCGGGCTTTGTTTGCGTCTCGCTAATGTTGTGCGCCGGGTGTGGCGTGGGATGAAACTGTCTCCAGCGCCTCCCCGAGCTCCGTCCATTAGAAGCAGATCCTATCTGTTGACACGGCTTCACACGTCATACCGTGTCAGAATAGTGCATGCAGCTATATTCAACAAAGGATGCATCAGGGAGCGTTTCCTAAACGGGCGTGGGGACGCTTGTTGGTTATTTCAAATTTGCGCAATTTTTTAGTGCCAGGGACCGACTCTTCCGATCATACAGGACAGGTCTAACCCAGGTTTTTCATATGGTACACAGGACAGTGGTTCTAACTTCCTTTTACGGCATGCTTGGGACGGTCAATCTTGCTGTATCTTGGGGTTCCCGACTGTTTGGGTCCAGTATGAGCAGTCGAGGCCACTAGGGTTGCTGCTAGCCCTTCTCTTTCACCGCACTCTTTTCCCTGCATCAAGCTGGGGTCCGATTTGCATTCCTAGTTCCTGAAGATCCTCGTCCACTACATAGTCAAATTTAGTTCAGAAAATCAAGAATACTCCAGAAACCGCGCACCCCATCAGTTCTGGAGTCATTCTATTATGTCAGCCGTAAAGAGCCGTATTTGGGTGGTTATGAAGGGTTGGATATGGACATTGGCACCCCACACCAGGAGCCACAGTTTGACAGCTCGCCTAGTCATTCCGTGGAGGAGCACGTAGGGAGAGCGAAGCTTGGGCAGCTGCTGTCTAATTATAGCCGTGGTGGACTCGCAGATTCGAAGTGGAGGGCGTTTTGGTCTTGGAGGTTGTGCTTGAAAAGTTGATAATTATAGCTCTAATGGGATGCATGCATCCAAGTATTGCGGTCCAGGTTTTTGCCTCGATTGCAGGCGCAACAGGTAGACGAAGGTGGTGAGGATGCCATAGGACCGATAACCCGCGGAAGACACATGGCTGAGGTGAAACCATACGACTTAGCGAGATAAGACCTAGGGCGCAATTTGACGGCGCAGACACGTTGGCGTTGTTTCCGACCCAGGCAGTGTAGTTTTGCGCTCTGAACAATCACTTTGCGTTTTCGTTTGCATGGCATTGACGTGGGCTTGTTGATGAAATTGACTCGTTCGGAACGACTTCCTGATCGCCATGGAGGCTTGGGAGATCGGTGATGTCCCTCGCACACGGCCCGAGGGCTTTTCTGTCGGGAGCAGATACGACGCTTTGGACCCTGGCCGTGCTCCTTGCAACACCATCCCAGCAAGGACAAATAGGGTTTGATCTGGGAAAAATCTGTGTGAAGATAGCCCGGTCGATGAAACGGGCACTACCGAATTACATGAGATGTTTGAGGAGACGAGGTGCTTGTGAAGAAAGTAAAAGTGGAGGGCTATGGTCCGAGCAGAGCAGCATGAAGCAGAAAAAGACGCATGCATATCCATGCATCGATGACGTGTGAACCCGTGAGAGGAAGCTGTCGGTGCATAGGCGAGCAGACGCAACAAGCGAGGTTTAGATACGACTATTAGTGCGATGGAGCTAGCTCGGGGCAGAAGGGAAATTTTTTAGTTCGCCTATTTGTGCTTCGGGTAGAAGTACCTTTCCAGCTGGGAAAATAACCTGTGTTCTTGCCGAGTCTTCCCGAATGGACAATTTTTGTCTGTCTGAAATAAGTAGTGACATGGCTAAAAATTTGCTGCATGAAACGCGCATTAACTGTGTGGAAGCTAATCTTTATTTTTAGAGGCTGTCCACGCAAGCAAAAAAAAAAAAATAATATGAAAAATGCTGCAGGATATGAGGGTCCTAGCCGATTTAATTATGGAAGTATTATATCAATCTTAAAAATCTGGGAACTTAACTTAATTTCATTTCCTGTTTCCAAAATCTATATATCTAGACCTTCTCCCCCCTAAACTTCTTCGATCTCATCATCTGTTCTTACCCTAATTCCTAACCAGGAACCATCTTGTCCCCATATCTCATACCCATCGCCTGCCTGCATCCTTCCTTTCCTATCACTGCCACGTCCACATTCTCTCCACAACATGGCCTCCACATCCACAACCGCCAGCGTCAAGCTTCCCTCCATAAGTGAATTGACCTCGCGTTCGCCTCTCAACGACGAGTCGCTGTCGCCTAGAATCAGAGAGCTCCCCAATATCGCTGCCACTGCCGGCGTTGCATTCAAACATCCCCTCAAGCCTTCGAGTCCCGCCAACTACATCACCAGCGTGTCTTCCGAAGTCCACAAATTGCCCTCCATACAACAGCCCGGCGCCATCCAGTTGCCTGCTCCACAACAACAACCACCACAACCCGCCACCACCGCGTCATCTCCCGCCTCTCACTACCAATACTACTCGTACCACCAGTCGCCGGTACAGCAGCCACAGGGCCAGCCTGCGGCGCCCGCCCGCATGATGGGCTACACCACCTCGCCCACCACATACTACCACCAGCCCGTGTACTACGCCAACAACACCGGCGCACCCGTGCCCCCTTACACCGCATCGCAACAGTACATGGTGCCGGAAGTCATCAACAAGCCCACCAACAAGTGTCATAGATGTGGAACCACTGAGACACCCGAGTGGAGACGCGGCCCCAATGGTGTGAGAACGCTCTGCAACGCGTGTGGGTTGTTCCACGCCAAGTTGGTCAAGAGAAAGGGAGCGGCCTTGGCTGCCGAGGAAGTGTTGAACAACAAGGTGTGTAAAGGCAAGAACGGCAGAAGAATCAGCATGAAGAAGCACCTTCTCAACGAGAGTCTCATGAAGAACACCGAAATAAAACCATTGAGCCACCCTCAGACCGCCTACCATGTGCCTGTCAGCACGTTGCCCTTGCCCACACCCATGTACTCCCACGGCCACCCTCACCCTCAAAACAATGTGTACGGGGGCCACCTTGCCCCCTCCAATGGCTACACACAAGTGGCCATGCCTTTAGTTCGTTACTAAATAGTTATAATACGTTAATGTCATAGGAAAGTGTAGAGAAGAAGAAGGAGAGGAAGATGAAAGTAAGATATTATGATGTTTGTGTTCGTGAAGTGTGAATTAAATGTTATCACTGTAAATGCTATAAGATGATTGTATTTTTACAAATGTCTTGCGACAGTTGGTGCTATTTCATCAGTCTTGGTTAAGTACATTATTAGCATGTCAAGCCTTGAGACAGTTCGTCTAATTGCATACTTCTTGAGAAATACATGCCTCATTTAGATTATTGAAATTTTAGGCTTATAAGGCTTAAAGAAATCTATGACCAGAATGTTGAGGTCTTGAGAAATGTTTGAATTATAATGGTTCATGAAATGTCCATCATAATGCTAATGTCTTCAGAGTGCTTGACTCATTCTCCCTTATTTCATGAAATGTTAGCCTCATATTCTCAGTCTTTCATGAACACCATAATGTCGGTCTTGATTCTCATAATGCCATAGTCACCTCAAAGTCTCAGTCTTAATGAAACGTACCTTATTATCCCGTACTACATACCATAATCTCAGTTTATGTTAAATTAGGTCAGAACGTGGCTAAGGTCATAGGCACATTCACATATTCAAGGCATACAGAGGGTGGCTAAATCCAGTCATAAAGTGGTAAATTCAAGTCAGACATTCACACTTAAAGCAAGTCCTAAAAACATAAAGTCAAAGCTAGTTACAATACCATAATGTCAATATTGCTTCCATGCCAATGTTGATTGCTTTCAGATTCAATGGTTCGATACCGTGTATCTGAGGATAATGTCGCCAATGTTATGTCCTGAATGCAATCGGCCATAATGCTATCTCGTAATGTCTCTCTCTCTCTACAATGGACCCATCTCCACAACCCGCACTATTCTTAGGCACCACTTACGACCCCAAGCCGCCATTGAGGCAATATCCCCTTCCAGAAGCGATTTTACTTCCATTTTCGTGTAATAAATCGGGACATATATTAATTTACCATGTGTTGCACCATTTACCTTATTTCATTTCAGAAAGCCTTTTCGCATCCTCATTTTGCGGGGCCACTCTCGATCTCATTTCAGACACTGTTGTCGTTTATTCACTTGCAAAGCCCTGCTTTCAAAGCAGTCCCAGCCTCGAGCTAAATCACTGGTGGTATTGTGTAGTCAAAGCCCAGGGCTCGTCCATCGCATTCATTTCAAGTCCCAGCCTTGAGACTCCGATCAGCCCTGTTCAAGCCTTGTCAGGCCTTAGCGCCCAGCTTTGTCTATTCTACCCTCCGTTTGCCTGAACTCATTTCACTGGGGCCATCCAGTGTCGGTTCATGCGAGGTTTGGTGCAGCTGCCAGCCATATGAAACACTGGGATGAGTTCCGATCTGCCTCGGCAGAATTCGTTCCACTGGTCCCAGGAGGTCGAAAGTTCCGTGGAAGTAAGCTGTAGATTCTATTCCGCTCATGGATAGTCTGCTCTGCTTATGCTTTCGATATGGGGCAGCCCCGTACCTTGAACCTGGTGGAGGAAAGGAACTGGAATTGCCGGATTGTAGGACGATTGCGGAAATCTGGGAAAGAATTTCCTGGCCCAGGTCAGACACTTGGTGAAATAGGCTTGTCCTTATCGTTCAGAGTCAGTAATCAGGGTTGGCCGCCTCTAATCTCTTTTTTGCCCATTTTCACTCGATATGTATGCTTTGCACTCATTTTCATTCGATATCATTTTTATACATTTTCATTCGATATCAATTTTATACTTTTTCATTCTCATGCATTATGCTCGATTCTCACTGTATTTTCCAATTGCCAGCGCCTAGGTACTTTGACCCCGATTGGGCCCTAAATTAGCGTAGCCTTGGGCTTTAATCTCACAATTTCGGCACTAATTTTGGCATTTACTGTCGTGGTGTTGGGATTTGAATCGTGACCGATTTCGTCTAGCCTGACGTTGCGCAGCATAATTGCAGGTGGGCCTACAGACAGACGGCTTGGTGAAAGCCCGAAGATTGCCGGAGAAGAAGAAGCGCAAGTGACGCATTGGGATAGAGGACAGAGACCGGAGGTAGGGGGGAGGGGGATTATTATGCCCGCAGTGGAAATCCGGTGAAGGTGAGTGCAGAGATTGTGATTTAGGTGAACACAGCCGGTCACTTGCATTTTTTGGCACAAGCTCAGACATCAAGCACCCATGCAAACGTTGCGGGCCTTGAGCAGCTAAATAATACTGGGAGATTCCAGAATCTGGTGGTTACAGCAGCGTGCATATCGGCAACGAGGCGCTAGAGCAAGTATTGCATGACGCGCATGTTTTAACTCCTTTGTGCGCTGGATTGGGAAGAGGTTCCAGGAGTTGGGACAAGGCGGCTGCTTCAGGGCATCTTGACAATGCACGCGAGGGGTTAGTGTCTGATACTTAAGCAGCGTGGCAGCAGACATCAGACAGCCTTCGGGGACCGCATTTCGGCGCAGGGTGCTGCACGTCAACTGTGGCACGCGCAAACTCCCCAATTGTCCTGGTGGGTGCTGCTCCGGTGGTTTGTCCTCGTCCCCGTCGTTTTCCAAGGTCAGCCCATGCCGTGGCTGTGCCCCCACCATCGTCCTCGTCCCAAGATGCATCTCTTGGTCGTTTCGCCTCAGAATGACCTCTCCATCGTAGGCATCGTGCACCCCCACGCCCGACTCTGGTGCCCCCTTGCCCGGCGCCCCAGGCGGCTGCACCATGCACCACCAAACGCTGGCAGGTGTCCTCAACGCATGCCCGCACCCATGCTTTGCTGCGCATGATACAGTTATGCTAGCAACACCCCAACTTTATTTCTGCCTCAGGCCCAGCAGTGCCTGTCCAAACAGACAGCCATCGCGGAACTCACCCGCAACGGATGTGCTATGTGTCAAGGTTGAGAAGCACAATTGGCCGCGTTGGTGCAAGGCACGCCCATGTGATCTCGGCCTACCTGGTGGTAGTGGCCAATACCCGAGTCATGATGGTGCTAGACAGCTCATGATGGTGGAGCCAGCCAAGAATATTCCCGTCTTGTGGGTTAGGCCCTCGATATTATGGAGGGCCTACATAATATCGTGCATTATCATCATGGCAAAGCAATGTTGCCTCATGCGAGAATCGGGCATGAGCCTTCTCGGGGTTGCCCCATCGGGCAACACCGACAGGTGGCATGCACGGAGCCCGCATCGTGCGTGGGTCATGGTCACGTGACGTATATCGACCATATCGACTATATCGACCATCTATCTAAATAACTCTATTTGCCCGCAACGCAAAGCTTACGGCCTCTAACACGTTGTCATGGACCCCTGCTGTGGGCTGAGCAACAATACTGTCCTTTTGCTCGTCTTTGTACACCCCCGTCCGCAAAAGTAACGACTCCCACCCATGATCATTGGCTCCCTTAATGTCACTTTCGGGATTGTCCCCCACCATATAGATCTTGTCGAAGGGCGAGGAAGCAGGCGCCTCGCCCAAGTTGGGCAAGACCTGGGCCAGACGATCGAATTCTCCGGTTTGGGCAAATAAATTCAATCTTCGTTTCCAATCGATCAAAACATGGTGGGCAAAATCGTACTGGATCTTGAATGGCTTTCCTAAAATGGTCGAGTGAAGATTTTCGAATTGTTTGAGCTTGTTTGTTTCCCGGTACAAGGTTTCGATGGTCATGCGGAAGGCACCCTGGCCAAAACGAGGAAGGGGGTAGTCATTCGCCCAAATAAAGTCGTTGTTGCTGAAGATGATGGGCACGGAAGGATCCTCAGGATGCTTGATCTTGACAGGGTTCCGTTTGGTGCCCACAAGGCCGCCTTCAGAGTTCAACATGTCCAGAACGATCTGGACATCGCTGCCCATGTCTCTGGGGTCGTTGAAGACCAAAATGGACTCGATGGGCTTGGTGACGTCGATCTCCTGACTGTACTTGTCGAAGTCTTCTGTTGTGTACTGGTGGTGGGGCGAGGCCAGAGGGTTGTTCCTCACAATGTCAATAGGCATCACAACATCAGCAAAACCGTATTCTTGAGCGCATTTTCTGGCCAGATCGCCCGGTCCTCCTACCACCAACACCCTGTCGTAGGCATGTTGGGCAGCCAATGCCTTCATAGGGGTGTGGCTCTGGACAAGTTGTAGCGGACTAAGAGGAACGTCCAACACCAGCGATATATACTCGATTCTGGCGCTTTCGGTGACGCCTCCGCCATTGGTCATGAGAATGTAGGGAATCTGGTTCTCATTGAGGAGATTCAACGCCTTGGAGGCCTGGGGAATGGCTTTGGAGCCTCGGAGGAGAACTCCGTCAATGTCGAAAACGAAGGCTATTTCGTTTCTTTGGCTGGAAAAAAAGCGGCTTTTGATAAAGGAGACATTGGCAGTGTCTCTGAAGACACTACGTGCAGTTTGTAGCCGCAAATGGGCCACCACAGGTCTGAATTGTAGCATGTTGTTGACGGTTGATTCGAGTCCGAGATAACACCACGTGGATGAGTCAGCTATTACATAAGCACCACTATCAACGCTAACTTTCCCTTGATTGGCTCTACAGAAGCATGCATGCAGAGTTAAATAGTATATAGCCAATGTGCTGCGAAAAATAGGAATGAACCTAAATTATTGATAGTATTATTAGGTAGGATATTAGTTTTTTCACACCAGGGAGTTTGGAATAGACTAGCTTAATGGTGTAGGGATATTCAATTAATTCAGAATTCCTTGCATTCCACAGGTCATCGATATAATCGCACCAATATTGCAATATTGGAGTATGGGGTTGTCTCTGAAATGGAGCAGTAAGCTCAGTTCTGTTCCTGTATTATCTCATCTGGATCCTCCACTGCTACACCAATCACGGCCACGCTCCACTTGCCAACCACAAAGCTTGGTTTCGAGCCACCAGCTGATTCCTCCAGCAATCACCACTCCAAAACTGTCACTAATCGACACAGCACCCATACTGAACTCTCTTCTTGACTTGGGCACATCTTCGCTCACCGACATGAACGTGTTGATGTACAGGAATCCTCCCAAGAGACCCTCGTAGAATATGAGCAATAGCAATAGCCAGATGGACGAGAACGGTCTGTCGTAAATAGATTGCACGAGAGTTATCAACACATTGCAGAACTGAAGAATCGATAACCAGTACAAATTCTTGATTCGAATGCCAAAATTCACCGAAGATCTCGATACAAACACTCCAAGTTGATATAAGAAACCATAGACCACGTATATGTCTCGGTACGATGCAAAGAGCCAATGGGGCAAGTCATCCAAGGGGAATAAAAGAGTTGGAGAAATTCCCTGATTAATGACATACTCTGAGATGTACACCGAGCTTAGCGGAAGCATGAATGGAAGGAAAAGAGGCCGGATCAAACTAATGGTGGCCTTGATGTGGTCTAATGACGCCAAATTCCAAGGACTCTGGAAGGACACCAATGGATCAGGAGTTCCGTTTTCGACATCCAGCGAATCAGAAACTTCTAGCACATCGTAGTTCACCACGAGGTCTACCGGCAGAGGGAGGAAATGGTAGTAGATATAGATGAATCCGAACGGAACCACCGAAAAGAGCATTAGTACGACCCAAACCTTCCTCCTACCACCAACACCCTGTCGTAGGCATGTTGGGCAGCCAATGCCTTCATAGGGGTGTGGCTCTGGACAAGTTGTAGCGGACTAAGAGGAACGTCCAACACCAGCGATATATACTCGATTCTGGCGCTTTCGGTGACGCCTCCGCCATTGGTCATGAGAATGTAGGGAATCTGGTTCTCATTGAGGAGATTCAACGCCTTGGAGGCCTGGGGAATGGCTTTGGAGCCTCGGAGGAGAACTCCGTCAATGTCGAAAACGAAGGCTATTTCGTTTCTTTGGCTGGAAAAAAAGCGGCTTTTGATAAAGGAGACATTGGCAGTGTCTCTGAAGACACTACGTGCAGTTTGTAGCCGCAAATGGGCCACCACAGGTCTGAATTGTAGCATGTTGTTGACGGTTGATTCGAGTCCGAGATAACACCACGTGGATGAGTCAGCTATTACATAAGCACCACTATCAACGCTAACTTTCCCTTGATTGGCTCTACAGAAGCATGCATGCAGAGTTAAATAGTATATAGCCAATGTGCTGCGAAAAATAGGAATGAACCTAAATTATTGATAGTATTATTAGGTAGGATATTAGTTTTTTCACACCAGGGAGTTTGGAATAGACTAGCTTAATGGTGTAGGGATATTCAATTAATTCAGAATTCCTTGCATTCCACAGGTCATCGATATAATCGCACCAATATTGCAATATTGGAGTATGGGGTTGTCTCTGAAATGGAGCAGTAAGCTCAGTTCTGTTCCTGTATTATCTCATCTGGATCCTCCACTGCTACACCAATCACGGCCACGCTCCACTTGCCAACCACAAAGCTTGGTTTCGAGCCACCAGCTGATTCCTCCAGCAATCACCACTCCAAAACTGTCACTAATCGACACAGCACCCATACTGAACTCTCTTCTTGACTTGGGCACATCTTCGCTCACCGACATGAACGTGTTGATGTACAGGAATCCTCCCAAGAGACCCTCGTAGAATATGAGCAATAGCAATAGCCAGATGGACGAGAACGGTCTGTCGTAAATAGATTGCACGAGAGTTATCAACACATTGCAGAACTGAAGAATCGATAACCAGTACAAATTCTTGATTCGAATGCCAAAATTCACCGAAGATCTCGATACAAACACTCCAAGTTGATATAAGAAACCATAGACCACGTATATGTCTCGGTACGATGCAAAGAGCCAATGGGGCAAGTCATCCAAGGGGAATAAAAGAGTTGGAGAAATTCCCTGATTAATGACATACTCTGAGATGTACACCGAGCTTAGCGGAAGCATGAATGGAAGGAAAAGAGGCCGGATCAAACTAATGGTGGCCTTGATGTGGTCTAATGACGCCAAATTCCAAGGACTCTGGAAGGACACCAATGGATCAGGAGTTCCGTTTTCGACATCCAGCGAATCAGAAACTTCTAGCACATCGTAGTTCACCACGAGGTCTACCGGCAGAGGGAGGAAATGGTAGTAGATATAGATGAATCCGAACGGAACCACCGAAAAGAGCATTAGTACGACCCAAACCTTTATGCCCAACAACGTGGTGAAAAACATGAACAAGAAGCTTCCGAAAAGACCTGCCCCGCCGGTTCCACTGGAAAAGCCACCAATGGACCATTCTTCCTTGTAGTAATGTGTCAATTGGAGGAAGGTGCTCTCTCCTAGTCCTGAAGATAAGGAAGCCATGGTAATGCCCAAGATCGTGAGAAATGCCGAGGAAGAGGTGCTGATAATGAGCATTCCCACGAAGGAAAAGCCCACAAGCATCCATATCCTCACATGGTACGGGATCAAGTGGACAAAGAACGGGGCCAAGAGCTTGATGGAGAAAGATGGTATGATATCTGCTAGAAGAACCACGGCCTTGGGAGTGGCCGAGCCCACCAAATCAATGGCCGCCGAAAGAATCACGACATAGAGGAAGTTGTTGAGGAGGCCAAACACGAAGAAGGCCACGAAGACTCGTGTTCGTTCCAACATGGGTTGGAGTCTGTAGATAAGAACTCTGTATAGACTCTACGTATTTAGTCACGTGGTAGTATGCACGTGTACAATATCACGTGCATATTACCACGTGAATCCATTGCATTCTTTATCTTCCTGGCAGGCCCAACCGGGCCCCACTGGCGTTCCGGTGTATCTTCGCAGGTCCGGCGCAGGGAAGGATCATGCGAAACCCTAAAACCGCGCATTTCCTGGCCACAGTGAATTCTTGCCTTGTTCCAGATATCAATGTCTGTGCTATTGCCGTAATTCAAGAGGATGAGTACAACTGTGATCTACCATTCACGGCGTCTATTCACGGCGTCTGTCTGTGCAGTTTCACTTCTAGCTCCCAATCTGGCATTGTTTACAACTACACATTTGGTGTTATAGCTTCAACTTGTAGCTTTCTCTTTCCTTTATGGTGCGTCGGTGCCAAGTCCACCAAAAATGCCCGGAACAAACCCAAATTTCGAAGACAGCTCGGGATAAGACAACAGAGCACAGAATAGTGCCGAGTTTGTGTCCGAAGCCCTTTCCACCCAAATATCTGCCCACACAGGGCTAGAACCCGAAATCACGTTGAGTCCGCAGCCTGATGTTCTCCGAAGCACGTGACCGCATCGCAACAAAGGCCACGTCAAAAGCCAGTTCTGCGTCCCTCAAATAGCTCCAAACTCCACACATGCCTTGTATAGCACCACCTCGCTGTACCGGCCCCGTTTTCGCCATTTCCCCTCGCCACGGCACGAGCAAATCGCATTCTTCTCCAAGTCTCAGCCGCACCGCCAGCACCGTGTGCGAACACCGGGAACATCGCGACAAAAGATCCGAAGGTCACCGAACACTACAGAAGGGGTCCATGTATTTGCACCACATTGTAGCCAAATTCACAGGTAACATGCCTAAGTCCATGTCCATCCTCTCATATCCATCCCTACCAACTCTCGTTCCTCTACTGCTCCTCTAAGCCCGACTTTTCACCCCCCTCCCACATCCACTCCGCTCACTATTCCACCGCGGACCCCGCACTACCTCACTCGCACTGGACGCAAAATTTGCAATTACTCATAATGTCTAATCTATATCTTCCACCACGTTCTTCCCAGTAATCTCCACTGTATCGTGCCAAAATGTCCAAGACCCCCATTCCTGAAGAATACGACGACACAAGAATCTTGGGCTACGACCCTCTTGTTCCTCCTGCCCTTCTCCAGCACGAAATTAAGGCCACACCTGCTGCGTTGGAGACCGTCATTAGAGGCAGATTCGAACTGTCCCAGATCCTCAAGGGCGAGGACGACCGTTGTTTGGTCATTGTGGGTCCCTGCTCCATTCACGACCCCGAACAGGCCCTTGAATACGCTCTGCGTTTGAAGAAGTTGGCCGTGGAGTTGGAAAACGACTTGGTCGTGGTGATGAGAGCTTACTTGGAGAAGCCCCGTACCACTGTGGGCTGGAAGGGTTTGATCAACGACCCTGATGTGGACAACTCGTTCAACATCAACCGTGGTCTCCGTATTTCCCGTCAGTTGTACTTGGACTTGACCGGAGTCACCGGCTTGCCCATTGGTTCCGAGATGTTGGACACCATCTCGCCCCAGTTCTTCGGCGATTTGTTGTCCTTCGGTGCCATTGGTGCCAGAACCACCGAGTCCCAGTTGCACAGAGAGTTGGCCTCTGGTTTGTCCTTCCCTATCGGTTTCAAGAACGGAACCGATGGTGGTTTGACCGTGGCCTTGGACGCTGTCCAGGCCTCATCCAAGGGTCACCACTTCTTGGGTGTCACCAAGAACGGAATGGCCGCCATCACCACCACCAAGGGTAACGACAACTGTTTCGTGATCTTGAGAGGTGGAAAGAACATCACCAACTACGATTCCGAGTCTGTCCAGGCTGCCAAGGCTGCCATTGCCAAGTCCACTGCCCCCAGCACCAAGATCATGGTTGACTGCTCGCACGACAACTCCAGAAAGGACTACAGAAACCAGCCTGTGGTGTTGGACTCCGTCGCCAAGCAGATTTCCGAGGGTGAGGACGTTATTATCGGTGTTATGATCGAGTCCAACATCAACGAGGGTAAGCAGAGCATGCCTGCTGCCGGCGAGACCAAGAAGTCGTTGAAGTACGGTGTTTCCATCACCGATGGCTGTGTTTCCTGGGAATCTACCGTCGAGATGTTGACCAAGTTGAGTAAGGCCGTTCAAGCTAGAAGAGCCTTGAAGAAGTAAATTGTACATAAAGATCTGCCATTTCATAGAAAAGCGTATTAGTGTGATGTAGCAAATAAAATAAAGATAAGAGAGATGGAGTAAAAATAGATAGCGATTAGACCACTGCTTTAGATATAGACATATTATTGGGAACATAATAACTATCTAGATAGAAGGATAGATTTAGTATTGATACCGGCAGAATAGCCTATTCTAGATCAAGCAGTCAAGCATTGATAGTTGTAGTCATTTATTCTCATCTAGATCGGTTACTGAGTAATTAGTGCTGGCTTAATTAGTAAGTTCTAGAGCCGATCATCTGAGTAATCTATTGGTATGGATTAATGGGCCAATCTAGACCGTTAGACTGAGTAATCAAATAACCTGGTCAATTTAGCGTTATAAACCGTTCTATCTCCAGTTTTTGTCGTTATATTGCAAATAAATTGCTCAGACATTTTCTAATGTGTTCACTTCTACAACAATAGAGTTGAGCACTCTGATTGTTTATTATTAAAGGTTGAACCTTTTAATTGTATATTCATGATCTTATTATTATCTTTTTGCATGTTAACATCTAATTGTTGTGTATTTCATTAATTGTCTTTAATTTTTAGTTGTTCTGTATCGATTGATTGTCTTCTTCAATTCTAGATCTATTCCTGTACTATCCACGGGAATTCGAACAGGGCTTGTTCTACGTCACCATTTGCGTCATCTCTAATGCCTCTCAAGAAATCGGATAATACTGGGTTGCTAGTTTCGTATCCGTGGGTTCTCTTGAACGGGTTCCGTGCAATCTTCTTATTCACAAGGGGCAGCTTGTTTCCGAAGCAATCCTTCTCAAAATGAGCCACTGCGTGCTTGTATTCACTCAGCTCAATGTCTTCAAAGTAGAGCTGACGCTGCTCTCCATTGAAGTCGGGATTGGGCATGTTCCCGAGATATTCCACTCGGTCCGAAGGCCACCGAAGTGCTTTCATATGATAGTTAAGGAAACGAGAACGCTTGAATTCAAACCCGATGATGACAATTGACTCGGGATACTTGCCAAACACTTCGAAGTACCGACATAACAGGAAGATGACGTTTTCGAATGAGTCTCTGGCAAACTCTTCAGTTGTGATTCTTTCGCATAACGCGGCATCTGGACCCTCCAACAACTCTTTGGCTAGCAAATAGTAGCTCAATGATTCCGATATGGGACCCAGGCTGGCCTTGGTCTGGCCTCCAGATATAATCAAATAGGAATCGGGGTCGTTTTTCAAGTATTTCAAACTCTGCACAATGTGGTCCTTAAATGCCAAGTGGTCGTTTCCTTCGAGTTGAAAAGGGGCCAAACTCCACTCATGTCGGCTGACACCACCCGACAACCCAGGTTTCCATATGGAATGGCAAGGAAGGATGATAAGTTTGGGCATTTTGGGGCCAACATTAGCATTTCTGGGTGTAATGTTTATGTTGGGCGCTTGTCTGCAGGAAGAACATATGCAGCACCAACATAACGGCATTACCCCAGAATCTTCACTGCACCAATGTCACCGTGTGCAAGTAGTGGTAGCACCCAACCAAGCCCTTCCAGTGGCAAAACGCCGCGGCCACAACCATAAAATGGAAAATCTGGTGGGAAGAGCCGAAAATGTCGAATTTACCCGCTTTTGGACCGTGCAACAAGCGATGCTCTTCTTCTTCTTCGTAATGGGTGAACCTTTCAGGGATCCGTGCCGCGTAGAGAATTGCCCCTGTAGCGTATAAGACACCCTCGGCAAGTAACCACACAACAGAGAAACGTTCTGCAGCCAAACTGGTTCCAAACACATGGACCGCGGCCATGACTGGGAAGAGACCCGACAATCCAAAAAGGATGAACATGAGGGACCTAAATGGGCGGTATTCCGACGTGGCAAACTTGGGATTGAGCGTGACCCATGTGCAAATGCTGCCCAACGTCACAAACATGGCAACGAAGCCATTGCGGTAGTTGGGGTGGTCGTAGAAGGCAAAGAGAATGATGGAGATGAGAGAATTGGTGATCATGATCACGATGCCAAAGTAGTCCAACTGGTTGCCCACGCTGCACACACTATAGGAGTGGGACGAGATACAGTGGAACGTGGACGACATGAAGAGACAGAGCGTGCATGCTATGCCAAACTGGACAAAGTTCCACTTCTCCCACTGTCCTAGGTAGTTGCTATAGATGGTCAAGTTGTTGTTGATGTAGTACACAATGCTGCCCAAAACAACCAACAGCGGCAACAAGTGACTGTAGATGTTTACCGTCTGGTTGTGGAGGTAGAAAAGGGACTTGAAACACTCGAGATACGACCTTGTTTCTCCTATGTATCCAGACCTGATGAAGTGATTATCTTGTTGCCAAGGGTCAAGTTCGTGAAAGAACAAGAGTCTTTTTGAGGAAGGTGCTTGAGCCGGTGGAATTGGCTCCATTTCAACGGCCTGAGTCTTGCGGTTGCGTAAACTCATGGAAAAAGGGGTGTTGGTGGTTTTGTTTCTGGAACAGGCCCTCAAGTATGTAGCGCTTAGTCAGTATGGCGATGATATTACATAAGCAGTATACATTAGCTGCTATTTCTTACTATCTTATGCTATTCTCGGAAACCCACAGTCCTGGAGTCTCTTGCACGTGCAAAGACCATGCCCAACAGTTTTGGAACTTCGGGACAGTTCACTTGAAAGATGGAACGATTCCCTCACAGATGGAAGAATACTCCACTAGTTTCTTCAGAATATCCACAGATTCTGGCGATCTCGTTCTTACCTTGTTGATCTTCTTATCAAAAAGCTCTCCGGTATAGAAGATCTTCCATTGTGAGTCAGGGTTGCTGATGGATCCTCCACATCTTTCGAAGTACCATTTGTTCACTGGATTATTTTTTCTTGAACGCCAGATCAATTCGTATGGATGAGACTGGAGCACAATCTTGAAGATAATATCAGACAAACTTGGTAAACCTTGGTTCTTCTTGGCTATGACGAACTTGTCTAAGTATGCAATTCGCTGGGCATCACCACCTTCAGTGTGCTCTCCTGGCACGTCTTCCCAAGTTATGATAGCTGCGCCGTCGTAATCTCCTAAAATAATAAGTGTAGCCAAATTGTGCTTGACCCGTTCAAAGTAATTTTCCACATCCAACTTCTTGCCGAATGAATCGTCAATAAGGGCAATTAACTTGGGCATATCGACGAGACCGTCGCGTTTCAAGTTCTCAAACGACACTGGCTTGTTATAAGTGCTCAGGTCAAATATTTGAACCTCAATACCCTTTTTCAAGATACTGGTGGACAATCTGGGCGTATTATTATTTGAAGAAGGCAATGAAGATGAGATAATGGGTCTGTCCGTGAGAACATTATATATTATGGGGTTCAACTGGTCATTATTGATGGACATGATGTAGGGCGTGGTGATAATACCCGTAGTGTCGTCATTTCCTGAACTGGAAGAAATGGTATGCAAGATTTCGTTCATGGTGTTCAAGTTCTGCAAATGCATTTCTCTCGTTGAAGGCTGGATGTACCCGATGTATAACTCAGAGACGATGTCGGAATACTCCTGTGAAAGATTAATAAACACATGACTGGTTTGATTCCGTTCTACTGAAGGAATGCCTCCAATAGGATCAATAAGAATGATTTTCTCGATACTCAATAAGTCCTTGGTGTTCAATAAGGATTGACTGAGAGTCTTCAATAAATCTGTTCCGTTTGCTGTGAACTCCTGATAGTCCGTATAAGTATTGTATATGACGGGGTGGATGATGGGGATAATGCCTTGATACATGGGCAACAAGAGCATAGCTAAATTGTCAATTGTGGTCTTGTTTTCCTTGTCTACTGTGAATAAAGATCTAAGGTGTGCAATCTTGAGCGAATCCAATGTAGAGACTTCCTCGTTCTCCATATCGGTGTATACCTTGTTGATCTCGTTGTTGACCTTGGTTTCACTAAGTTTGAATGCATCGATGGAAGCGTTCTCGTAGTCCAAGAGAATAATAGGAGAGATTCCAAGGTGAATCAACCGCTTAAAAGTCTCGAATATGCCTCTCCACTCTGCCTTGGCAATGGTCTGAAACTTGATCTTGAAGATGGCGACACGAAGTGGAATTTTTGATACCTTGACTTGCTCATCGTGGTACAGCTCCTCGTCATTGTAAATGTTAGAAAAGGGGTTCTGTCCGTTCAAGTAACGATTGACGAACAACTCACGTTGCGACTCTTTATTGAGAAGCGGATTGTTGTAGCGGGTCTTGTTGGCAAAGTCGAATTGGTTCTGATACTTGGTCAAGTAGTTCTTGGCCTCTCTTTTGGTGGTAGTGGATTTGAGGATGGAAAGAATGAGGTTTCGTTTGGAATCAGTGATAAGCTTGTGGGATTTGAGATTCGAGATAAACTCCTGATTCAAGCTCTTGAGTTTGCTCATGGTGGAGAGGAATTAAAGAGAAACCCAAATTATGGACAATTGGTTCTTGAATATGGGTTTTCCGGACCCTTTTTGCGCTATTTGGCACCACAATTTAAACTCTAATTACTCATTTCGATTTCAATGAGACATTATTTGCAGACTGCACACTACCTCAACCAGTGCCAATGATAATGAATAGAGGTAATTAGGGGAATGGAACAGGGGAAATTGGAACTTCTGATTGGCTCGAACGATGCTGCTCCTTTAATAGTCGTCATCTGACGCGTTTTCTGCGTCTTCCGAGGCCTTGGCCACGATAGTATCATGTAAAGCTCGCAATTTGTCCATCACCGTCAACACGAAGGGACGTAATTCGTTAATTTCCAAGAGGGAAAGCCCATTTAATTGAATGTAGGACTCGTTCAACTCTCTAAGACCTTTTCGGGACTTGACTAGACGAATTTCTCGCAAGTCCTGGAGAATAGAACGGAGTTGATGTGTAGGGTCACTAAGGTCATCGGCGGCTTTGGACAACAATATCTTGGATACTTCGAGCCAATTGGGCGGAAGATCACTGAAACGGAGTGGTCTTCGAAGCTCCTCGTCGTATTTGTCCTTGAGATACGCCAAATTGAGCCATTCTGGAGGCACAATGCTGCATTTGTCTTGCGACTTGAGAACCACTGCTATCCACAATGGTACCTGTTCTCTTCTCATGGCTCTAAGGGCTGGGACTTTGGTCTGAAGTGTTAGTACTGCTATAATTGCACTAAGTATCCCATAATCTGAGCCAAAGACGCGTCATTATAGGTTTTGGTGGCCTTGTTCATCTTATTCGATTCTTGAGCTCCATTTTGAAGATGCTCAAATCTGCCATACTTACGCCTATAAGTTCGATCTTGTTCATGGTGTATCTTGGAAGGACGGTGATGAGTTCATTTTCGGCTAGGAAGTTGACTTCTGCAGGCGTCAAGTTCTTCTGGAGGTGGGAAGGCAAAGCCATTGTACGCGTTTGGTGATAATTTCGGACTGCGATTATATATTTGGTGATGAAGCGAATGAAAAATGAAAGATGATTGATAATAAGAGATGTAAAGACAAGGCGTAATAAAAAGTGAAAGTGTATAATGTAGATATGATAGAGAGTGATCTAATCTACTTGACTCTGTTGTGACATTTTAATGATTTATACATATGTACAGTTACATTATGATTTTCTTTAGGATAACTGAGGAAATCAGTGTAGCAGTAATAGAATATTCAATTTAATACTAACATAACATCCATTATCGTTTTAACTCACGTATTAAACCTGGATATATTTTCTTAAGAGCCCATAATATCGCCATTTAATTGAATTACTTATTCATTTCATTCAAAGCACCATCTAGTATTCTCAAAATAGTATTGTATTATCTTCAATTAGATTCAGCACAAATCTTTTCCAAGATTGACTCCTAGGGTTATTGTAACTTTTGACTTTCGATATATTACTCACGGGTTTGTTTAAAATTGTGGGACAACTACGACAAAGCAATTGCACACCTACTTTTCCTTGTAATACGACCCATCATTCAGTATCTAATACATCCACCTCTACTCTTCTACTCGATTCATTTTACTACACTTTCAAGTTTATTCAGAGCTGGCTCTGTTCTATAACTGCCCATGCTAATATACACTGAGAGGGAACTATCTTCTAAACGTAGAAGATTTACCCAGGTTAACTCTACGGGACTTCTTTGAAGCCTGAGGTCCCTCGCTATCCTTTCCATATGGATCGAATGCTCTCTTTTTCTTCTTTTCCCTGGTCTTTTTGCTAGTATCAAGCATGATCTTCTCTGCGTTCGTGTAATCAAGAGGATCTTCTTCTTTTTCAGGTTTCTTGGGATAATTCTGTCTATTCTGGAAGTTCTTTTTGCTCTTGATTGTGATGATTTCATTCTTGCCTTCCTTCTTGGGGGCTTCTTTCGTTTCTTCTTGAATTGTGATAGCCTCATCGACGACTTGTTTTTCTGTTTCTGAAACAGGCTTTTCTACATCGTCGACTGAGAAGTCTTGCAATTCTTCCACTTCTTCCAACCCTTGTCTTGCATTCGCCACTCTATCTTCATACTCTTCACTGAAGTTGTGTTTAATAACAGCATCCTTTTCTGGATCATATTCTTGAGTGAAGACAGTCGAATTGCTAAGAATAACATTGAAAAGACTCGACTGCTCTAGCAATGAGCTGGAAATGCCATTTCCCAACAACTCAGAATTAGCCTGTTGTAATTGGGCAAATTTGTCTGCCGTGGCCGTTGCCTTAGTGCTGTCAACATTATCAAAACTTTCAGGCTCATTAGTTACTTCTCTCCATTGTTCAACCAAGTCCCAGTCGTTTTCTTCGCTGTCTTTTATCGCTGTTTGCAATAATTCGGCCAATTCTCTGGCATGTAATCTGACTTGTTCACTGACATAGTTGGAGGAATTGAGCACCTTTTGGGCATCAATTGGCTGGTTAAGATTAGCCAAACTAACCAAGAGCTGGTTTGACATTACAAATCTAGTGGATTCATCCAATTTCTTTGCAAGTAAATCTCTCCAGTTGTACAACAATTCAATAACATGCTTCTTATGACGAGGTACATTGTACTGGTAGATGATCGAATTGTAAGGTTCTTTTAGATTGCTGGACATGACGGGACAAGACACCTTGCTGGAATTAGGACGCAATGACAAGGGTCTAAATTTGGTGTACTCAAAACGTCTTTTCGCCACTTGTCTCGAATCATAGAGAACCTTTTGCAATTTGTTTTCTCCAGCATCGATCAATTTGTTTCTCAACTGATCGAAAATATTCAACAAGAAGTGTGTATCGGATCTGGCGTAGGCCATCAATGCAGAATTCAAGGGTCTTATTCTCCAGTCCGCAAGTTGGTACTTTTTGGAAGTTTTGAAATTGGCAAACGTTTCGAGCAAGTAAGCCAATGAAAACTTTGGGAATCCAAGGTTTCTGGATGCATGGTAGGTGTCAAATAAAGACACTATGTACAATCCCAAATCTCTTTGGAGCCAGATTATATCCATGAAAGCACCATGGAAAACCTTGACGATACTGGGGTTGGCAAAAATGGAGTTCAATGGCTCCAAGTCATCCCTCAACTTTAACGTGTCCACAATCCAGTCCTGATCTCTACTGGAAATTTGCATCAAACAAACAATACCGTAGTAAGTTCTATAGTCGTGATGTTCCAAATCGACAGCAATTTCAGTCAGGGACAGTAATGCCTGTATCATTTCGGCAACTGCCTCTGGAGTATCAACCCATGTGGCCGAAGTATTGCTCCAATCCTTGGAAGGAATTGGTTCAGCCTTTTCGAGAATACTTTCAGGGTAGGGTTGGGTGTCGATTTCCGCCTCGTATGGATGGGGATAGTAGGGAGGATCGATAATTTCGACAGTGTCCTCATAAACAGGCTCTGGATTTCTAATTTGGACGGCTTCCTCAAATGGAACAATACTGTGTGGTTTGGAGGTGATCTTGGGCTTAAAGGGTGTAGATTCGGAGTTATCCACTGGAACTTTGAATTGGAGCTGGGGCTTTTCGATCTTCTTGTTTCCTGCGGTAGCAAGGGTCTCATTTCCGTCCTCTAACATGATCAAATCGGACTTCTCTGTCAATGCTGGCCCAGACTTCTTCTGGGCTTGAGACAAGGCGATGTCGATTTTCTCGAAAACTCCGTCCAAAATGTCTCCCAACTGCTTCCAATTGGCTTCACCCTCGATGTTAGACTTTCCAAACTTCAAGGTGTTTTCACCTTCTTCATTTTCCGCCACTTGGAGTACTTTCTTGGTCAATTCCATGAGGTTTCTAGCCGAGTCATCGAGCTCAGTACTCAACGCAGAGTCAATGGATTTGTAAAAATTGACATCCTGAGCACCCAAAGCAGAAGCAGCACGGATAGTCTGCATCACTTTGGGCAACACCCCGTCAAACACGTCCTTTTGGGGGGCTGGAGACGTCATTGGTGGTAATGTTAAGGGAAAAATTTCTCAAGTACTTATATCACGTGTGCGAGATGCCTATAGAGAAGAGGAAGGAGGGAAGGGAATAAATATAGGCCGTAGAAACGAAAGGGGATGTAGATGGATATGTGGATGTGGTTTTGAAGATCCAATATGCAATATCTTGAAATTTGGGCTCCATTAAGGCTACTAATGGTATTTTTCATCGAATATTTATTTGCGATGCCCTTTTACATATAATGTATGATGAAAGGCATAATATTTCAAATAGAGAACCTAGACATCCAGAATATGTTGGATATTCTCCTCTGAAGAGTTCTAAACTTGCAAGATTAGGTATTAATCTCTCTTTCCGCTGTAATTTTTTATTCCTCCCTTTATTAACATTTCTCTTCCTTTCGCAGCCATCTACAAGCATGAAGTACCCATACCATGGTCTCATATATCCATTTAAGCCTATAATCCAACTGGAATGTACTCGTCTCGGAGGTCTCGACCCATTCCACTTTTTATCTACTCTTTACCGTAATCATTTCCTCTTCTCTTCCTCCCAATCTCATCAACAATCTCATCTCTCACATGATTAAATTTTTCAACTCATCGCTTACTTTCATTATCAACATGTACACTTGTAACAGTTGTAACCTTGAGTTCCCCACTCCGGAGGACCAGAGGTCCCACATGAAGTCCGAGTGGCACAGATACAACTTGAAAAGAAGAGTGGCCCAGTTGCCCCCTCTCGATGAGGTGACTTTTAGCACTAAGGTTGCTTCTTTGACCATCAATGAAGAACCACCCAAGAAGGAGAAGCAGATCACCAAGAAGGAGCAAAGAAGAAAGGAAAAGGAAGCCTTGCAGGCACAGAAACGTGAGATCCTCGAGTTAGCCAGAAAGGCCATGATGGAAAAGATCAAGAACGGTGAAATTCCTGCTCCTCAAGCTACATCTGAATCTAAGTCTCCTGAATCCATAGAAGAATCTACAGAGAGCTTACCCGAAGCAGAATCTGCTCAGCCAGAGACTCCCGCATCCACTGAAGAGACCACCGAACCCGTTAACGAGGAGGAACTCACCCAGGAAGAACTTGAAGAGAAACTCTATAAGGAGAAGCTTGCCAACAAGATCGAGATAAAACCTACCACTTGTTTGTTCTCCCATCCAAAGGAAAACAAGAACTTTGACACTGTCGAGGAGAATATCGAGCATATGTTTAAAACTTACGGTCTTTACATTCCAGAACAAAACTACTTGGTAGACAAGGCTGGTTTGATTAGCTATCTTGGAGAAAAGATCAGTTTTGGATTCTGTATCTCGTGCAAGTACCAAGGAAAGAATGCCGAGGCTGCCAGAGAGCACATGAGAACCAAGAGACATATGAGAATTCCTTACGAAGATGAGGATGAAAAGTTGGAAATTTCCGAATTCTATGATTTCAGTTCTACTTATGCCGATGAGCCTTCTCCAGCTGTTGTCGAGGGAGAAGAGGGCGAACAGGACGACGAAGATTGGGAAGATGTGGATGAAGAAGGGGAGAACTCTGACGACGAAGAGTTACCTCCTCCTACCGACCCTATTTATCAGCATGGCCATGAGCTTTACTTGCCTTCTGGTGCTGTCATTGGACACAGATCAATGGCTAGATATTATAGACAAAACTTGCCTCCTGAGAGAATCTTGTCGGAGGGTCAAGGTACTGTGATAGCTGCTGAAACTAGACACATGTTGACCGTGAAGGATAGACAAGAATTGGCAACTAAGAAGAGAGCTTGGGGTCACCAGAAGAAGAGAGAGGATACCAATGACAGAAGGGCCCAGAAGTTTATCAACAACCAGCCTCACTTTAGAGACCCATTGTTGCAATAGAACCACGGCATTATGTAGCATAGAATGTATTCAGAGAATAACACCTGTAGTCTACTCAAGATCGAATGATAGAAATGGGTATTTTGTAACTAAATAGAGTCTATATTATTAATCGGCAAGAAATACCAATGCCGGTATCACCAAATAATCTACCAAGAAGTTGATCAAGACAGACCAACTTCCGAAGTAGAGCAATTTAGGAGAAAAGACTGTCCAAATAAATAAGTGAAATCTCAAATTTATGCAAGATCCAATCAAACTCACAACTCCGACGGCATAGAACAAGAGGGTGACCTTAGACTTGACCAACAAAATCAGCTTTCTGAGGAAACCAAATCTAATCAAATTACGAGATTCATTCTTCTTGTCAAAGAGAATTTCATATGGTTCAAATAACACCTGTGCTGCAGAAAACGACCAGTATATTGGTGCTGAGAAGTTGGAAATAAATGTCATAACACCAACCATGAATACATCGTAGGTCTTGATGCCATTATAGGCATTCGACAAGTCCACTGTTGCCAACAGGTTTGTATTTCCCATTGAGAAGAAGGATAAGTTCTGGAGACAAAGAATGAAAGTGGAGACTGTGACAATCATTTGGTCAATATTGAGATTTCCTGTTTGAATCAAGACCTTGGTAAATGAAAATTTCACGACGTAAAAGACGAAGAACATAGGGATGTTTTCGAATCTACTCTGTTGAAGTAGATAAATAGTCAAGATATTGGTTGCATCTGTGATTAATCCTTCGTTACATTGCCTCAACTTTCCGATTATAACTCTGATTACGAATAATCCCAACAAACAATAGCCTGCAATCTGTGCCAATTGAATATTAATTGATTGCATTTGGAACTTGAAGTCGGTATCGTTAATAGAATCAACTTTAACGGTAACTTTAAAATTTTCAAGTACCCAAAGTAAGATCCAATAGAGCCATTTGGGTAATTGGTGGCCATCATTGAAGAATTGGCATAGCTTGAACAGGAAAGAAATCGAACTAGAAACGAAAATCAAAATGAATGAAAGGAGATTTCCAAGCTGTCCACCAGTTCCAAAATCAAGAAAGTTGAGAGATTTAGTAAATCCTCCTTGGGCATACAAGCTGATGGTTGTAAAGAAGTATGTGAAGATCACCAAAGACCATAAAAGAGAGGTATTTCTGGTTAACAAATAAGAGCCAAATGTATCTTCGGAGAAAAACTTCTGGCCACTGTTATTCCATGATCTAATAATTCTCAACCCACCAATTAATGCAAGGTAAAACCACAAATCGTGTTTCTTCCATGTTTTGGCATTGAAAACACACAACAGAACGCATGCAGTAACCGAGATAAACCACCAAATTTGATATTCCTCTTCAATCAATGAAGAGCCATGGTAATGGATAGCAAAGATAACAGCCAATCCTTGGTAGAAATAAACGATTTGCCTTGGGATTGATGAGCTTTTGAAAAAATATAAATTCACTTCAACCAATAGGATCAAGGCCGAGATGATTGCTAGAGCGTATCCCTGATAGATATCATTATAGTTGTAATTTGTGGCTGAAGCGGTCAAGATGCTCTGGACCTGATCCAAGAATGAATAGTACAAATCCAAACTTTGTTTGGAAGAGTCGTCAGACTTCAACGATTCCCACTTTTGAACAATTTCTGGATACTCGGAAAGTTTAGATTCATATTTTGCCAAGAAGAGGGCCATGAATTGTTTACAGTTCTCCCATAAAATTAAACGTTGTTGGTCACTTTTCCAAAGTTCAAGGGTTTCACGAATAATTATTCCCAAATTATTCTTTGGGATTGGAAAGTTCAATAATGCAGCTAATGTTGGCACCATGTCAATCTGATTGATGCGAGAGAAGTAGCTGAAATCTTTATTTTCCGGTACTGGAGCTTTAATGCTAGACTTGATAAGGGTATGGAATTTAGGTGAGATGAATGTCAATCCTGGACTGGTCTCACCAAGAGACGAACCACCATGGTTACCAACCTCGTTCATTCCATGATCTCCCATCAATACAATGAGAACATCGTCGTTGGCTTTCTCCACATATTGATACAACCGTTTCAAAATTGCATCCATTTCCCTTTGCTTTGGCTTCATGAAAACGGAATTGGGACCTCCTTTGTGCCCAATATGATCTAAGCCCAAGTAGTGAAGAATGAGACCATCCCAAACCGATTGGCCCAATTGTTTGTCCAAGTGTCTAGTCACATTATGGTCAACTTCGGTGAAATCACTGACAAAAAACGAGTTAGTACCTTCGGTTTCCTGGAAAGTATCTGGAAAGAGTTTTAACCATGTATCGTCGCCAAAGAAATTGACATTTCTGGGGCTGTTTCCGCCGTTGACGAACTGGTGAATCCACGAGTCCTGGGTTCCCAAACCCTGAGATTGGTCTTTGTCATCGGCGACGTTTAAGATGGCGTCCAAGAAACTGGGTGTTCCTCCTGTGGTGATTCCTTTGAGGCGGGGCAACGTGACAGTGGGAGGATTGGAGAATGCAGTGAATGGAAGAGCATCGCCCTGGCTAATTAACAGGTGCAAAAACGTCATTTCTGAGTTCTGATCTGAGTAGAAAAAGTCGGATCTCATGGCGTCCACCACCATAAGAATAAGTCTATCAAATTGTGGTTTGTCTGAGGAGCTTTTCCAGCCCATTCCTGTGGACTTGAACGTCAAAAATGGCGATATTCCATCGAAAGTGCTGAAGCCTGGAAGTACAACCTTTGACGGAAAGAAGCCCTTGAGAAAGAGCACTAGTCCGATCACGTGGGCTACAATCACCGTTGATTGTATGACCCATCGTGCGGTTATAGAGTGGAACATGCTTTCGAGATCGAAGGCTTTGTGGAGGTGCTAAAGATGGAGAAGTGACGACTGGTGTGGTCAAGTACGCGTGTATAGGTCACGTGTGTTTGTGCACGTGCGCAATCAACTCGCTTTTGTATACCATATCAAGCACGTGAACAGAGGATGGAAGTAATAAGGTAGTAATTGGAGTGGAGCTAAAACTTCTGTTAATTTCCTTTCACACTGCACCACAAATGAACATGATTTGTTAGTAATGCAAGGAACTGTTTGTGAGTGAATTATATTTATGCGTGAGATAACCTGTTATCAAGGCTTTATTTGAGGGCTATTTTTACCAGCGGATGATAATAAGTATTTCATGGTGTTTCAACAGCACAAATATTTCAAGAACATCATTTTAACGTGCCTGTAATTGCTAACTAATGCAAGACTTTTTTTGAAGTTAAGTGTGATGATATTCACCCATTCGAAGAAGATGTACTTGGGGTTTCCTCTTTATTCACTTCTGCTCGATTCGATTATTTATCTGGGTTAAGGATGTTGAGGTAGACTGAATATTCAGTAACCGTCAATTCTTTCCAGTCTGTCTGATGTTGAATAGAATTAGTACTACTGGTTGTAGGCTCATTCTAGTTTTAGTTTCGTTCTGTTTAGTTTCGTTCTGGTTGTAGTTTCGGTAACATGTAACTCGAAAATACGCAGCACCGAGAGCTAGTCCAGTTTCAGGAGGCAGGCTCATATCTTTCCTCATAATATTGGCATTGATTGTTGATTTTGGTTATCAACACAATTTGGCAACGCAACATGCAACACTTCAGCACAAATTGTGCTTTCAATGTTGAAAATTTACCCTGATCGAAAAATCATTCAAGATCCCTTTGAAAGGTCAGATTGGGACTTCAATTCCCGCATCTATGGTCCTTTCACTCGTCTTCACCTCGTTTCAATTTCTCACATAGTGCCTTCCAGTAAACATAGAATAGCTCCAGAATCTCCAGATTCTCACGCCCTCATACTTAAAAACTCCATCCCCACGGCCTTTCTATATCATCACTTTCATCTGCAAAACCTACTCATCCAATCATTCCTTCTAATGCCCCTTTCCCTCTATCTTTACATCTCCATGTCTCACTTATTCCTTACTATGGACTAGTTGCAAATGCTCATCGAAAAAGTGAGACCAAATACAAATCAAACTACTCCATAATTATAAGCACAACCACACAACATGAATAGAGGATACCATCGAGGCCAGGAAGACAGAAGCTTGTGCACCTTCTACACAAAGATAGGAGCGTGTCGACATGGAGAGAAGTGCTCCAGAAAACACGTCAAGCCTACCACTTCCAAAACTGTCATACTCTCCAACCTCTACGAAAACCCCCGGCTTAACAAGAATGAGGACGGATTGAACCCCAAGCAGCTCCAGGAGTACTTCGACCAGTTTTACAAGGATGTGTTTGTGCGCTTTGCCAGCATTGGTAAGGTCACGGCGATGGTTGTGTGTGAAAATGAGAACAACCACTTGAACGGCAATGTCTACGTCAAATACACCACAACAGAAGAGGCAGACGCCGCAGCTTTCGTGTTCAACCTGGAGTGGTTCAACGGAAGACCCGTCCATTGTGATCTTTCGACGGTGGACAACTTTGTGGAGGCCAACTGCAGAGCCTATGATGACAACAGCTGTACCAGAGGAGACCATTGCAACTTCATGCACATCAGACATCCAACCAAGCAGTTGGCGTCGTCTCTCTACAAGTCACAGGAAAAGAGCTACATGTTGAAGAAAATCGCAGAGGCTAAGGCACAGTTGGCTCCAAAGGAGCCTGAACCAGTTGTTGAGGAGCCGGAGAAAAAGGAAGAGGAAACAGTGGTGGAAAATGCCAGTACCACTGCCGTCATTGAAAACTTGTTTGCATGAAGAAAGGAAGATCAACTCGCTACACTTTCTACGTTATGACCCTCTGTAAGGCCCACTGGATGGTACGGATAATTGATATTCATCTATCTCAGGATCCCAAAATGTTGCCCAATGAGTAAAGTGGAATTGGCAATTCCAGCACTGCTGTTCGATTCACATCAAGATGATACTGTCCAATGGCAGGCCCTTAAGAAGAGGCTTGTGCAGCCCAAGGATCAAATCAGATCTAGCAATAGGTGAGAAACAGCACAGAATTCTTGGTTCCAGTTGAACTAGGAAGTTCCGAGCCTCTATACCAAGGACGTTGGCAACTGTATTTACCGCCATGGTTATGTCGGATTGCGATGATTCAAGAGACAGGTCGAAATGTATTGTTCCCGTTCTTCTTTCGAAGAGATCATCAGAGATTCAATGGCATCTGTGACGACATCTGTTGCGGGCTTATATAGACAAAATAGGAATACAGATCGGGATACAAAATAAATGAGTTAATGTATGAAGATACAATGGAGTAACATGAAAGGAAGAGGGGACTAAATGAATATTGGAAACGGACAGTCAAGCAGAAGTAGAGATACAATACCACGGCCATGATGTTTGAAACAGGCTCAAGATCAGAAGGGATAGATCAAGGGAATAGCGCTAAGATAGTGGATCCACCTGGAATTAGAGAAGAAGGAGGCAGAAACGGAAGAGTATGTATAGAAATGGCAATTGAGAAGGAACCGGAACAGAGAAACTCTATAACTAACCCACTGGACCATAAATGGAGAAGAAACGACAGAACATTCCAACCCACTGGACCATTAATGGAGGAAAAGTAGCAGAAACACTCCAATTCAGGACCATATGTGGAGAAGTGATCACAGAACACTCCAATTCAGGACCATAAATGGAGAAATAACAGAACACTCCAATTCAGGACCATAAATGGGGAAATATCAGAAACACCCATAATGTCCACAGACTATACAGAAATGCCATCCAGTGCCACAAGAAGACCCAATCAAGACTATAATCATAATAACTGTCCGTCTTCACAGAACCGAAGTAGCACTGCAATTGCATGTGGCTATAATTACAGGAATGAAGAACCCACCGAGCCCTCCCTCTCGGTCCCTGCCAGGAGACCCACCTTGCAAGCCGGCCATTACTAACCGCTCCAGTGCCTCGGCTTTCGCTAATTATAGCTCCATTGGTCCTTGCCTCGAACCTCTCGGTACCACATCGCACGCCACGCCCACCAATCAGCTCGCTATACCTCCAGCCTGGCCCGACCTCGCCCTACGCACTGCGGAATCAACCTACTGACGCAACAGCACCGCCATCGCTTCGCCACCAGCAACCCCGATCCAGCCTGGCTAGCACCATAGTCTCCATTCTTGCCATTTCTTCCTCCACTTCGCCCAATCCCATTCGCCCACCCCGTCCCGTCCTGTTTCTCCCTCTTCACCGTCCCAACCTCCCTCTCCAATTTCCATTCGCCCTACCTTCCCCAGACGCGCACCACCACCACCACCACCCCCCACGACTCCAGCTTATCAGATCCGGGCCCTCGCAAAATTTACTAATCGCAACACTCGCCTCTTCTCATCTGCTGCCTCTACTGCCCTGCTGCCTCTGCCATCGCTGGTCCCGCTCGTGCCCCCGCCACTACCTCCACCGCCACCTTCCTTCACGCTACTGCTGGCCCTGTCGCGTCCCGTCCTGGCCCGTCGCCCCAAAAAAATGTCCTTGTTGTTCCCGTGTCGGGCGGTGCTTCCCTGGCCCGCCAAATTCCTCGTACCGACTCTCGCGAAGACAAATAGCCAGAGTCCCGTGCTAGCGACGTGCCGTCCATTCTCCATACGCCCAAGAGGTACCGTAAGGCCATTGACCCTATCACTCTTGTTCAAGCTGAACATATCACTGTCGCTGAATCCGAACATCGCACTGTCCCTGAACTTGTCGCTGCCAGTTCCGTCGTCCCTGTCGCAAACATCTTCGTCTACACTGCCAGGTTCTAAGACACCACTGTCTCCAGGCTCCTCTCCAGATCCGTCGTTGCCGTCATCGTCACCAGGCTCTACACCGCCGTCACTGACATCTTCCACCCACCTGTCATCTACCCACCTGTCATCTTCCACACACCTGTCATCATCTTCTTCGTCCACTATGAGTCCAGACCACACCCATTCTCACGACTCTCATTCCCATGACGCCCACGACGCCCACGACGCCCATCACGGCCACTCCCACTCCCTCCTTTCCCATTCCCACACCCACCAGCCCCCCAACGAGCTCCTCCAGACATCTGCCCGCTCCATCTTGCAGAACCCGGCTGTCCGCATCACCTGGATCGGTCTCCTCGTCAACGTGGCCATGGTGGTGTCCAAAGGCTTGGGCGGCGTCTACTTCCACTCCCAGGCCTTAATTGCTGACGCCATCCACTCTGTCTCCGACATGGTGGCCGACTTCCTCACCTTGGCCACCGTCAACGTGGCAGCCAAGGTGGGTAGCCCCACCCACTTCCCATTGGGCTACGGCAAGATCGAGACGGTGGGCTCGATCCTCGTGTCGGGAGTGCTTCTTTTCGCCGGCATATCCGTGGGCTGGTCCTCGATGTTGCAGATCTTGGAGTTCACCTTGCCCGCGTACCTCTACGACTATGCCGCGATGATCCAGATCGGGCATTCCCACAGTCATGGTGGACTTGGTGCCACCGAATCCCATGGCCATTCTGCTGGCCATAGCCACTCCCATTCCCATGGCGCAAATCCGTCACACGGCGCCTTGGATACCCCCGTTTCCATCTCCACCCCACCCCCTAACATCAACGCCGCGTGGTTGGCCGCAGCCTCCATCGTGGTCAAGGAAATCCTCTTCCGCAAGACGTTGCAGGTAGCGGAACAAACCAATTCCAAGGTATTGGTGGCCAACGCATGGCACCACCGTGTGGACTCGCTCACCGCGGCCGTGGCCTTGGTCACCGTGACTGGCGGTGTACTCTTCGACATTGCGTGGTTGGACTCGATCGGTGGAGTATGCGTGTCAGTGTTGATTATCAAGGCTGGCTGGGACACCTTCAAGACCTCGTGGTACGAGTTGATCGACCGTGGCGAAAAGCCCGGCGACGAAACCTACGACAAGGTCCATGCCATTGTGGACGCCGAACTCGCTGCTTCTTTGCCCGAATTGCGCGTGCACCAGTTGCTGGTAATGACTTCCGGAGCCAACACCAACGTCTACGTGACCTTGGCCACAGAGTACCCCTACACCGTAAAGGAGTTGAACCAGGTGGAGGACAAATTGGTTCAGTTGGTCAAGAAGGACGACAAGTTCGTCCGCAATGTGTTTGTCAAGTTCCAGCATGTGGAAAAGTAATTGTACATAGACGATAGATATGGGGTGCAGATGATAGAATCAGGTTATGATATTGGAGTTTAAAATATTGGAGTTATATCGTCAAGGTGATAATATTAAAGAATAACTAGGAAAAGAATATATGAAATATTAGAAATTAATTTAGAGGTCTGAAACTATGAAATCATTAGGATAAAATATATGATGATTCTAGAAGTAATGCATCTAAGACCGTTCTGACATATTATCGAACTATTAATGAATCTGGCTGTCTTGACTGATTCTAAAGCCTATCCCAGATCGTATTATATCCCATAAATTTTGAAACCAGATATGTGAATTAATTGGAATGTCTCTCTGGTATTAGCGTATATGTGAGAAACAGATCTTACGGTTCAACTTTCTTCAGACCCAAATTAAGCTTAGTTCAAATACTATTAATCAATTCTGAATGGAAAGTATTTCGATTCAATTTTCAGGAGCAGCTCTAGGAAGTTAATACATTCATTCAATGTTTTCAAGGTTTGAATTAATTAAAATGAACTGTTCTGGATCTATGAAGAATTTTTGTTAAATATATATAAATCTGGGTACGAAAGGAAGTTCCGTCTATTCGAGACGATGTATATATATAATCAAATCGGATTGCAGTAGATTCAGAAATTCTTTCTATATTGAACAAATTATTAATTCATTTTCCTACGTTCCTATATTACATTACTCAAAGTTGATTTTATTCAAGTACTTCTAATAGTCTTATTCTGTATATACAAGTTGATAGACAGACCTATTTACAGTAGTAGTCATTGACTACTTCTTGGACTTCTTCTTGGTTTTCTGGGGCTGGTTGCCTTCAATAAACTTCAAGATGTCATCCACAGACTTGGAGGCAATTTCGGGGTCGGAAACTGAAGTCTTCTTGGCGTTCTTTCCCTTCTTCTTTGGCTCTGGAGCTTTTGGAACGGGCGCAGCAGACTTCTTGGCCTGCTTGTTGGCTTGCTTCAACTGCTTCTCTTGAACCTCGAGGAATTCAAGGTACTTGGAAATACTTCCAGAGTACTTGGAAGATTGTCTGGACAAGAAGTCATCAGGACCCAACACCTTGGTGAAGATGTCTTGGGCAATGGTGAAGAATTCCAAGGACTCCTTGTACTTGCCTGAGTTCAACAACAACATGGCCAAACTGTAGTAGATACTACCGGTCAACTGCGAAATTGGGCCATTAGTCTTGATGGACAAGCCCAATGCCTCCTCGAACAACTTGGCAGCAGATGGGTACAACTTGACTCTGGTCAAGCTCTCGGCCAAGTTGGTCAAGGTAGTGACCAAAGTAGGGTGGTCCTTGCCGTAGACGGTGGACCAGATGTTGATGGCCTGCTTGTACAACTTCAAGGAGTTGACAAGCTCCAAGTTGGACGACTCGTAGAATCCGGAGTTCATGTAGGCAGAAATGGTGTCGTAAGAATCAAATCCGGTAGTTCTTTCGGATAAGATGATAGCCTTACGGGCCAATACTGCAGCCTGGTACTCCAAGCCGATGTCAGCGTACACTTGCGAAATCATTCCGAACAATTTGGCAGTCTCTGGGTGGACAATGCCGTACAATTGCTCTTGGATGCTGATCAACTCACCAAGCATGGTAGCTCCAGTCTCCTTGTCACCTTGGAAGATGTGAGCTCTAGCACTTTGGAAAATTTCATCCACAAGAGAAGACTTGTAGCCAGAGTCCTTGACAAGAGGAACGAAGTTCACTACATCATTAGCAACGAAGGTGGAAGAACGTGGAATGGTCTTGACCACAGCAGATGCTGCGGTCTTCTTCTTGTTCTTCTTGGACTTTGGCTCAAGAACGTGAACTTCAGTGGCCAAGGATTCCTTGAGTTGGTCGAATTCGTTCTTGGTGAAGACGTAATCCTGGGCCTTCCATTGGATACCAAACTTAATGGCGATTTCTCTCAACAATTGGACAGGACGAATCAACTCGGTGGTCCAGTTCTTTGGCAAGGTGTATCTAAATCTGGTGTAAACCTCTTTGGTAACGAGACCAAAAACTTCATCACTAGACAACTTGGTCCACTCCAATTCGGCCTCGTTGGCAAAAGTTCTGTAGGTCTCGTCGATGGTGACTTCGGGAGTTTTGGTGATGTCACTGGACAACAAACAGTTGTGGAAATGGGCCACGAAAGAAGGCACCAAATATTCAGGAACACCGGTAGAAAGCTTACGCAATAAGTGCTTAACGGCTCTGGCAAGCATTTCTTGCACACAAAGCTTGTAAAGAGTGGTGTAATTGGCAATGATTGGTTGGAAAGAGCCCTTGGTTTGTTCTGGTTCTTCAGACTTCTCCTCGGATTCCTCAGTGGACTCCTTGGAGGCCTCAGCGCCTTCTTCGGCGGCCTTCTTGGCCTTCTCTTCAGCTTCCTTGGCCTTTTCGTTGGCCTCCTTTTGTCTTTGCTCAGCGAGCTCGAGGTTCTGCTTGATCAACACCTCATCTTCCTGAACAGCCTTGTCTCTTCTGACCAAGGCCTGTTCAGCAAGGTGGCCCAAGTATCTCAAGTTGATACCTTGCTTGTGCAAGGACTCACTCAAGTGCTTACCGTCGAAAGGAGCCACTTGGTTAGGGAATTCGTTCAAGAATTCTTCAATCAAGGTGTCCTTGACAAACTTAGACAAAGCACGCACATCTTCCTGGTCCTGCTTGTCCTCGTTGATACCAGAAAAGGCATCTGGGTTGAACACAGCACGGTCAGTTGGCAACTCGATCTGGGCACGTTCGTCCTCAGACTTGCCTTCCTTTTCCAAACGGGAAGACTCCTCCTTGATATACTCTGAGATTTCTCTCTTCCAGTACTCAGCCACAGCCTCGTGTCTAAGAAGCGACTCTCCATGAGGATAAGAGTCCTCTTTTTCACCGTTGAAGTTGACCTCAGTGAATTCGACATCACGAGGAGTAGTACGGTACAAGTCCATGATATATCTGCGTCCGTCAGAACCACGAACACCCTTGGTGTCTTTGGAAACGACCAACTCGCCATTGGAGGAAATGTCTCCGTCCAATTGCACAGCATGAGGCTTCAAGTGGAAGGTTTGAGCGACCTGCTGCAATGGCTCAGTGAAGTCCTCATCACGCAAGATGCTGGAGCTGTCACTAGACAAACCGTACACCACCTTTTCCTCAACCTCGCCAGAAGCACTCTGGTTGAAAATGCCGGGAACTGGTGCTTGACAAACCACTCTCTTGCCCATGTAATCCACAATAGTGGTAGCCAAGGTGTAGATTCCAGCAGGATCAACTCTGTTCAACGCCTTGATGGCAGACAAGTCCTTGATACTGGCGTAACGAGCGGCCTCGACTCCTCCGGTACTGTCAAATAAGTCCACTGTGGTGGCTCCCAGGGTGTAGAAAATGCCGTTTTTCAAGTAAATCTGCTTGTCGGGCTCCTCTGCTGGGTTCATAGGGGTCAAGTTACCCTTGATGATGTTGACTGCGGTTTCAGTAGCAGCTCTGGTGAAATCGGCCATGGTCTTGTGTACCAACTTTTCCTTCAAAATACGCTCCTGGATGGTGGAGTTGGGCAATTCACGAATAGACTGGATGTCCTCGTTCCACTCCTTGAGGGCATCAGAGCCGTCCACGCCGTTGGCAAGAACGGGCAACTGGAAACGCAGCAAGTCGGGCTGCAACTTAACCTTAGAGGGGTCCACAACCCAAGGAGAGCTCAATTGAGTGTTGTTGGGCAACAAGTACGATTCTGGATGCTCGGTGGAGGTGGAGAAAGTCTCTTCGTTGGTAGCAATGGCCTTGGAAAAGGCTGGAGACAAAGAGTCGATCAAGTTGTACAATAAGTACCTCTTGGAGAAGTGGCCCTTTTCGTTGTACTTAACGTCGGGGTTGAAGGTGGCAGTTGAGCTCTTGTTGACGTAGAAGCCTGAGAACGAGCAGGTGATGTTGAAGGTTTCACTTTCCAAAGTTTGCAAAGTCAAGTACAATAAGTCACCCTTGGACTTGCGGAAGGCAGGAACTGGAGCCCATTGTGACACCGTCAACGATCTGATGGGCACACTCAACTTTTCACGCAAGTTGGAGAACTGGGCGTATTCAGACACCTTCAAAACGTCATCGGCGGTGATGGTGGCAGTGGTGGCCACAATGTTGGCCAAATCCTCCTCGGAAATGGTAGGAGTGGCAGCTTCTTCGGCCTTCTCGCCGTTTTCCTTGCTTTTGCCATCCTTCTTGGTCTCTTTGTCTTGGCTCTTGTCCTTGTTCTCGTCTTCCGCCTCGGACTCTTCGGGCACCTTCAACGACGTCAATCCGAGGTCGTTGAAGCGGGTGACGCCGCTGGCAACGCCGAAGTCTTGGGCAGTACGGTCGATGTAGTGCAAGCCGATCACCTCACGGAAACGGAGGATCTGCTCGTACACAGCAGCCAAGTTGTAGGCGGTTTCTCTAAGCTCCAAATGGATCACCGAAGCATCGGATCCCACACCAACGGCGCTGACGATTTCGGAAAATGGCGTGATTTCATCGAACTGGTCGGAAACGTTGGTTCCACGGATCCAAACCTTGTAGTTCGTCAAGTTCTTGGTAGCGGGTAAAAGAAGAAGCACCTGCTTGAGGTCGGCCAAAGTCTCACTCAGACTGGAAGGAACCTCCAAAACTTGCTGGGACTCCAGCAAGCACTTAGGAAGTTGGATCTTCAACGTAAGCTCTTGGCTTTCTGCCGGAATGGCATCGGTAGCTTCTGTAGTCGACATTTCCACTAGAGATGGAAATTTTTCGATTTTCTTTTTCGACGAGGTGTGGAGGAAAAATGGTGGGGTCGCAGATGGAAATGGGTTTACGAGTAAAAGGGCGGAGATTGGAACGACAATTGTCCAGAAATGGTGGACAGTGAAGAGAAGGGTCGAGTTATTAGGCTAAGCTCAAATTTCATAATGAAATTAATACCAGAAAAGTGGAAATGGTGGGGCTGATTTGGCACATATTCTTTGTGACTCAAAATTGATACTGGGAACTGGAAATGGTTGTGAAAAAGTAGAAGTCGTCACAGTTGAAGTGTTGAAGTTTAGGGAGTGATCAAGTTGGAGATTACGGTTTAATTTGGTCAGCTATGAGCTCTTTAGGGTCTATACTTGCCGTATTAGGTCTAAGGAATTTCGATTTAGTGCATTTCTCGGTGCTCAACAACATGCTATGAACTAGCTTGACATAGAATTTTCTAACCTACTCAAGTATTTGTATTTCTTTTCCTTTATTCTTTGTAAATAAAGCTTTAACATTAGTGTATGTGTCCTCCGGATATGACTGCTCTATTTCATTAAGATTGGAATAATTTGAAATTCTTGCACTTTTTCAAGAATTTCAACGAATTCTCAGAAGTAAATTTTGGGAGACCAATATATTATGTATGAAATAAAAGAAATAGAGACGTAATTTAAAGACCATGTTTCTGTATTCTATATATGTCAGGACGACACAGAAAATTCAAAAGCGAATTTAAAGAGCACTTCCAGTATATTTGAGTTGAATATGATTCAATATGTAGGGTGATTCTACCCGGCTTTCCGTCAAATTTGTTTCTAATCTAATCTCCGTAGTTGGGAGGTGAATCCAGTAAATAGGGGGCCAGTAAATTTCATCTTTTCATACCGGAAATGGGAATTTGTGCTTCGGGAAATTTTAGCACCAGCAAGTCAAAAATGGGTTTCAAGGATAGTTTTACACATTTGAAGAACATGAACATTCTTCCGGATACCAAGAACTACTTTTAATCGAGTTGGAGTCGAAATACTCAACCTAAGTAATTTTCAAGTACATTTTCGATATTCTTGGAGATTTGCAAGAGACAGGCCCATTTATGTATACTAATCTTTGAAATCTTGACAAATGTTACGAATAGATTCAAATATGTTCAATAAATGGATTTCTTTGTTTAATTCCAATTTTAATGAACATTTGAATTGATATCGAAGTTACATTGGGGTGAAAGCTCTTCACCAGGTACGAACTCCAAGATTTAAAATTGAATCTCGCACGATTTTTGTAGAGACAACTTTTTTTCAGAATTTGAGATTTAGTCGATTTATCTATGGGCTCTGTTCAAAAACATCGTATAGAAATCCACTAGTGCCAGATTTTGCTTTCTAAGTAGTTCAGTGAACAAATTAACCCGAGATTGTTAGCTTTAAGTTTTTTTCTTACTTTTCAATGCTTATTTTTCAAGTTTGGAACTCAAATTAAATAAATTGATCCAAGTAATGTCAGGCTCTAATTGAAGAAAAATACAAATGTAGTCAAGTAAGTCCAGGCTTTCGTCCATGGCGATATTTAAATCCAAAATACTCTAAAACTTGTTCACACCAGTTTTTTTCAGAATTTAATGCAAAACTTGCACCGAAGTTCAGTCAATTCCGCCTCTTCATTTCATAAATGAAGAATTAGAATGCACTCCCAGATGTTTCTAGACATTAACAGCAGGATGAAATCTGTCTTCTGGTCACTACTATGAAAGTTATCACCCGCATCTAAAATTCTACGAGTCTACCCAAATATATTCTTCTGAAACGATATTAGTATTGGCTTGAGTGGCAGAATCTATTGCTCTTAGTATTGAAGAAGACAGAATTAGCTCCAAATGAATCAATACTGAACCAGGTTCCTTCCCAACTTCCAGTAGGAAACTTACAGGGTGAAGTTGCACCCAAATTAATATTACATAACTAGACTATTCTGACTATTCTGCTAGCAAGCCCGTTAAATTCCAGGCTATCCCTAGATTCAATAGCCCCAATAGTCAGATTTCCACCTAAGCTGCCCTAATACCAAAGTTATTACTCTATTTACATCATTCACGTGTGTTTCTTCACAAGTCTCATCACATAATCATGACTCTTAACCATCTCCATTTTGCGACCTCAATCAATCTACAACCACGTTCTTTTCACCACCATGAGTACTGACCCTTTGGGAAACACCATTTCTCCCAACACAAACGAGGTGGTGTTGGAGTCACGGGGTCATGTGAACGATCTTCCCTTAGAAGTACTTGTTCATATCTTCTCCAACCTCGACCCCATCGAGTTGAACACCGTGAGGTTGGTTTGTAAAAGATGGAGCTTTGCGGTGTCTGACAAGGAGACGTGGCTCAATTCCTTCAGCAAGAGGCTTGGAACACCCAAGACGTTCCCTTCAATCGCAGATTCCCGTCAGTGGATGGTGGAGTACTTTGACCGCTTGAGATGCCTCAAGAAGTGGAATAAAGCGGTGGCAATCCACAGGACGTACCAGCTCATCAACAACGAATATAGAAACATCAACTGCTGTGTGGCCAACTTCAACAATAACGACGGCTGGGGCAAGATCATGACATTCTCCCAACGGTTCGGCAATTTGGCCATCTGCAACCTCAAAAACGGCAGAAACCAGAGCTTTATTCCTGGAGGCAACCTGGTGTTCGGTCAAATATGGAGTTACGATATCAATTGGAATTATCTTGCTATGGGAAGAGCAAATGGAGACATAATCCTCAAGAATATCTTGACTTCGACGTCTTCAGGTACAAGCAGATCGTCACAAGCAGTCTTTCTAGATTCTCTGGATACGGTTAACGAACCCGTCACGGCCGTATGTATGAACAGGTTGTCAAATCTAGATAAGCATAAGAAACGGACAGACCTCATTTCCGGCACTTTCAGTGGCCAATTGAAGCTTTGGAACTTCTCCAAAGAGGTGACCAAGAGCTTATCCTTTGAAGACGAGCCCATCATCAACATAAAGTCTGACTTCAAGAACTACATTATTTTCAATAATATCAGTCATATCTACATTGTCCACTTTTCGAACCACACCGTGTTAGCGAAGATAGACCTTGATTTCGAGATTTTGTTGAGCGAACAGCTTTTTGTTCCATCCAATGCATTTTATGGAAATCCAGGAACTCACTGCAAGAATACTCTTGATGTTGATTTTGGTGACTCCAACATCATAATGGTTTACTCATCGCATATCAGAGTGTACAATTTCAGGAACCCCAAAAGTATAAAGGCCAAATCCTTAGATTTACCCAATGACATTTTTGTCACATTGTCCAGCATTCAAACTTGCCCCAACAATAAGCTTAATTTGCACGGATCGCTAAATGTGGACCTCGTGGGTCTGGACGAGATATTATATGCCAATGCATTAAGTGATGGCAGTGTCATAGTATGGAAGGTTCGTGATTTGACGGAAAAAGTCATTGTTCCTCAATGTCGAATCATACCTGAATACAATAAGTATTCTCCAGATCTTTCCACATTCATAACTAATCCACACATCAAGAGCATCACTTCCATTGCTTTGAACGGGGTGGTTGTTGCGATTGGTGGGTATAATGGCTTTGTCAATTTGCATAATGTCTTCACGGGTGAATTCATAAAAGAAGCATCAGTGAAATATCCCAAAAAAATGACCCACATGTTCAACGAGCTAGTTCCCATTAACCAGATCATATTGAATGAAAGACCAAAAGAGACAAATGGAATCATTGTGTGTGGAGACACTTTGCAATATTTCCAATTCGGTGAAACTGCGTTGTTGAATAACTCAGCACAATCTGGATCCGCAACTTCCAATAAGAAAAAGGTGAACTCTGGTTCCCTCAACAAGCACGAAGCTAAGAAAACTATACGTGATCAAATCGATGATTACGATACCCTAGTTCACTTGGAAAGTGAAAGGCAGAAGATGTTTGCGAAGTACAATGGAGATTACGATGAAGAGGATGAACTTTCAGTTGCTTTAGCCATGAGCCAGAGTGAGGCAAGTCAAACTAAGGAGGATGATTTGGAAATTGACGAAGATCTTGCTCGTGCATTGGAGATTTCAAGACAAGAGCAGGAACTTGAAGCTTGGGAACCGCAACACGAAGAACCAACTTACTCTGAACCGGAAGTTGATGAAGATGAGGAATTGAGGCGTATTCTTGAGCTCTCGCTCATTGAAAAATGAGAATCATTGAGAATGCCAGAATATTCTTGAATTGACAATAGAGGAAGAGTATTATAGAGAGAAATGTTTGAGCATGCTTTGTGAAGAATTAGCTTGACCAATTGGATTATAGAGAGAATGTTAGCGCAGCGCTTGTCAAGGATTGCGGGTGCACTTATTGAATGGCTTCAATTAATAGGAGATGCTAAATTCAAGGCATATGAATTGGGGCCCTTTGATCTCTGCAGTGAAATCAGGATCTGAAACTGCTGCATCTGACCCAGATCTTCCTGAAATCGATCATTTTCAATGGTTCCAACGATGTCCACTTATACACCATAGCTCTAATCCGCAAAAGCGCACCCGAAGTCACACGGCATTGCCTCTCCGTGCTTGCCGGCCTGTTTCTGGCCCTTATCGTACCTTTCGGAGGTGCAAGTCCACCTGTGTTCTCAAATCACAGGATATTCCAAGATCTCGTGCCTGCATGGGAAAGGAGGTTTTCGCAGCCCTTTCTGTTTTGCCACCAGGAGCAAGGAGGGAACTGCAAAGGGAAAGTCACAAATACGCCTGGAGCCGTGTCTGTTCAATCACCAAAACAAATAGATAGTAGGAGAATCAAGCCAATTAGAATTCCATTTTACCCTACCTGAATTTAGCAGCATATCTTTCTTTTATATCTAATACGCATTGAACGACCAGTCACCAAGCGTGACCTCTACTGCAAGACAAAAAAGACACTGGTACGAGTACCAGTAACAAGTACCCCTCTATATGCAAGGAGTACACCCCCAGTATATTTCCCCATATAGACATATAGACGCTACCTACAGAAATTATAACGAGGTGTGCACCCCATGTCTCCCCATGTTGTAATATATAAGGAGGTTGGCCCCATCCCACTATTGCCATTTTCGCACCCTAGCTTTTCCGAGGCCCTCGCTTTTCCACCAATCACACGCCAGGACGCACCCCGGAACGTCCCAGTGCAGGATTTTTTCAGTTGCGTGAGGACCCCAAACGGCTTGTGTTGTTACAAGTCATTCAGGTTGACTATTCATTCTTCTCTACCTGCTACATCGAGGCTCTCTCCAGCGGCTGCTGTACGACACCAACATTCCCGCCACCCTTCATCTACACATTTCCTGTCCTTATCCTCCATCTAATCTCAGGCAGGTTCCGGCTCGTGGTGACTGAATACTAGGCGGATGGTGTTCTCCAACTTCATCAAGTACTACAAGTACTCGCCACACGAGCGCTTACAGTTCTTCCAGAGCTCCCACCCCTACCTCAAGAACAGCTCCTTTGGTCAACTCAAGTGGTACCATGTCCGTGGCTGGTCAAATCCAAACCCCTCCAATACCCACCAGAATTACTTGTCCATCGACAACGGCCATTACGGTTTATACTACACCGTATACAACCATGATGCCGAACGCAAGAAGCGAGGCGAGTCGCCCTACTTAGGTGATACCTTACTTTCTTTCATCATCTATGAGGAGCAGAATCGGTCGTACTTAGACTATGCCACGCAATTTTTCATCCTGAAGATCAACCAAGACATCTCTAATGACATTTCCCAAATCAAGAGTATCTCCAAACAGTTCCTTTCCACCATGGCTGTGGTCAAGCCCAAGTTGAAAAGCATATGTGCTGTCAACAAGGATAGCTCAAGCAGATTCTTTTCCTCGATGACAATGGCAAGACAAAAACAATTGATCAACGACCAAATCCAACCCAAGCATGAAGAACCCAAGGTTTTGATTGAGCCAGTTGAAGCTAAGGAGCCAGAAACTATAACTCATACCGTTGTTGAAACTACAGAACCTGAAACCTTTGAATCACATTTTCTTCTGACTCAAGTCAGCCAAATCTTAGAGATTTACAATAACTCTCCATCTACGGAGCAATTAAATTTAATTTACCCATTATACCAGTCATTAAAGAGAAACGAAATATCTCTTCCAACTATAGAATTATACAATGTCATTTTGAATTCTGTTTCTAGAAGATCATTGGATTCACAACCAAACTTGGAATCTATTGAGGCAAAATTGACTACTTTGTTAACTATTTATCAAGACATTTTGGCAAGTCACCTTAAGCCAAACAAAGACACCTACAACATCATTCTTAATGATTTATTTATTGGAAGTTCCCAAGTCTCACAATTGAGGGTTTCCGCGAAAAATGTTTTCACTCACCGCATCTGCACCAATAAAGCCAAGGAATTTGGACAAATTGGTATCGATCTATTTGGATCAATCCAAAATATGGAACAATTGAATTTGATTGAAATAATCCCAAATATGATACAATTTTTGATTACATACCCTGAATTGATTAGCAAATCAGTCTCGAGTCATATCGTTCCATTCACTTCATTGCCAATTGGATCTGCCACTGAGAAGTATTACGAAGATCTTATCACATTCTCTAAATACTTCTCAAGAGTTGGGATGTACAATAATGATTCTTCTAAGATTTACAAATTTATTGTCTCCATTTACGAGCAATACAAAGAATCTGGATTGAAACCCAGCGACGAATTTACTATGTACAGTAAATTGATCGAATCATTAGTTTACAATGATCAATTTGTGTTGGCCTCCAAGTTTTTGGATGACATCTTGTCAGATTACAAACATTCGATTGAGAGCAACTTTAAACCTAGAAAGGAGCAAACATCAATGGTCATTTCTTCCTACATTTCAGCAATCATCAACAATAATATAGATGATTTAGATAAAGGTTATGAATTGATGTCAAAATTCAACGAGATATCTTACATCCCGGAATTAAGCAATCCTTTGTTTAATGAGATGATTGTGAAGTACATTGGCCAATACCATGAAGTTCAAATGAAAAAGTCGAAAATGAATAAGATGTCGTCAACTCCAACAGTTGAAGCTGAACAGAGTGCGGTTTATGAGAAGATTTGGAGCCTCTATAATTACATGGCAATCAGGAAAGATTATCAAGATGAACCAACAATCAAGCTCCTTGAACAGTCTGAATTTTCTGTCCATTCTCGCGATCTCGCCTTGTCTTTGAGTATTGACATTGGTGATCATGAAAAGATTTTCCAACTAATCAAAGAGATATTACTTAAAAACCATTTGATTTACGATATTGTCACGTTCAAGAAGTTGTTGAGTTATCTTTATAATGGTGTCATTTACAATGCGGATGGACAACCTTTTAATCAGTATTATTACGGTTTAATTTGGAACTTAGTCGAGTTACAGCTGAGATACTACACCGAATCAGCTACCGAATTGAATGAATTTTTATCTGAAATTATCAATTTCTTGTTGATTTCAAATGCAAATGAGCAGTCTATGGAGTATAATGTTAAATTATTCTTGAATTCATCAATCGTTTCTAATGCCATTTCGAAGTTCGATTTGCAAACTGACAATCTTTTTGGTTTGATTATGATTTCAAAGACATTAATGTTTTACAGAGGAAGTGACTTAAAGATGTACAATCAAATTTTGGATTTTCAAGCAAAGCTTGTCAATCTGTTCGAAGATATTGAGAATATCTATATTGAATTTGGCGATGATATGCTTCAATATAAGAAAGAATTAGTTGATCAATTCAAGTTTTTGATGAATTCACTTAATAAAGGATCGGTACAATTGACGCATGATATTATTGATGCATGCAAGGCTTGCGATGTTCAAATCTTGGACGTTGCAGATTCGCAAGAATTTGAAATCAATGAAGAAGTCAACTTGAACTATTTATTGAGTGTTAATTATGATTTGGGCATTGATCAGTTTATGGAGCACTTAAAGAATGGAAAGAAATTTTCCTCAGAAACGTGGGAGATCGTTCTAAGCCAAAACTTTCTCATCGATGTTTTGGAATCTTCATCTTCCCAAATTAGAATTTCTGAACTAATCCTTGGAATTTGGCATCTGAACTTTAGCTTGGAACTCAAGCTAAAGCATTTGCAAACTTTGATTCGTTTCGATAATGATAAAGTTAATATTAAAGTTCTAGAATTTATTCGTGAAGAACATTTTGTTGAGTCAGAGCAAAAGGATCAACTCTTGGCATACTTAATCTATTTTGTTGGTGATTCTAAGAACTTTTATTTGAAAAGATTGTTGAATTCCGATTTCTTTGAGTCTGTTTATCAAGGTGATATCTCTAAGCGTTGGGTTTTGCAATTTTTTAAGTTTTTATTGGCAGAACTGAGGGATGTGCAATGCATCAGTATTATTGAGAAGCATGACCTTTTGTCAATGATCGAACCAAGTTCTGGTCCCTCGAAGGGCCTTGAATTAGTAGCATTAACTGCATACTTGAATTGCAACAATTTGGACAAATTCATGTCCATCTTTAGGCAAAACCTTACAAACTTTGAAGCTTTGAAAAATTCACCAGAGCTAATTACCCTTTTGATGAAATACTACATGAAGTTAGGAGGAAAATCCAATGTTGAAGTAATTTTGTCGAGATTCGCTGGAGTGGCTCAACTGTCACAAGAATCCCGTGAAGTTTTCTTGATGGCCGTGCTTCTTAATTCTATGTCTTCTGATTCAATGAGCTATGCGCAAGAAGATCTCAAGGCTAGAACAATCAATGAACTCTCATTGAAAGTTTTATGCGCTGAAGATTTACAGAGCATGGTTGATGTTTTCAAATGCAACGTATCTCTAGTTAGCAGCAAGAAGAACAAAACTGAACTAGTTAACAAGCTACTTGACAACTTTGCACAAGCATCAAAATTGAATGAGGAAGCCATTTCTACTTACAGGTTTCAGATGATGTTGAGATTTTTCAAGGTGATTTCACACCGTACTTTAGACGTTGAGCAACTTAGCAAAATCATTAAGATTCTCACCATTAATAACTCTAGAGAGACGCTTAATATTTTCCTAACCAAGCTCATTGATAACACTAGTTTGGCTAGTGTGTTGAATTTTTATTTCATGGAGATAAGTCTTGCAGATGAGAAGGATCGGATTTCCGTGTTGCATTTGTTGAACAAGTCGTTCAACTACTTGCGGGATCCAATCAATACTTATAACATTTCTCAATTCTGCAAAACTACCGGTCTTGAGCTTCCTGCTTACGACGAGGAGGCTTTTAATGGAGAGTTGTGTTAGTCACAACCATTTATAGATATGCATGGGTATGGTAATGATAAATGATTAGATTTAGATAATGGTAGGTATTGAAGGAGCGAGACGTAAGCCAGATTCATTCTAATTTAATTGAGTGATTGGCACTGGAACTATTAGTTCCGTATCGGAATACTGATCCAATCAGACTTTTCTAAACTTGCTCCAATTGGCAAGGAAAGCGAGGACTTCGGGCTCGCCTAAGCAGAGGCTTATTCTCTACTCATCCCTTTCTGATACAGAGTTCAAGCCATATTTGTAGAATTACCCCCAAGAGATTACCCTGTAGAATGTGTCAATTGTCAGGCTGACAGATCTGTCAAATTAGATCAATGGGATAATGCGACTCGAGTAAACAGTTGATTTCCCTTTCTTTCTTTATCCATTTCCCTAGTGACATAACTGACTATCTCCAATGCAAATATTAGTCAGATCTTCAGCCTTGGAGGGCATTATTTCGATGGCGTCATTGAGCTCTCGGAAATTGTTGCTCCCCGCTATTCTGCAAAAGTATAAAGGAGTTTCCAATCTCAGATATTTGACCCAAAGCACCTTCACCATGTCGAAACAGCCCCATAAAACAGCAATTGATTCTTTTAACACCAACCACAAAGACTACGACATCTACCGTCCATCTTTTGCCAAAGATATCGTTGATCCCTTCCTCGTAAGCCTCGGACTAGCCACTATCGATCAATCTGGGGTCAAATACGATACCGATAAGGTGATTTTGGAATTGGCCGCTGGAACGGGCAAGTTTACCCACAATCTCGTTGATAGTGGGTGGGGCAGAGACTCAGACAACTTGGTTATCGTTGAACCCAGCTCTGGTATGTTGGATAGTTTCAAGGCGAACTTTCCCCACATTAAGGCCGAGAATGTCCACCACGGTTCTTCGTACAATCTTCCTATGGCCGACAATTCCGTCGACTCTGTGCTAATTGCTCAGGCCTTTCATTGGTTTACCGATGTCGAAAGTTTGAAAGAGATCAATCGGGTATTAAAGCCAAACGGTACCTTGGGTTTGATTTGGAATTTCGACTATCCCAGTGTGAGCCAGAGAACTGCCACCAGCAATGTCAAATATGTTCCCAGCAAGAGCAAATTGTTCCAAAAGGTAGATATCAGCAAGCATTCAAACCCAGAGGAAGTTTTCCTCGAGTTTTTCAGAATTGCTCCATGGAGTGTGGATATCAGTAACTTGGCTTATACTCACGACGTCAGCGTTCCCCAGTATAGAAGTTCAGAATGGAGAAAGTTGCTTGAGCTGGAGCAACCTTACTTCAAGCCAATTTCTGAAGAAATCTTCTATCCATATGACGGGTATTTGAAAGACGGACATGTGTTCGATTACTGGAAAACCAGATCGTACATCACCAAATTAAATGAGGCTGACCAACAAAAATTCAGTCAGTTTATTGATGACACTTTAAAGAAGTATGCCGACTCACTTGTCAAAGAGAATGGAAACTTAGTTAGACCTATGGCAACCCATGCTGTTGTGGTACAAGCCAACAAATAAACTTTCTACAATAAAGAATAAGTATCTATAGTACATTCAAAAGTAAAGAAAATACTCAAGTTTGCAAGTACAGCGAATCTGCCATCTCCCAAGTAAAGTAATGCAGAGAATTAAAGATGAGATCATAAAATCATAAATATACAAGTTCCTTGGCATGTCAATGTTCCCTTGCAGGAGTGAATTTGACATTGTCGAACACTTGATCAAGGAAATCCATAACGGCTCCTGGTGGGTGAGTATCCCAAGGAGTTAACTTCAGTACAACCTCGGTGAGCGAAGATTGGAGTTCTGGAGAATAATCTGGCCCGTTATTGTCTGTGTCGGTCTCGTTCTTTGACTTGTCATTGTTCTGGTTCCGATTAACGGAAACATGAGAAGGCCTCACCAAAGGTTTGACATTGCTCTCTTGTAATTGAACCCCAGGATTTGTATTTGCTTCTGTCTTGTCGTCTTGTCCTGGTTCTTGTTTCTGGTCATTGGTAGATTCTGTTTCATTCAACGGAGCAGGACTAGGTGGAGGTACCTTTTTCTTTGGCTTTGCTAATCTTGTGCTTCCAGTAACCCAGATTTTTCCTAGATAATCATATAGCTGGATTGACGTATCGTCAAATTCGAACAAATGGCCTTCGTCCACGCCCCCTTTCTTCGTTGAGTCGTAGGTGGCAATTTGGTTATATGCACAGTAGTAGTAGTTGGAGCAGATAGAATTCTTGATCCAACCCTTTTGAGGATTGTAGCCATAAATTCTATCTTCATCCACGTTGTCGAAATCTGGTTTCCTATGCGCCCAAGATTCCTTGAACTCCTTCTCGTCAGTAAGGTCCACGGAGCCCCAGGGCTTTCTAAGATTGGGCAAGTCTGGGGGAATCAAAGCTGCACGAATACGAAGTGGATTCTTATACATCGCGGTCAAAGCGGCGTCTTCAAAGGTGGTAAACGGGAACTTGGAGCGGTCTCTGAAGAATCCATTTTTCTTGCAAAATCCGAAACCTGAATTGATCCACATCAACTTTCCGTCCTTGTCAACATGACCTGGATGTGTGGAACAGAGTTCCTGTGACGTGGTGTTGGCGTAGTACATAAGGTCCTTGTCCTTGGTCAATTCGCCGACACTGGCGGCAGAAAATTTGTTGAATTCATAGTCTTCGTCGCCAGCCATGGCGAATCCCAACCAGTACATTTCCTTGTCACCCCAGATGGACGATTTGACCGGGTCCTGCCATAAAGAGAGGGGGAAGGTCATGAGAATAGGCAAGAAGTGCTTCTTTCTGTCGATGAGGACCACACCAGCCTCCTGAAGGTGTCTCCATCCAGTCATGAAGCCGTTGGCCATGGTTTTATCAGTGATACGAGGAATGTCAAAAAGCGCTTCGATGGAGTTCTCGTTCAAAGGAAACAAGTTGGCGAAGTAGTTGGTCTCCATGTAGTCGTTGTAGTCGCGCAAGGCGCGGTCCTTGAAGAAAAAGGTTCCCGACTTCTTGTACTCATCGGAGTTGAAGAATTCTTGCGCAGGGACCAACGGAATGGTGTCGGCATCCAACAACATCACCTCGCTGAAGGAGTTGAAAAACAAGGCGAGTAACTTGTTGGAGTACTTGGGGAAAGCACGCTGGAAAGGCTTTTCGATAGAGTGTTTGGCGTTGACCAACCACACCTCCTGGCGGGGGAACTCCGAGCCGAAGTCGCGGTACTGCTTCAACAAATCGATCTCCAGCATGGTATCCAAGGGGTCTTCGCGTAGTTCAGGGTTCAACAAGAAATCGACGTCGGCCGTGGCCACCATCTCGATGAACTTGCGTGAGCGTGTGTTGATGTCGCCCTTGAACACGATCTGGATTGGCAAGCGGTTGTTCATGGCCCGGAGGACGCGGATGAGCTTGGTCAACTCCCTCACATGGCGGTTGGATGCGGTGAGAACAATTCCGCGCCCCGAGGCCTGCTTGTGTATGAACTCCACGATGTTGGTGGAGTCCATGTCGTAGGGAATGTGCCTATCGGAGTAGGTGTTGGTGTCGGCATCGTAGTGGGGAATGGAGTTGGCAGGGATGGTGGTGGAGGGCCTAGCGGTGAGAAGCTCGAACGTAGGAAGCGACCACCGGTTGAAGAATGGGAACAATTTGGTGGTGAATTTCTGGTAGAGCTCGGGCATGGCATGGTGTTGGTTGTTGACGAAACAGCGGCCGTAGAGCCGCATCATCGTCACGGTGTCGGCCATGCCCTGGTTGGCGTTGCAGGTACCCTGCACACGGAGCTTGAAGGCGTTGTTGATGATGCGGCGGTCTTCGCTGGACACGCGGGGCAGAGGGTCTCCGCCGGCCTCACGCTCCCTGAGCAAGTCCTCGATGCGCGATGCAAAGAAGGCGTGTTTGTTGATGATGCCCTTGTCGTAGGTGTTGTGGTCGTTCCACTGGTTGAGCTCCCATTCGGGGAGGACGGCGGCGTGGGTCTCGAACATCCGCTGGCACCGCTCGTTCAACGGGGCGGCGCCAATGGCGTCGAGGTCGTCGTGCCAGAGCTGTGTGAAATTGCGGTAGAACCCGAACTGGTAGTTGGTGTAGTGGAGCTGGCCACGCAAGAAGGTGTCGGAGCGGTCGAAGGACGAGGCGTCGTGGTTGTCGAGGAGCAGGAGCTCGAAATGGGCAAGCTGGAGTGAACCCAAGTCGGAGAGGAAGAACACGTAGAGGCCGCAGAGGCCGCAGGCCGCTAGGGCCAAGGAGGCGAGTCTCTTGGGCGAGAAGCGCATGGGTCAGACTTTAGAAGGGGACGGCAATGGTGGTGGAGGGAGGGGCTGGGAGAGAGCTGGAGCGGAGTCGCCATACAAGGTGAAGAAGACGGAGAAGGACTGGAAGTGGCGAAAAGAAGGGACAGACGAGATGAAACTTGCAAAAGACGCCAGGGCAAAGTAGGGATTCGCAGTAGAGGATGGGACAAAAAGGTGCCGATACTGCGGACCGGGCATATAAGGGGGAGGAACGGGCTTAGGCCAGCCAAGGCCAGGTACCCGGGGATGGTGTCAAGAATTGGGGAATGGGGCAATCAGGACAGAAAGTGGAGGAGGAGGGGGGTTGGGGAATGGGCTGGGGAAATGGAGCTACAGGGACTTGGAGATATGGGTAGAGTAAAAGAGAGGAGTAGGGGAGATGTGGGTGCAACCTCCGGCCAAAAATAGCAGGCCAGGAAATATCGAATTATTAGCGTGAAAATATTCCTTAGTGAAAAATTAGTGTTAGCGGATTTAGAAACAGGAGATGGAAATTCTGGTGACAGAACGGCATAGCTGTAGCGTTGTGGGGTCGGAGGCGTAGATGGAGGCATCTGTGTGAAGAGACATGGAATTGGTGAAACAGGCTCGAGATCAACCTTGATATGTGGACCTTGATCTGAAGGCTGTGTCGCTAAAAATACTTCCACAAGACGCGCCTCGCTTGTGTAGCAAGAGACGGTGATAATAGAAGAAGAGCCACAAGTGTCAGTTCCCGGGAAATGCTGGAGCTGAACCAGTGATACCTTGTGCAGAGTGTGTAGTTTGTCCTTTTCGGGTCGCTACATACTCAAATTCTGGGGTTTGGCCTACACGTGTCTGGCTTCTACGGTAACCAATAATTCGTTATTATTTCCTGAAAAAGCATGAATTAGATTCCGTCTGACTTAGTGCATTGAAACTTGGCGGATATTCCAGGATCTCAGGACAGATTATGACACTTCTAGAAGGTGGAAATCGTGAAGTCTGGGGCAACTTACACCCAGTCAATTTACGTAGTCCTAGTAGGTCCTGTTTGCCTGTACATGGTTTGCCTCATAATATTTGCATTTATTTCCAGATCAGTCTTGCTTAGCTCCAAAATATCAGATCTACTCAGATTATGGACCGTTTTTAAACCCTGAAGTAGTTCCGTGACTGTTTCTGAACTCTGGCTAGCGAATGAGCACACCACCTCAAGAGGGAAATTGTCCCTGCAAATATCCAATTTCGAATCAAACCCCGGTCTGATGCAGGTATTTCCCTCGCTTAACACGGAAGTCCCTCCAAATTCTCCCTCAAGTTTACAGGCGAATTAATTCCAATTGCTAGTGCATCTTCTTGGCTACAGGTTTTTGACTATTCCGTCAAAAATTAACTTGCGAGTGTTCTCAAACACTTACCTCCACTTGTAGTTGATAATATGGCTAGAGTATGGTGGGCCAATGTCACTCATGTTTAATCTGCCCGTTGTTAGTCTTGCCGATTGAAAAGTGCTAGCAGAATAGCGGATTCGACAAAACCTGTCACAAATGCCATTTTTGTGAAAAAATTACTTTGTTGATATTAAGCCATTTACCAAGTAATGCACCTCGTACTAAGTACAATTCCGCAATCCCGCAATCCTGAAAGCCATCACCGAGCCATTCGATTAGCAGGTTCTAGTTAAATCATTTGGAAGGCTTGTTAACGAATTTAGCGGCTCAAATTAGGTTTTCGCAAGACACAAGAGGTCAATTTGTAGTATGGCATATTTTCACGACAATATTGGCAACAGGTAGATATCAAAATGCTGCCAGGAAGCGTATGTCTCCATACTTGAGGCAACAATGCAACCAGGATCTACTATTTACCCTAAAGGACTTCATGTAACCCTGTTTTGCCTCCAGTGGAACCTGTCAAGGAATTGAAGTATCAGGCACATATTTCCATGGTTGTGAGTGAGGTCCGTGATTTCAACTCACGAAAAATTGGAATAACAATACAAAGACATATGCTGGCTATGGAAGGCTTCTACCCTCAAGACAAAACATAGTCTATTACATGAACTGGGTTTCAAAATAGCCTAACCTAACCAGATTTACTTTGGCTTTAGTCAAAAAAGCTCAATACTCAGATTTATCTTGCGCCACTTCTCTATGGTTAGCTTTCTGGCGTGGCTTGTCAAGCACGGCTTGTTTGAATCTTACTATTATCCGATCCGTCTCTTTAATACCCGTGGGTAAAAGCGAAATGGGATGTTTTCAAACTCTTCATTCGTGAAGTTTCAAATTTGAAGAGAAAGGTATTAATTTCCAATCTGAAGTCATACCTTCAAACAGTTCTTTGATATAGACACCCATTAATAACTATGAAGATTTCATGATAAATGGTGTTCAAGTTTTGCAATCAATAGGAAGAAAGGGAGATGAATGAAACAAAATTATAAGCAGTTGAAACACAGGCCAAAGTACTTCTTGTAATGGTACCAATGTAAGCCTCAAAATTCAATCTGAAGGTAATGAATTTTAATTCCAAAGTTGCAAAAAGTATTTCACCAAATAAATTAGACAATGGACATTTTCCCAATGAAATATTGACAGTTACTCAGTATTAGTTCCATAGGCTACAATTGAAAAAGAATTTCATATAATAGAGTCTCCATTGGATGTATTGGTTATTGGTTCAGTTAATGCTTGCTTGATTAAGCCTCAAACTTTCAAGAGCAGTTCACTTAGAATTCTGCTTGTATTATTTCATTTAAGCACAGCAATTTCATCCCTCAAATGTCCTCGTGGCGAAATTCAACAATTATATTTGCTAATCTTTGTTCAGATGTCTTTAGGTGAACGGTCAAAAAATTTTCAGTGTTTGACCCGTATTTAAAAGAAGACTAATAGCTATTCAAGAAAGATTTAGAACGAGAATATCTAGATTAATCACAACCATTGCACGATCGGAAGATTTTCTTTTGAATTGCACATATCCACAACTATCAATTGAAAAACAACAAGAGACTAAGACAGTGAAATTTGATGATAATCCAAGTCTTCCAAACTTCACTTAAACATCGATTTTAGGGAACCACAAAAATACTCCATGGAACTACGGCTTCTACATTAATAAAGGTGCAACGGCAACAGAGCCAGCATTCATCAATTCATTACAACACTTAACGAGCCTTACCTTCAGCAGCCTTAACATAGATGATGTCACCATCCTCGACAATGTAGTCTCTACCCTTGGTCATTAACTTACCACCAGCCTTGACACTGGATTCGTCACCAAGCTCAACCAAGTCTTCGTACTTCATGACTTGAGCCAAAATGAAAGTTCTCTCCAAGTCACCGTGAATGGTACCAGCAGCTTGAGGAGCAGTGTAGTATCTTCTGATAGTCCATTCTCTGACTTCGTCAGCACCAGAGGTGAAGAAAGAGATCAAGTCCAACTTTTGTCTCATGGCAACGATGATCTTTGGCAAAGCAGAGGTAGCACCAATCTCCTTACAGTATGATTCTCTCTCCTCGTCGGTCTCCATGCCGGCCAACTTCTCCTCCAAGCAGACGGAGATAGGAACGATCATGTCACCAGCAGAGTGCTTGTCAACCCACTCCTTGATCTTCAACAAGTGCTTGTTCTTCTTTCTGATGTAGTCCTTCTCGGACAAGTTGACCAAGTAAATACATGGCTTGGCGGTCAACAAGAGCATCTGGTTGATGACCTCGACCTCCTTACTGGTCCACTTTTGGTTGGCAACTCTCTCACCGCTCTCCAACAAGGCAATGATTCTCTTGACCAACTCGGCCTCCTCCTTCTTCTGCTTGACTTCAAGCGATTGACCACCTCTCTTGGTGATCTTCTCGATACCCTCCAAGTGCTTGTTGGCGAATTCGATATCCTTCAATCTCAATTCGTCGTGGACGATTTCCAAGTCGGCGAAGGGGTTAACCTCATCGTTGATGTGGATAATGTCGGAGTCATCGAACGCACGAACCACCTGGAAAATGGCATCGACGGCACGGATGTTGGCCAAGAAATTGTTACCCAAACCCTCACCGGCGTGAGCGCCCTTGGTCAAACCAGCAATGTCGTAGATGGTCATGTAGGCGGGAACCTCACTCTTGGGCTTGTACATCTCGCACAACTTGTCGAATCTGGGAGAAGGAACTATGACTCTGGCCTCTTCTGGCTCAATAGTGGCGAAGGGGTAGTTGGCAGGGTTTCCCAAAGGACATCTAGTGATAGCCTGGAAGAAGGTGGACTTACCGACGTTGGCCAAACCAACGATACCGGACTTCAAGTTGTTACCTGGTCTTCCCAACAAAATGGGCTTTTCGACGGCTCCCTTCTTTTTAGGTGGCATTGTAGTAGGATTAATCTATGGGGAAAGAAAGTGATGGGTTCGATACTCGTTGCAAATAGTGGCAGGTTGCGAGTGTCGGAAAAAATTTTAAAAACGTCGCATGTCGCGAGCAAAAGAGACATTTGTTTGAACAAATTTCACTCTCCATCACCACTATGCTTAGATTCGTGCCTTTTGTGAGGAGCACCCGCCATTTGAGCGTCCTGAGCACCAGAGCGCAGGCCGCCAAGTCCTCGTGTGTGGCCGGCACCAAACTCAACTTGAAAATTCGCAAGAACGGCGAAGAACCAGTGGCTTTAGAGGACTCCGAGTACCCAGACTGGTTGTGGGACATGCTTGACAAGAAGAAGTGTGACGACCAGATGAAGGAGACCGACTTCATGAAGTGGAGAAGAAAGCACTTGGGTAAGGAGAATGCCAACAAGATCAAGAGCAACAACTTTTTGGCCAACGTGAAGTAGGGGATGCATTACTTGTATATACGCATAATAAACAGGATAAACGGGCAGATGTAGAGATTTTACAGGCGTATTAAAGGAAGAGGGGCTAAAACGGGAAAGCAGCAATGGTAGAAGCTACAATGGTGATCTTAGTTGCAACAGATAATAAACCTAGACTATAAACTAAGAGCCAAACCAAATATTCGAAGACTGGAGGATAGAATTAGACCTTTAGGTATCGATCAAATAAATGACTGGAAAAATGAACCATCGGTCGGATACAACTCAGACCATTGATACTAATGTCTATACAGTCAATAGAGAAGTTTCCACAGATGAGACAGACTACAATTGAACGTGACCTACGGTGAAAGACCACAGACTAAACTGTTCAGATCGTATAGAAATCGAAAAATGACAATGTCCTATGACCATCAACTAGAGAGGAAAGTAAATAATCTTTCGATGCAATGTGTGCACAGCCTACAAGACAAGGTTCCTACCCAGAAATTATTTATTTGCTTCTCCTTCAACAGTAACCGACAAACTTCTTGCCCAATCAGATTCAAGAGCCCAAGGCTCAAGAATTGAGAAATAAATTGCAGAGCAGTCCAACCGTTCCAAACCAATGCTTCTTACAATTTTATGCCCACAAGCATAAATTGCAAATGTGAAGAATTGCAGTGTGAAAAATTGCAGAGCGATCCAGTTGCTACAGTAGAAGTAGTAGTATCGAAATATTCTTTTATTGTAAATGATCTATATAGAATTTAACGGATGACCTTGATGTTCTCGTCAGAAGAGTACCTGATTTGGGCGAGCGAAATGGTGTTGTCGTCCAAGTTGAAAACAGTGTAACTCGATCTCAAGAAGTTGTCACCAAGGATGGGTTGGGAGTTAGGAACGAAGCCTAACATGCAGATTGGGTTGTTGACACTGTCACGGCCAACGTCCATGATAAACTCACTAAGTGGCACCTCGATCGTGGTGTTTGTGAAGTCGAAGCCAAGGTAGTTGTTCTTGTGCTTCAAGCCACAGGGAACAAGGAATGCCTTAATCTTGCTGTTGTAAACGCTGGAAGGCGACAACTTAAGGGCGATTTCTTCAATAGTAGAGTTGGGCAAGAGACTTAAGGTGGTACCGGAGTCGATGAGAACGGCGGTGTTGTTAAGGTCAACAGTGGAATTGGCGGGAGTCTTTGGCGCAGATGAAGCTTGGGTATCTTTGGAGGTGTCGGCGTCTTTGACATGGGGAAGAGCGGCCTTGATGCTGCCCGCAGCAACGTGTTCGATCTTGGAAACGGCCTCGGCCACGGCAGATACGCCGGCAACGTGAGGAACGTTACTGGTGGACGTGGGAGAGGGGGCGGCGTCGGAACCGGCGATGGTGATGGAGACGGCCTTCAAGGGGATCTGGAGAAGCTTGGCCTTGCCGTCGACCTTGGTGATGTTGAGGGGTACCAAGTCGCCGTGGTATTTGGACTTGTCGATTCCGCCAAACAAGATGTTGCCGGAGGTGTCGTTAGGGGATCCCAAGTACAACGAGTAGGCCACCTTGTGGATGAGACCTTGCTCCTTCATCAAGGTTGGAAGGTTGCGGTACTTGTTGGGGGTGCTCTCCATGACCTCGTAGGCAATGCCGAACACACCGACGGAGGAGTCGGTGTCGTCGGCCACGGCGAAGGTGGCGTTGGTCAAGTTCAACTGGGGACTCAACGACACGATGTCAGTACCCCACTGGCCCTTGGAGTACGAGTGGTCCAAGTAGTTGATGGTGAAGTTCTGGCCGTTGGGCTTCCACGTGGACGAGGCCGACTCGTTGAAGGTGCCGTGGGCGGCGCAGTCGATGGAGCCTCCGTTGGACTGGCATTGGGGGTTGAGCGCACCCATGACCCAGAGGTCGGACAGGCCACTGTCAAGCAACACCTCCATGGTGACAGGAGGGGTGCCGATGGTGACGTTGGCGACAAAGTAGGTCTGTTTGTTGGCGATCTCGACGTTGAAGGTCAGCTTCAGGCCCTTGCCTTTGGACTTGGCTTTGCTGGAGCTGGCGTTGTCGTCTTCGCTGTCACTGTCGCTGTCACTGTCACTGTCACTGTCACTGTCACTCTGCGAGTGAGAGAGCGCCTTGGAAAGGTGCGAGTCCATCACGTCCGACAACGGCAACGCGTGCTCCACATGTTCCAAGAAGTTGTTGAAGGCCGAGGGCAAGTCCTTGCCCTCAAGGACGTTGAAGTTCATCTTGTAGAAACCGTCGCTGGCGGAAGCAGCCACGGCAAGGGCCGTCATAGTTGCAAAACGGGAAAAGAGCATGGTCCAGGAGAAACAGGGAACGGAGAGGTAACGAGAAGGAAACGGAGAAGGAAACAGAGCACGGAAAGGGATAGGGTATAGGGGATGGGGACGGAGTGCTGGAGAATAGCGAAGGGCAGCAGTGGGTATTTAAAGGCAAAAAGAGGGCTATTCATGGGACCTATTCATTTGGGCCATTTTCCTAAACAAGCCGGCCGGGGCTCGTGGCGTCGCGTTTTGGTGAAACGCCGGACTAGGCGAGTGTGTGCAGAGACGAGGGAAGAAAGGGACTAATGAGAGAGAGGAAGAGGAAGAGAGAGAGAGAGAGAGAGAGAGAGAGAGAGAGGGAATGGAGACAGAAGGAGAGGGCCTGTACACAAGTGAAGAGAGACAAGGTCAAGCTCGATACATGTAGTGTTCTGGAAAGAGTCCTGCTAGCTGTCTCTGCACTCTGGTGCGTTTCTTGTTGGAATTTTCCCCATAGGCTTTGCCCTCGCACTTCCTTTCAAAACACCTGCAAGGAAGGAGTTCCTAACATGCCAAGGCCGGATTGCATAGTCAATAGCCTTGGCCCATACTTAACGCGAAGAGTACGGGCTCACGCCATGTCAATAGCGGCCGTAAGGTACCAACTGTTGACATAGCCCCAATCGGTGGAAACGGCCTGGAGGTGGCGAAGAAGACTACTGGATTGGTGTATTATTGTTGTGCATTTGGACTGGGTGGCTGCGTTCCGGATGGGGAGATGATATGGAGACAACGGAAAAGAGAAGCAGGTACCGTTTCATCTTTAAAGAGGCACAATTGGAGGTACGGGTCAGCAGGTACAGATGGGACTGGAGAGACTTGAATGTAAAGAAGTACGGTAAAGAGGAGGGATAGCTGTGGAGTTATGAGAGAGAGACCATGAGAACTGTTAAGGTAGGAAAGTGCAGAGATGGGGCAAGTGGAGATTGAGAAGTGCAGATTGCGAAAGTAGAGATGGAACCAGATTGATGAGAGACTTTGTAGACGTCAGTTCTGAATATCTCCGATACTATCAGAATAACTACAAGAGTCTTCCATTCCAGACCTTTTCCTGCAAGTAGTCACTTCCTGGTCACTATTCCGTGTGATGGTTTTGCCTGTAACTGTTTCCTGCTACCTCGGTACCTTTCTCTCATGTTACATACTACTCTCTCTGCTGACCTTACTCAAAGTCAAGGCATGCAGCTTGCACAAAGTTCACCTCCACTCTCACACCTCGCAAGCTGCCTAGCGTATTTTGACCCTAGCACTCTGGCACCACTTCCTGGAACGTATCAGGAGTGCAGAGTGTGGCCCACCTTATTCACAGTGTGTGCAGTGTAGCCAATAGACTCGTCAAAGAACATTAGTTTCGCCTTGTTCCTGTACTAAAGCCATCCCTTCTATCATAATGCCCATCGTGTTTCTATTATTGGGCCCCTAGCTTCTAATATTTGGCACTGCGGTGCATTTTGATAGTTGGCTTTAACGTTTAATGCTTCCTTGCCCAATATTTCAAATCTCATCGTAGAGACTATTATGCCCCATTCACATTTACAGGTGAAACAGGCTAAACTAGTTCTTTCAGGGGTAATATTGGAAGGTATTTACTGGCGCCTTTTCAGTACAAACTGGCCCCACATACTCTTGGGACTGGCCCGTGCTCCAATTCACCGATTTTGAGCGTGTCGACTGGAGTAGAGATATTTGTCTTGACACCCGCATGCTGTACTGTTACTAACTAGACGAAAGGCGTAGTACTGTAATGAGACGGAAATATATGCTTATATGGAATTGAAGTGTTCTTGAAGGGTGTAGCTCTATCTATGCAACTTATGATGAGTTTTTCGAATATTAATCGAGAAATCGACCCCTGTTTTACTCTTTTACAGAAGGAAAGTCGATGAACATGCTTCAAGGAATAACCTGGATGTTACTTATTCATATAGGATCGAGCAGTTCTAGAATTGAACACATTCGTGTTTGGGATACGTGCAATGTACTTGAATGTATTTGCATCCTTCTTTTATGAAGTTCTGACTACACATTATAACTTCATATACGTCTATAACTTTATACATCACCAAGGATTGGCCTCGAATTCATCTTCGCCCCAAGGTTTGTGCGCGAGAGAGTTGGGCATTTGCACCTGTTTAAATAACTCGTCTCCCTTGATTTCTGGAACTGCCTCTTCTTCCTCGTACTCAACGTCAGAGTCTTCCTCTTTTTCCAGGACATGCTGAGTATACGACTCGTTGAATTGACTCTCTTTATTAGCAGTGAGAATATCATCCACGTCGTCTATTATGGTAATAGGCAAGGTTGGCTGGTATTTCTTGTTCCGCAACACACGGACTCCACCGATTCCCGAGCCAAACTGGGTGATTAATTCAGCTAGCGTAGGAAGCGCCACGCCGAAAATGTAGTTGGGATTCAAGTAAATGTACACTTCCTTGGAAAGAAAATTGGTCTGGGTCATGTAGTGTTGATGTAAGGAAGAGATTTGCTTCTCGCCCTGCTCTGCGACCAAGGTCTTGACCAAGTTGGAGAGTGCCTTGGGCAACTTACTTTCCTTAACCTCATAGCGGTAGAGCTTGTTAATAACCTTGGCAAGCTGGAAGTAGTTCAAGGTGTCGAATTGATTAATGGTGTTGATGAAGATTTCTTCGTCAGTCAACAGCGACATGCACTGGAGCCACTGGAGTAATTCGATGGTGGGCTGCAACTGTGTCTTGCCCACATGATACAAGGAGTTGTAGTAGAACTTCAAGTAATGGGGATCCTCCGAGGCCCGATCATTGGGCTCCTCGCTGAGAAGATTATGCAAGGTGACGTTGGTATCACCAACGAGCGAGTTCAAGGCGCCTAGCTTGTCAGGTACGCTAAGGCGGTAGTTGTGGGAACGGAGCCAGTCTTCAATGGCGGATATGTTGAGACGGATCTGGATGGCCTTGGCCCGGGAGCAGTACTTGGACTGCCCGATGATGCGGTTGAAGATGATACTGTTGGAGTAGTAGAACACCTGAGAGAAGGTTTGCGAACGGATGAGGCTGTCGACCTTGTGAATCTTGAGCACGTAGTCCAACGCACCGAGAACCTGGATGTACTTGATGGGGGAGGGCTTCATGAGCTCGTTGTGGCTGGGCGGATACAACATGTTGAAGATGTCCTCGTAGGTGTTAGGGTGCTTCTTCTTGTTGGAGAAGAGGTTCCAGTGCTTGGCGTACAAAACGTTGGAGACATCGACCAAGCTGGTGAAATTGAGCAAGCAGTCGTCGACCAAGGCATTGAGGCGCGAGTTGATGGACAAGGAGAGTGTGGCCACGAGGGACTGGACAATGTTGATGAGTTCCTGGAGGAACCGTGGGTACGCGGTGTACATGTTGCTCTTGCTCAAGTAGTAATGCAAAAACTGGACCACCGAGAGCCAGTAACTCAAGAGGACAATGTCGCCAGAACCTTGTGCGTTTTGGTCGTCCTGCGTGGCCATGTTGAACACTCCTGAAGTGGTGTTGGTGACTGACCGCAACCGTGCGGTGAAGCAGTCGAAGAGGAAGTTGCTCAACTCGGCACTGGTGAGTTTGAGGTGGGCGTAGCGGAGTAGCTGGAACAAGATCGCGGCGGGGATCTTGGTGTTATGCTGGAACTGCTGGTACTTGGTGCGGATGGCAAACATGTGGTCGAGGAGCGACGGGATGTCGGAGTCGGCAAACTTGATGTGCTGCTCGGGGAGAAGGCGTTCGTAGTCGAAGTCCGGCAAGGTGCGGACATCGGGGTTCTGGGCCAAGAGCGCCTCGTCGTCCTCTTCGTAGACAAGCAGGCGCAGGTCATCGTCGTCGTCGTCGTCCACGGCGGCAGTGGCACCGCCATGAATGCTCTGGAGACGGATCTTGGTCTCGAGGTCATCAATGGCCTCGTCGTGGTGGTCGAATGTCGGAGATGCAAAAAAGTCGTCGGTGTCCTGGGGATTTGGGGCACGGAGGAGATTGTGGGACTTGAAGTACTGGTACATTTGGGGCCGTTCCGGGCCGACCATGGCCAGGGCGCTGAGGCCCGCGGTCCCGGGGGCCGCGTGGGGGTCGGCGTGGTGGGCCATCAACGTCTTGACGGTGGCTAACTGGTCAAAGTGTACTGCCCACATCAAGGGGGTGTAGTGCACCAAAGAGTCGGCGAGATCGGGGTCGGCACCATGGTTGGCCAAGAGCGACTCGACCACGGCGCCGTGGTCGAGGCAGATGGCGAAGATCAATGCCGTCACGCCGGCCGCCGCCGTGGGATAGAGCAGGTCCACGAGCTGGGGTGCCAGGCGGATCACCGACTCGAGGGTTACCAAGTCGCCGTCGGCAGCTGCCAGGAGAAACGCCAAAAGCTTGGTTTGCGAGTCGGCTGATACCACGCCAGCACCGACCGCCTCGTTGGCGGCGCCAGCGGCGGCGTCCACCGCCAATTGGAGCATCTTCTTCGATCCAAGCACCTTGGCGAGAAGCGGGTCCAGGAAGCTGGCGGCGCCGGGGAGGGCGGACGCGAGCCCATTTAACGACAGGCCCGTGAGCAGGAGCACGGGGGGCCCGGTTCTGTCGATCCAGGCGTCCATGCTAGGTGTGTGAGTGTATGGGTAAGTGCTGGGCGCAAGATGGAGGCCTGGTGTAGCTGGAGTAATGGCGTGGTAGTGTGGCGAGGCAGTAAATTTTGGCCCATTACTTGCGGGCGGCGGCCCTGTGCAGGCGACATCCCGGTATTTTGTTGCCTGGGTCTGCTCCAGTGAAACGAGAACACCTGGTGTCCTTTGCCATTCGAGACCTTCAACTACGTTACGGCAGCGCCACAGTGCCATGATTCGAGTGTTACATCGCGTGTTGGTTCCGGCCGTGGTGCTCCTAGTGCTCCTAGGCGGCTATCTCGCCACGGTCCAGGGCCCCCAGGACACCATCCGCACGCATTTCTTCGATACTTTTGGCCATGCCTGGATGAGCCCGGGAATGGACCGGCAGGGAAGCAAAGAGGTGGACCAGACACAGCTAGCGAAGGAGGCCAAGGAGGCCAAGGAGGCCAAGGACAAGGAGGCCAAGGACCGCGAGGCCAAGGAGGCCCTGCCCGATCCCTGTACCGTCTACAACCCGTCGTCTCACGCGTTCATCGACTTGCGGGCCCTCTCGGCCCAGGACAACGACGAGGGCAAGCCCCTAGGCTGGGTGGTCCGTGGCTCGGGCACCGGCCTCAACTACACCGTGGGCGTGTGCTCCAACCCCATGAAGAAGACCCACGACATGCAGAGCGGCGTCAATGCCTCCAACGTGGGAGCGTACTACGTGGACCCCGTCTCCAACCAGTATGTGTCGATGGGCGAATTCGCCACGGCGCCCACCATGGTGGGGCGCCGCTTGACGTTGACCTACGAGAACGGCAGCTACTGCCCCAACACCGTGGATGCTGAAGGCAACAAGCGTCGCCGGTCCACCATCCTCAAGTTCACCTGCGACCGTGAGCTCTTGGCCAAGGCCGCCATCTCGTACATCGGGTCCTTCGACGACTGTCACTACGTGTTCGAGGTGCGGTCGCACTACGCGTGTCCCACCGCGGCCAAGAGCAACAACTTGGCGGTGATCTGGATCTTCATGTTGATCGTGTTGGCCACGGTGTTGGTGTACTACTCGGGAGGCCTTCTCTACCGCCAGATGAAACGCCCGCGGGGAATGACCCTGAAGGTGTAGGCCGAAGTAAGACTGTGTATAATAATAGAGAACTAATAAGAGAGCCTGTCGTAGCCATGTGATTTAGAAGCGTTGAATGTCCTGAAGATCGGGCCTCATACACAAAAATCGAGATGGATCGAAGGGTAGGGTGAAAATAGAGTGAGGAAAATGAGATCAAAGGCTAATTTTGAGAGAGGTGTTTCTTTATGGAAGGGGACAGGAGATTGGGCACAGAAGGAGAGGAGCGGATAGTTGTAGGGTAGAGATTGGTCAGGACCGGAGAGGAGATCAGTTCTAGAAGAAGGAGGGTGGCTTCTACACATGCAAACAATAGAAATATTACCGCGCTTTTCCACTTACCCAACCCGATGCGAAAACAATAGACCAGGACATTTGACAGCAGTATAGTGAAACCTGGCTCAATGCCCGGATATGCATTACCCGGAGGCTAACGCCGATTCTTCTCCTAGACAATAAAATGGCGAGAGTGGGGACGGGGTGTAGTTGCCGTTAGCTGAGAGTGAGAATAGTGGGAGCAATCTTCCACAAAAGATAAGACAAGAAATATTGCGATAACAGAGACTTTTGATGAAGTTAGGGCCAATTCACGAGGACGTGTTTCATGGGATCTGAAAGAAATTCCATTGGCTTTTTTAGAACTGAATAACATCCTTGTCAACTAGATTAATGTCCCCTCGTTGATTTCGTATTTCTGTACCGGAATGTGGTTGCCCCTATCGGGATTGCTTCATTTTGGCTTGGTGGAAAAATATCCATTACGTGTTCGAACAAGTTTACCATGATTGCCCCACAACTGCTTGATGCTATGTGGGATTCTATAAGTACAAAGGAGACACTGGAGTGTCTATCATGGTGATAACAAGTGGAAATAAGAAGTAGAATAAATAATCAGTCTGTTGAATAGTCGAAACTACCACTCATCTATGAAGTGCGCAAATGTGAAAATAACATTACAGAGGTCTATTTATACGGTTCTGTGGAATAAACATCTTGCACGATCTGATCTAGTGTCACCATTTATGGGACTATAAAAGCTATACTGCAACGTGTTTCTTGTAGCTCCAATTTGTGGCTGCGAAATATTCATCTGATATAGCAGGATTGACGTGTAGAATGAAAGATTGTCGTGTGGATGTGTGGGGATGAACGATCTGCAGAAGTGACGTTTTCCATTGGTCGTAATGCTTGATAGGATCTCACCTTTAATTCAAATAGCTCCATATTCAGTTAAATCATCGATACCACACCGCAACTACCCCAGCCAATTGCTACAAGCTTTACAAATATTACCATTTACATTGTCTATTGTAGTCGTATACTCATATCTATCTATTAGTTACCATTTTTCGGGTCCAAACGTTTGGCCAGGCTTCAACTTGTAGTAAGGAGCACTGTTAAAGTCCTTGGTGTTCTTGTAGACTGTGTTTCCCCACCAATCGATCTTACCACCAGGGTAAGTCACACATAAGAAGATAATCACACCAGCCAAGGCCACACCGGCATCAAAACCTGCGGAGATGACGTTGTTGTACCGGGTGTGGAAAGCTGTGTAATATCTCTTGATGTAGTAATTGAATAAGAAACATGTGGCGAAATACAACGAGTAGTTGTACAATGTTGATGGAGGAATGTTTCCTGGACCTGTGAAGAACACTGGGGAGTTGATTCTGCCATACCAACGGGTTGGATACTTTTTCCACAAGTAGTAGGTGAAGAAGGGGAATATGGCTCCAATGAGGAAGAAGTACAACAATGGGTTGTAGATCTTTCCTGGAGAGAACAATTCTTGGACAAGTGAGAAAGTAATGGATGCAGTGTAAATGACCTTACCACTGGCACAAGAGAATTCGGTTCCAGCCACACAGATGTTCTTGATGTTGAAACGCATCCATTGCTGGACTCCCACGTTAACCAACGCAGCCAAGACAGTTCCGTAAACCTGGTAGAGGAATAATGTGCGTGGAGGAATCTTCATGTACTGGCCCAATTTTAAGTCCATTAGGAAGTTCAAGCCTTGACGGTTGGGGATAAAACCCACCAATTTGATGATCATGTTGGCAAAGGGATTACCTTTGAAGGCGTAACCCGCAATTAATTCGGTGATGATGTTGAGACCCACATGCTGGTTCGTGGTGGACTGAAGGAACGCCTCGAAAAGGAATGTGGATAAGGCGATTCCAATAGCAAGAACGAGTCCGTACCATGGTGTCTGACTGTATTCGGGCCATCCGCAAACACTGCCAAATCCAAAACCAAGAGCAGCCAAGAAAAGCACTCCAGACAACCAGTATGGAACGTCCTTGAAGTGCTTCTTCATCAAACGACGGTGGATGTCATCTCCGGTGTGCGAGGAGTCACGCAAAAGACCGATGATGGTCTTTCCGTTGTAGAGAATGGAGTGGGTGATGAGGGAAGTGACGGCTGCGAAATTCAATGCATAGGACAACAAGTAGGAGTAGGACACAAACACTGGCGAATAGGCTCTGTACTTGTCAAAATCGATCCGCTTCTTGGCGTTCAAGATACGGGACACATTGTAGCTCTTCTGGGTGTTGTCGAAGGAGGTCGAACTGATCATAGGCATATACTTGGCGTACCAGGTGTTGGTGTAGTACAACGCAGGCAACACGATCCAGAAGAAGATGACCACGGAGCCGTAGGTGTTGGCGGCCACATAGAATGGCGTGGCCAAGGGCGACACACTCAAAGCTTGGGTGATCTGGGTCCAGTCAAAGGTGATGGGAAGACCTACTGCCAATCCCGATGACGTACCGAAAATCTGGTTGACCACGGTGTTGTTGGGAGCAATCCAGCAGATCCAGTTGAAGTTAGAGAGCGCCTTGAACAAGAAGTCGGGCACCCAGAACCACAAGAACGAACCCAAGGTGATGACGTAGAACATCTTGAACCGCGACCACTGTAACTTGGCCACGTAGACGGCGTCCACGATGTTGTTCTTGGACATGGTGGTGAAGATGGTGGCTGTAACCAACGCCTGGGGCCAGATGGCCGCGGCTGGGTAGACTACCCAGCGCTGGCACAACTGGGCACACGAGTAGCCCAATGTCTGGGATGTGAGAACAAGCAAGATCTGGTAGCCCACCGATACGTCGACGTGGTAGAAGTTGGTGGTGGCGATAAGGATGTTCATGGCATAGGCGGTGGATGCAGTCAAGGACACGATGATGGTCAACAAGGCGTGTTCCTGGGTGCCAAAGGGGCCGGGGTTGAGGTTGAAGAAAGGCGCTCTAGGGAAGCGGATATCGGGCAACTTGGCCAAGCCCTTGCCGATAGGGAAGGAGATGATCTGGGCCACCACGTAGCCGATACTGATACTGGGATACCGCAACGAGAAGAACTGGTTGACGCCGGCAAACACAATGACGAACACTGTGATCATGAAGAACGAGCGCCAATGGATAAGGTGTACGTTGGGGTCGAAGTCGAGGCCGACGGCAGCACGCACTTCGGGATAGGGCGAGTTGGTCATGAAGGTGGGATCGCCAGGAATGAAGTCAAGGTTGGTTTCGTCGATTTCCACCACTGTCCGGGCGTTGGTGATGGAGTTGTTGGAGGAGAGGCCATCACTGGTCTTCTCCAAGTCACTGATCAGCCGTTCCACATTGCTGGTGATTTCGGGATTCTTGTCGGACTTCTCGAAGCCGCGTTCGGTAAAGGAAACCATGGGGCCAAGACGAGGACTGGAGACGCCGATGTGGGAGTTGTGAAGGGCATAGGCCCAGGTTATATACTTATCAGTTTCTGTGGCTGGACAATCAATTGCGCCCAAATGTTCTGCAGCCGCGTTCTACGCATGCACTGCAGCCCTGACGTGTAAGCCACAGTTTGTAGAGATAGAGTGAAGAGGTCGATTCGGTCCGGAGAAAGAAAGGGGAAATGGAGGCGAGGGATCTGCAGATGCTGCTGGCCCTGGCGGGGTCCGTGGCTGGGTTGGCCCGGTTCTGGCGGTGTGGCCGCCAGTGGGAAAGTGGTGATCACGTGTAAAGGCAAATTGGAGGTTGTGAGCCCTTGTCCTGAGATGTCCTCAGCTCAGGATATGATCGCTTTGACGGCAGACAAAGCCCGGCCCAGGCCACCAATCCCCGGGAATGCCACTCCGTGCCACTCCAAGTCCACCAGCTTGACCAAAAACCCCGGCCCGAGCCCGTTGCCGTTGCGTTCTACTCCCCATTAATTGCGTCTTTTGTGCATTCATGCAATGCACTGATAGCAGATATCAATAAAATTACAAATTAAAATTTACTAGACGCACAATGCAATATATGCGAAACACCCACACACAACTGGAATAGCACTGCAGTTTCATACTTCCAACAAGAATCACGCCGTGAGTGCGGAGAGTAGTGCTTGGCTACATTAGGTGTAGGTTTCTCGTTCGGCAGAGCCATTCCTATTGTAGTTCTTTGCACTAACTTACGGGCTTTGTTGGGTCGCAATTTGACACTTGTTTGACACTGCCAAGCCCGGAGTTTTTTTGGCGTTGACATAACTATGGTTCCCTACAATACAAGGGCTTATCGCACTAGAGTGGGGGTGTGACCAGTGCAAGTGTAATATGTCCAATAGAACTGCGCAGAAAGGAGATTGCCAATCACGTCAGCAATCAGGTCTTCGCGGGGGTACGGGTATTTTCTGCTCCTTCGTGTGAGCACAAAGAGATACACTGATCAGGCACCGATACCGACCTTTGAGTCATCTTCATTCGAGGAGAGAGTCGTTGGGAATAGAAGCATGGGTGTTTCGGCGGTCCTGGGTGAAATCGTGTGTTTCGAAGCTTCGATCTGGAACTGACATGCCCAGGCCGGGCCTGGACTAAGCCCGATGCTTCGCTGACTCTTCATCGTTCTGGCTGTTTCTTTTCCCAGTACGTGAACGCCTTGCAAGTATGTTATTATCTAGATATTAATTATTAGCTACTTTTTTCCGTCCCACAGTTTTCGTTTGCACCATGGATCCTCTCAATTGTGAGCATCTGGAAATACGATGTCCATGCCCTCTATCTATATAGTCTTGTAGACACAGTCTTCTATATTCTTGATTAAACCCGCTTCTGGCAATGTCCGCCTTCTCTAGCATTGTTTCCTTCGCTCTTTGTCTGTATTTCCTATGCCATTTCCACTTTTCTCGACACCTCACTTCAGCCGTACCGAACGCTCGTAATGAGTGTGGTTCACCTAATATTTCAGCCACGGTGACAAATGTCCCGTGTTCTTTCCTATTCACGGCACTGTCAAATTAGCCCGGTGTAACCACTCTGCGCCGGCGATGCTATTGAAGTGATGTGATTCGGCTCATTCTAATTAGTTGACTCTTTTCCGTGTCGGTTTTCCGCTCGGTATGCCTTTTTCGGTGTGCTCATATAGCATGTCAAAGTATTGGTGTGGATTTAGCACTCAATTGTCATTTTCAATTATGATTACAGCACTCTGTATATTATGGTAGTTAAATAGATTCTGCCCATGGTATTGTCACATATATATCAAAGAATGGAATGGTGTTTTGGGAATTTTTTGGACTTGAGCTTAATACGTCTATATTGATTTGGTTTCAATGAATTGCATTATGGTTCATTTTGATTGGGTTTTATTAATTGGCTTGAGTTGATGCCAGTTCTACGGTACGCCTTTGGGTCATCCAGGTTATCCTACGATTGTTCACGAAAAGTATTTCAATACATACAAACTAGTAAGCACCACTGGTAACAATAGCACTGAATTTTTCTGTTTCGGCCCTGACCTCAAACTTGGCCACGATCTTTCCTCCGGAAAGAGCCAATCTAACCATGACGGCAACCTTACCTCCCCAGACATCCTTACCCAACATCTTCAAGACGTGCGATGTGGAGTCACTAGGAACGTAATCGGATCCATCCAAAGGAAGCATGTTCAAGTCGCCCTTCAACTTATTAACCGCAGCCTCCAAGTTGTCGATACCGCTAATGTGAGCAACAGAACTCTCATAAGATGGCAAAGCATCGTAGATGGCTGTGAAGTTAGAGTTGTACAATGGAGTGACAAAGTCTCCAGCAAGGATTTCCAAATCGTCAACTTGGTACTCATCAGTGTAACCCTCATCTCTTTCATCAACATTACCTTCGTCGTCGATGATGTCCTTGTTGGTGTATGCAACGGTGTTGCCAAAGGCAGCAAGAAGCTCTTCGTCTTCAATGCTTGGCGCACTGAAAGACACGTAGACTGTACCGGTTTGGTCAGGCTCCAACTCGGCCAATGGAATAATGAAGTCTTCAACATATGCGTCGTTATCGGGTTGTGCTATCACAGAGATGTCCTGCAACACCGAACGAGGTAAGGTGTTGGTGATGTTGTATTGCAACACCAACTTTTGTGATTCCACAAACAAGTGCTTGACGACAGTGACAACGAATTCGTTTTCCTTGTCGGTCAAGTAAAGTGGAACGAGAGTAGACTTGGACAATTTGCCGTAAGCCTTGAATTCTGGGTATGCAGACAATTCTTGAGCATATTCTTGTTGTTTCAATAAGTTGTTTGCCACATCGTCGTTGCTAGATTTGTCTGATTCTCCAGATTTCTCGGTCTTACCGCTGTTGTCGCTGGACTCTGGAGTAGCTTCGTCAAGCTTGTTGACCTTCTTGTTGAATTCCAAGGACTTCAACTCTTCGTTGGAAATAATTGGAACTTCGCTGATGTCGAACTTGGAAGCGAAGTTGGTCTCGTCATTCAAGTAATGGGTCAACTTGCTTTCTAATGCAGCCAAGTCGTACTTGGAGTCCGATACAATCAATCTCTTTTGGTCACTAGCAATGAACTTCAAGGACAAAGCCGCTCTATCTCTAACTTCATCGTCAACATCATTCAAACATCTGCCCAACAAAATTTTAATGTTGGCAGCAACATCACCGCCACATACAGAGGCAAACTTGGCCAAAGCAATGATGGCAGACGATCTAACAATGGAGTTCTCCAAGACCAATCTGTTGTAAATGTGTCTAATGTAGTATGAAGGGTTGGAGGTATTGGGTCCCTCGTCTCCCAACAAGTGCAAAATACGAACAGACAATTCGGTGAACTCACAGTCTTCGATAAATTCACACAAGTTCATCAAGATCAATTGCTTAGCACCAGAGTCGGGCAAGAACTTGATTAAGTCAAACAAAGCATCGACGATGCTGGATTTCAACAACAAGGATCCGTCGTCTCTTAACAAGTCGGTCAAGAAAGCGACCAACTTCTTGTGCTTGCTTGGGAACTTCAAGGCCAAGTTTTCGATGGCTTCAATAATGACAATCTTGAAGTCTTCGGTGATTTCGTCCATAAGAGAAGTCATCTTGGTAATCAATCTGTCCACACTCTCGCCACCAGCAGCTCCGGTATCGATAGTGCCGGCGCCCATAGTCTTCAACAAGGTGGTAATGGCCAAGGTTGAGATGGCTCTGTTAGGGTCGTTGATCAAGGACTCCAACTCGATGTTGACGATGATGATCTTTTCGGGGTGCTTGAAAGAGATCTTGTTGATCAATCTGATGGCAGCGAAACGGGTGGCAGTTCTGGGGACGCTCAACAACTTCTGCAAGGTGGTGATGATGACCATGAACTGGTCGTCCTTGATCAAGTGTTGCAAGTTGATCAAGGTCTTACAAGCCTCCAATTCGACCATATCGGACTTGTGCTTCAAGAAGGTGGCCAAGATGGGGTACAAGTGGTGGATCAAGGCCTCGTCGTCGGCCAAGACCTTGTTGATGTAACGGATCAACTGGATGATGGACAAGGAGTTTTTCAAGGAAGAGCCCTCGGACAAGGAGGAGATCAACTTGACCAAGGCCATCTTGTCGTGGTTACGCAAGTGGTACAACAAGCCCAACGCGTGGTACTGGTACATGAAGGAGGTGGCGGGCAAGTTGGCGGTGGCGTTGCCGTAGTACTCGTGCAACTCGAACTGGTTGCCCGGGAACTGCTTGTAGGATTGCAATGCTTCGGCCGTCTCATTGGTGAAGCGCTTGACCACATCCTTGGCGATTGGGAGCAAGTTGTAGGAGGAGATCAACGCGGCCGACGACATGATGGGGTTCTTGTCCACGATGGCGTTCTTGAACAATCTCTCGGCGGCATTGACTGTGGTGGGGTCCAACACCTTGGACAACGTTCTGATGGCATTGGGCTTGAACACGGCGTCACCGCCTTGGATGTCCTTCATGATGGACGAGGTCACCATGAGAATGTCGTCGGACGTGGCCGACAACTCCTTGATGGCCAAGTACACCAATTGACGCAAGGAGTGGTTCTTGTCCTGGAACAACTTGGAGATGGAAAAGAACAACGTCGTCGACTCCTTGGCGGGAAACAGCTCGCCGGTGTAGATGAGTCTCAACAACTTGGCCAAAAGATTGCGGCACTTCTTGACGTCGATAGGCGAGGTGTTGAACTGCTGCAAGCACTCTTGAAACACCGCCATCTTGTCGGGCGCGCCGACCAGGCTGGAGTACGCGTCCTTGTTCTTGTAGGACTGCGTGGACATGGCAGGGAGTGGGAGTTGAGTAGGTGCTTGCGTGTTTAATTGAGGACTGTTGTTGTCGAGCGTGCTTAGTCACCGCTTAGTCAGCATGATCCGACTCTTCGGCGGCGCACGTCCACTGTCTAACTTTTCACTCCACCAACTCATTCATTCAACATTGCCATGTTTGGAATTACATCGCTTCTCAAGAGACAGGTGATGCCCGTGATGGCACGCACGGCGTTCGTGCCCATGATGGCACTTCCTCGACTTGCGCCACCCGCCATGTTGACCGCGGTCCGTGGCTTCAAGGTGCGTACTTCGGTGAAGAAGTTCTGCAAGGACTGCTACATGGTGAGGAGAAAGGGCCGTGTGTTTGTGTATTGCAAGTCCAACGGCAAGCACAAGCAAAGACAGGGTTAGTATGTATATAGTAATGGACAGAAATGGAAAAGGTGTAGGATAATATGATTGGTGGAATGAGATGAGACCAGAGACAGAGACATCAGATGAGAGGCAAAGAGACAGGATGACAGGAGGATGTGAGTGTGGCATGTGTCACATGTGTTACATGTGCTACATGACGTGTGTGACGTATGTGGCCTGTGTGACCTTTGTGGTGTGTGACGTGTGACTTGTGGGGTGTGACGTGAAACCTTTATTGAGACTACATTTTTGGAGAGAGACGCTGATTGGAGGTGTTCACTAATTCTATCAATTGAAGGTTTGAACACTTTCTATTTAATGCTATGTGGTTTATTTCCTTCGGATTGAGACTACTAGATAGCTGCTCTCAGTGAATTTATTCAATATTGTTTCTCCTACATTCGAAGCCACTTGATTTTTTCTTTTTATTTAGTAAATATATACCGTTCTTACATTTTGGAGATTCAGGAGAATAGTGATGTGCCACATAAAGTTCTTTTTCTAGCGTGTTGATAAGAAAATGCTACTAGTAATACTTCTGCTCCTTCTGATAATTCGGCTCATTTACTTTCTATGCTAGCACTTTTATCTATATTCCAAATCTGCTCGATCAACTGTTTCTGCCATCTAGAATTTTCTACTCTTCTTAATAGACCTGGTATTAAATTATTTATATAAAATGCCTTGAGATGATTCTCTTGAATTTTTCCAATCTCTTTTGTCTAGAAATCCATTTTATTACTTCTATGCAACATTTACATTCTCTGGCCGTTTCTTGACGCCCGCTGCAGCCTGTGCTGCCTTAACTGCTCGTGTGGTTGGTGCATGCGTAGTTCTAATGCTCATTCCAGGCTGGTTGCTGATTGATGATACGCGTGCATGCCCCGGGCGCTGCATTTGCATTGCCTGGTTCATCAATCCTTGTTGCTGTCCTTGCTGTGCATTACGGCCATTATTAACACCGCCCAGTGTAGAGAGTACGGCATCTTGCCATAAACGCGACAAGGTCATGTTTAGCTCCTGCTCTTTTTCTTGGTAGAGCTGTGATGTTTCATGAAAAGTTCCATTTCCATTAGCAATCACTGGGTCTCCTTGAGTAGATCCACTTTGACTTCGAGCCTTCTTATTCTTGTTGATCACCAAATCTTTTCCACCATGTGCATATTTGTCAACTCTGCTCAAACTTTCACCCACAGGATTCAAATGCCTTCTAACATTCAAATATTCTCTGTTCAATCTCTCAAACTCGGTACGTGATTGGATTGAGTTTTGGTGTCCATTTTGAGCCATGACTAAAAGTCCATTGATACTGGTGCTGGAGCTGTTATCAATCTTGCCAGCTGGTGCAACATTGCTACTATTGACAAGCTGGCTAATGTTCATGCTAGATAATGGACTGGTCAATCCGTGGGTAGCCTCTGCAGGTCCGCGTCCCTCCAGTGGGGTTTTTCCTGGATGTGCAAGTCCTCCTGGAGTCAATGGAAAGATTGGTTGTTGCGAATGCTGTTGCTGGTCTCTGTGTGCCATTGGACTGGGATTTCCCACACTATTGTTATAGTTATTGGCAAACATCAAGTTGTTGAGCGAAAGATTAGAAAAGTTGGCCAAGTTATTGGTGTCAATATTGGCTATATCCATTAAGGAGTTTTCACGTTGGAGCCAAAGTCTCTGCTGCGCTCTTGTCTCGATGTTTTGTGGGATAGAATGCTGTCCGGTGGTGCTGTTGTTCGTCAAGAAGTTTGAGAAATTGTTAACTCCATTCCGCATGCCATCATTTGCTGCTTTATGGTTCTGGTTTGCTGTGGAACCACCCCCTGTTCCATTTTTCTTTCCGGACAAAAATTGGCTGTTTGTCCTTTGCAAATTATTAAATATAGTTTGATTTGGTTGGTAAGAGTTATTTTGAATCACATTCTTGTTTGTAGTGACTGGCTCGGCCAAATTTTCGATAGGATTCGCCTTGAAAGAGATACCACTATTGGATTCGTAATTATTGGAGTCCATGAACGAAGTGTTCCTAGGAATGTTTATGTCATTCCCAGGCTTATTCGTATAGGCTTCAGACCCAAGGTGTTTTTGATGCATGATTTGATTTTCTGTTCGATTGTCTATTTTTCTCACTAGACCAGTAGATTGAGAGAGAAGCAAAGAGCCACCATAAAGATTATTGGAGAAATCATCTGTGGAACTGCGAGTGGAAACAGTTTGTTTCAAGTTGGCTTTATTTCCAAATTGATTCTCTTTTTCTTGAGAACTAGCCAGATCTTCGTAGAGCTCTGAACGATGACTTTTTTCGCTCAGAGATTCGTTAATGTCTTGCAGTTGTTGATAATCCATTCTTCCATAATGTTGTCCTTGGAGATGGTGATGGTGATGATGCTGCTGCTGTTGCTCCTCTTGAAGATTCCGATCTTGGTGATGTTGATGGTGGTGACGGGACTGCAGTTCGTTTTGGCTCTCTTGGTTTTTAGTGAGGTTGGAAACGGTGTTTTTGGTAGAATCCGATGGGATCTCAGAATCTTCGCTGTCAAAGCGCTCGATACGAATACGGTCGGTCCTGTTCACTTCGGGCAAGCTGTTGGAACCTCCGGAATTCAGGTAGATTGTATGGGTGGCAGGATAGTCATTACCAGTGGATTTGTAGTGGTGTTGGTTTAGTTGTGCGTCGATGTTTCTACCTTGTTGATATTCGCCCGTTTCGTCGTTGTCCAAGTCCTCGTAGTCGTCGTTCTCGTCCTCGTTGAGTCTTAAAATTGCCCGGCCCTTCTTTCCACTGGACTTGAGCCCGCTGAGCGGAACCAAGTCGGTAGAGCCGTTCATACCCTTGAGGGAAGAGTTGGACTTGTTTTGTCTGATAGACGTGCTGGAGTGTGACGTTTTCAATGGCTGAAGAGAGGTGAGCTTTGTAATCGACCGGCTGTTTTTCTTGAGGGAAGTGGCCAGTCTGTTTTTGATCAAACCGTCGGTTGACTTGGAACGGTTCAACCCAGGCCGTGCTATGTGGGCGGTGGGCCCCGAAGGCGAGGCCACTTTGCTCAAAAGCTTGTTGTGGGACATGGAACGGGAATGCATCTTGACTTTGGGGTGCTTTTTGGAAGCCTGGGATTGGGGAACAGGCAGCGTCCGTTCGTTTGAGACGGATCCGGTAGAGTTGCTGGACAGTGGGGGCTTGGGTCTGCCACGGCCGTCTTTGGGAGCAGTAGAGCTCGAGTTGGCAGAAGACATGGTGGAGTTGGTAGTGTGACAAGCAGAGGTTATTGGTTTAAAGTAGTCTGGGTCACGTGGCCCGACCGTTGGGAAGTCTAGATTTTACTATTCCAGGCGGATATGGAGGCGGAATTTGAAGACATGGGCGTCTAGGCACCGGTTGGAAGTATATCACAGTACAGGACTTATTGTTTCTGGAAAAATTCCGCTCTATTATTGGTTGTTGGGTCACATAGACCTGTTTATTTTGTTACCCCATACTCAGATGCGAAAAATGGGGAATCCAACTGAGACCAGAAGCCTGGCATTGAACAAATAATAGGTCCAACAGAATTTGGCTTGAATCAGTATATTTTTCTTCGCTGATTAGTTCAGGAGAAATATATCTAATTCGGTCAAAATGGATCTGGTCAATCTTTTTCTGCTGAGCCGTTTACTCACTTCCATCGAGTACTATTGACTAGGGAAAATCACAGGAATTGAAGATTTACTCTGAACTATACTCTTCTTGTTGCTACGTTGCCTAAAATTGCGGACTTTGTATTGGACTAGACACTTTTATTCGCCTTGTGCTGTCTCATCTACTCGCAATACATTAAATATGGTGATCTTGAGTAATGGAACTGGCTGCGAAAAAGTGCGTACACCATGGAAGTCTTGGATTTGCAGGAATCCTTGAACTGGACCATTTCCCAACGGCCAGCACGAAATAAATTCACGTAGAAGAAGAAGGAAAAATCTTTGTATCGATTGCATAGTTCATGCATTTTGTAAGTGGAAAGTGGCAGATGCGATTTCCATCATTTTGCCGACATTAAAACCACCAAGTCTAACACTTCAACACTTGGTCGACCAAGAAATTGGCCACAACACAGTAGTTCTTTTCCCAGCAATCCTCGGAAACCTGTGTGCCGTTCTTGCAATCAGGAACTAAAGGACTGAGTCTGTACTGGTAGTTGGCGTATAGTTGATGGAACTCGACGTCGGTCTTGTTGGAAAGCTTTTGCACGACATACTTGTGCCAGAAGGTGGCATTAAGAGGAGAAGAAGCAGGCCATGTCTTTTCGGGATCGTAGGAGTCTCTAGCAGAGTACTCGAAGTCCCATTCTGGTTCTGCGCCACCATTGGTGAAGGTGCTGTTCAACTGGGTATAGTAATTGACGGAGTCAAAAATGTTGAAGGACTTGTCTTGAACAACGTAGTATCTCCAACTGGGGTTATTGTTGGTGTCTGGAGTGACGGATTGAGAGACCCAAGCCATGTTTACGACGTCAGTCATGTTTCTGTTGTTGCCAGAGTACAACACATGAAACTGGTCCCTGTGGGTATGGCCCCAGAAGATGTTAGCAATAGTGTAAGGCGAGAATCTTTCCACGATTTTGGCGAAGATTTCAGATTGGATTGGTAAGGTATCCAAGTCCAGAGTTGGAATGTGGGCCGTAATCCAGACTCTTTGACCAATGCTCTCACTTTCCACCAATTCGTCCACCAAGAACTTCCATTGACCAAACAAATCGGGGTTTTTAGACAATCCAATGTAGGCCCATAAATTCTTCTGGTAGTAGGCGTTGGAGTTCAAAGAAATCACCTTCAAACCTCTTGGAGTAACGTAGGAGAAACCAGAGTAGTGGGTCTTGATTTGCTTTGCTTTGGAATCGGGCAACCAGCCATTTTCAGTTATCAATTCGCTCATCAACTCATCATTCCAGTCGTAAGAGTTGTTGGTGGAGTATTTCATTGGGGATAATTGACCGTATGGGAAGGTATCGTGGTTTCCTAATGATGGAAGTACAGAAACATTACCCAAGTAGTTTTTCATCAACTGGAACGAACGGACTTCGGCAGTCTTGGTGTTTTCAGCACTGTCGTGGTAGACATCGTGATCAACCAAGTCTCCAGTGAAAATGGCAAATTCGAAATTCTTGTCCTGGTTATGCTCAGCAATCACCTTCAAACTGTTATTCATCAAGACTTCTGGAATGTCACATTGGTACGCACCAAAGGAGGTGGCTGGGAAGGTATTCCAGTTGTAACCTCTGGCCGCTGGAAAATCATAGTAGTCTCCAGAGATGTAAGTCATATTATCGTAAGTAGCATTTGGATAGAATGACAAGTTGTAATGCGTTTGGCCAGGGTTAAGCTTCTTGTATGCTGCAGTGAAGTTGTAGCTCTTTCCAGCCAAGTTCTTGTTGAAAGATTCAGGCAAGCAGCAGAGACCCTGAGAACAATTACTTTCACTTCCCAATTGATATCTCAATTGCAAGTGGAAGTCAGAAATATGTAAAACATTGAACTTATCCAATGAGTCGCTAGAAGAATTGTAATTGGGCTCAGAATTGTGCTTGGCCTGCTTCTTTGGCCACCATCCGCTGATATTGAACATTTGCTCCACATCGGGAGTCTTTGGAAGCTTACACAGCGAGGACTTGTAGTAACAATAGTACTCCAAGTCAAGGTCGCTGGAAACGTTGAAATTCTTCAACATGTGAAGGAAATCGTTGTCGTAAAAACTGACCGATGAAGATCCCTTGATACCTGAGCTCCAAGAGTCCTCAAACGTCTCAGAATTTTTATCCTGGGTAGTGATGAAGAAGTCAACGTTGTCACACTTGGATTCGGTCCCATTGTTTTGCCAAATGCAATATTTAAACAACAAAAGAGACACTAAGTGGTCCATGTTGGGACTTTCGTCCACCAATTTGCGGCCATATCTGATCTTGTTCTTGCACTGGTCACAAGAAGTGCCATTGTGCAGGGTCAAGTTCTTGAGGTGCACATTGATAAAGTCGATTTCTGGGGCACTGAGGTCGGCGAAGACCGAGTCCATGTAGTTGACAGCACGGATCTGTTTCGAAATGGAGTCAATGCCAGGAATTGTATGGCCAACTACAGAAGTCGCCAAGAGAGCCACCAGGGCCAATGCACTTGTGAAATGAACCATTGCTGCAGACTAGGAAGGGAAATTGTTATGCTTTTATATATTTTCCGTCGAGCTCGACTTCAAACCGCGGCAATGGGTGCCAAATCTTTCCACATTGTCTTGACGTTGTACGCGCTAAAGGACGTATCGGAGTATCTCCATTTAATGGAACCACCACGTGTGTAGTGGCCCCACAGTGGGGACGGAAAAATATCATCATGGTTGCAAGAGCCCACAAACGAGGCGTAGGCGTAGAAGGCAAAAATTCCACTTGGTTTGCTCGTATTGGGTGTACGATCTTGGGATGGGCTTGTTTGTACTTCAAGGTGATATTTTTCATGCCTATTGTGTAACATAATATAGGTTTTATCGGCAAAAAAGAAAACATCTGGTATAAGCAGAGAGTCTAGTCTTCGAACCCTTTGCTTGTCCATATTCAAGCTTATCTCGGGCTCTGCATAGTGGTAGTGCCTGCAGAATTACAATTTCACAGTAAATTACAGATTTGCGGCATATTCTCGAGCACATCAGTTGCATGTGTAGATACAACGTACAGGTGCACTTGATGTATTTTTCAAGCATTCTATTTAGACAATAATATGCATAATTACAAATGAGACTGGGCCAGGGAGACCAAGTTGACGAGCTTTTAGGTGGTCCTATCATAGCAGGATGCTATTTGCAAGATCCTCGTAGCTCAATCCGAAATTCTGCTTCAATTTGGGTTCTGGGCTGGGGAGTTTAACCGTTTTTTGGTCTGTTTGACATGGAGCACAAAAGCGCAAAACGTGGGATTTATTGAAGAGGCTCGGAAATCCAGTTATTTCCGCTTTGCCATAAATAACAACGAATTACCGCTCACTAGCCTGAATCAGGGTAGCTTATGATTCTAATCGGGAGCTACCCATCTATTTTTCGATCTTTTTGATTAATAATGTACATTGCATTTCGAAGTAAGCACGTTTATTTCTAGTTCAAGAAATTGGGGTTTATTTCAGGTCGAAGGATCGTAGCATCTGTATTCTCTTGTTTATTCTTCATAACTGGTCCTCAATACAACCTTCTGGTTTGAGTGTGCCCTCTCCTATATTTCAACTGTGAATTGGTCGATGTAAAATTATAATTCCAGCAGTGCCTCCTATTGAAATAACATACATCTCATGGGCAGCATTGTATAGTAATGAAAATAGTTTGCTATCTCTATCCTGCCGTTATCTTGACTAATTCCTCTAGAAGTATTGGAAACGAAGGGACTAGCTTAACCTCGAATTTAGATCTCATATGCCTAATATTTTGTACTACTTTCAAATTTCAGTGAATCGACAATGCTTTTGCCTATTGATTCTTTGATTATACGAATTGATTAAATGGGTAATAAGCCTGTTGTATTTTCTACCTATAGAATTTATACATTCCCCTTCTCCCATTTTTCAATGGCCGTAGCTGATTCAATATAGAAAATCCTCAATTACAAAATTATTGCTTCACTTCGACAAGGGAAATGAAATATGCAAAATAAACTAGGCCAAAATTGCCAAATATCTGTAAAACATATTGTAATAGTACAGAGTATTAGTACAATATTGGTATACACCTTGTATGTAAAGTCGTGAAATCTCGAAGAGATACACTGTCGTAATGCCTACAAAGCAATCCATCAAATTACTATCAAGCAAGACCTCAAATTATGTTTTTTATTTACTGTTATTTACTCTGAGCTGTAGGTAACTGAAATGTGCAGTTGTTGTAGTTATACTGTTACTCGATTCTATTCTCTCTCGAGAAAGAAAACATTTTCCACTTCACTAGACAAAAATATTCGGATTGATAAACTCTAGTGGATATGTAAATCCACACGAGTGTTTAGATACAATTTCAGCTCTATGGTTCGTGATATCTCCAAATATACTTTCTCTCTTTCTCTCGTCAAGATGGTCATTCCCGTCTTTTTGTCTAATGGAACGAAGGTCTATCAAAGGAATCATCGCCAAATGACGAGCCGCCGTTAAAGCCGCCGTTAAAGCCGCCGTTATAACCACCACGACCACCTCTGAAGCCTCCTCCGCCACGGCCTCTGAAACCTCCTCTGTATCCACGGCCACGGAAACCACGGCCTCTGCCTCTGAAGCCTCCTCTGAATCCGTTTCTGTCGCCACCCTTGAACGCATCTGCCTCCGAGGCTTCTTGACTAGCCTGTCCTCCAAATATACCTCTTCCAAACTGTCTACCTTCACGGAATCCTGGATCTAAGTCGATGGCCAATTCCTGGCCATCCAAGTAGGTGGACTTCAAGTATTTCATGGCATTAAGAGAACCTTCTTCGGCCTTGTATATCACGAAGCAAAACCCACATGGCGTCATCTTGTTCCGGTCAAGACCCATGATAATTCTGTCGATTGAACCACACTTCAGGAACAACTCGTGGATCTGTTCTTCAGTGGTGAAATGGGAAAGGTTACCGACATATACAGTTTTCAGGTGTAGCGATCTCAGGAGATTGTCAAGATTCTGTCTGCGGACTGCCCTCTTGATGAGGTATGCCGAAGGTTTGTCCAACCTTTCTGCCGAATGCTTGTAGTTTTCCTGGAGAAGCTCCATGGTGTGCTGTTGTTGATAGTAAAAGTTGAAGTTCAGTTGAGTGCACTAAAGTGAGACAAAAAGAGATGATTAAGAGAAGATAATCACCATGAATAATTAAATGTATACACGCAAATGCAGGTCAAGGATGTTACAATTGTGAAGGTGAACATTATTCTTTTCTATTCTCTTAAGTGTGGGATGGTACTACATTGCTGGTATTGAGCCTCCTAGTTTTTAGTATTCATTGCTTAGATGATGAAGCAGTGTCTAAAGGAGTGCAGGGGATTTCTTCTGTCGATATTTCAGCTGAGTAATTATTGATGCCATAAACCTACGTAAGGAGGAGTAGTTATACGCAATGTGTTGATCTTAATTACTTCTTCCCTGAAGAGATCCTTTTAATCTCGCTTAATTCTCTCTGGACCCTTTTATTGCCGAGCTACATTGAAAGTGAACGAATAGATATTGAAGTTAACTTATAAGAAATCCCGATTTAGATCTTCCATAAATGTCAAGTATGATGTCAAATATACTTCTCTAGTTAATTTCTTTCGGTGTAGCATTGTTCCTTTTTCCTTCTTATCTATGTTCTAATTTTTCTAAAATTTGCATTTTTCCACAATTTTCACTATGTCAATATTGGAATAATACACTCAAGTCAATATTTGTTTCAATTATACCAATTTTACCTTCAAAATTACTTCCAAATACACCCCACCAACATCCTTCCTTTATCTTTGCATCAATCCCCTTTTCACAGATAACCCAATTGATGTATTGCCATCATCTCATGTCACTCGCACTAATTGCACTCTAGGGAAAATACTCAAATACACACACTATCCACCATGTTCAAGTCTTTCTTCCAGTCAGGCATCCGTGGCGCCTACAGCGTTCTGGAGAACGCCACATTCGTGTCGGAGCCATGGTCGGTATATCCAGCTAAACACAAACAGACAGGCCGCGTGGTGTCGGTGTTTATCTTTGACAAGACCCGGTTTGAAGCTCAAATCAATAAGCTCTGCTCTACTTCATCTAGAGCCAAGAGTCCCAAGGTCATCATAAGCGAGTGCTACGAGTTGCTAAAGAATGAGCTTGCTCAGCTTGCCAAGCTCAAGCATCCCCAGATTCTCACGGTGCTTGAGGTGTTGGAGGAAACCAAGCTGAAGTTCCTTTTTGTCAGTGAAGCAGTGACGGATAACTTGGTCACGGCCAATGTGCACAAGTTGGATGCGTTGAGCGTGCAGAAGGGCTTGCTCCAGGTGTCCAAGGGTATCCAGTTTCTCCACAATTACTGTTCCATCATTCACTTCAACCTCCAGCCATCATCTGTCTTCATCAACAGCCAGGGCGATTGGAAGCTTGCGGGCTTCCGCTTCTTGCAGAACTTAAACGAGATCCTGCCCCAGGATCGCAGCAACTTCTACATCATGAACAACTCGTCACCAGTGCCTTTTGCCAACTTGAACTTGAACTACACCGCACCTGAATTGCTCCTCGACTCGCCCACCCAGTTGGACGTGGCCAACGACATGTGGTCCCTCGGTTGCTTGATCTTCTACTTGTACAATGAAGGCGACGCCTTGATCAACTGCTTCGACCACGATAGCATTTCCGACTACAAGAAGGAGTTCCGCAAGTTCGAGACCAAGTTCTACAACCACCGGCCATCCGAGTTGAAGTACTTGTTGAAGCAGGTACCAGAGAAGCTCTACACGGTGTATCCACGCCTCATGGCCCGCTATCCCCACGACCGGCTCACGGTGGATGAGTTCATCGACCTGGACTACTTTGCTGGTAGTGTGATCAAGGCTATGTTGTTTGTGGACGAGTTTTCCACCAAGTCGGTGGAGGAGCGCAGCCTCTTCTTGAAGGGCTTGCCGGAGCCGGCTGCTGACACCGGGGTGTGCTTGTTGGACGAGTTTCCGGCGGCATTCCGGTCGCTGAAACTTTTGCCTCTTGTGGTGGAAGTCATCACGAGCGAGGTGGCCATTCTCGATGCCCAGGGCCCGGACGAGAGCACCGAAGGCTTGATGTGCTACGCGTTGGAGATTATCTTTGCCATTGGAAACGGTCTCTCGCTGTTGACGTTCCAGGACCGTATTTACGAGACGGTTTTGAGAGATAACCACAAGAACAAGAAGCAGCCGGACGTGCTCAAACGGCTTTTGCAGGCTTCAGTACGCATCCGGTTGAAGCTCGTGGAGCATTTGCTGGTACTCGACCAGAAATTGAACGACAAGCAGCTTGGAGACTTGATTAAGGCCATGGCAGACTTGGTTTTGGGTGCACCCTTACCGGCAGAAAGGCCACGCCAACAGGACCAGATCGCGGTCCAGGAGTCGTTCTTGAAGGCAATGGAGACGTTCGTGCCCCGGATAGAGTTCCCCTACGTCAAAAACACACTCTTGCCATTGGTGTGCCAGGTGTTCAAGACCACCACGGTCCTTTCCACCAAGTTGGTGACCCTCGAGTGCTTCGCCATGCTAGTGCGAACTCGGGTGCTTGACAAGGCCCTAGTGAGCGAGCAGGTGTTCCCAGTTCTCCACAACCTCAAGAGCAGGGACAAGCGCATAGTGGGTAGTGTGATCGGGTTCTACGTGACGCTATGTGGCAGTGACCACGTCAACTTGGGCGTGGAGGCTACAGTGGAGGGTGTTTTGCCCCAGTGTTTCGCGTTGGCCTTTGGGTGCAACGAGTGCACCCAGGCAGAGTTCCGCCAGTTCATGGCGCAGATCCAGGGCTTGCAGAAGGAGTTGGTGGACAAGAAGGTTTCTACGCTTGGCACACGAGCCACGTCTCCGGAAGGTGGCGAACCAGAGAGTTTCAGCGCGTTGATAAATACCCAGAAACTCAACGAGGGCAATAAGGAGAGCATCACCAAGGGTCCACAGAGTGGCAGCGTGATGCAGCCCAAGAAGTCCGTAGGGAGAGACCAGGCGGCAGCACGAGGCAGTGCAAGACCCCAGAATGGAGCCAGCACAAGACCCCAGAATGCCCGTGCAAGTCCATCCTCCCAGCCTATTCAGCCAAGGGTGAGCCCATTAGTCCTCAAGCCAAAGCCCAAGACGAATGCCAGCCCTGAGATCAATGTGGCCACTACTCCGTTACGCTTTGGCGCTGTCGATGCCCAGGCATCCAGCGTGTTTGACCGCCTCCATGGAACTGTGGTTACTGACACCAGCGAAGACGACGGGTTCGCCGAGTTCCAGCACGCTAGCAATAGCACCAGTGGCAATGGAGCTAGTGGAACTTCGCAGTACAATAGTGGCAGAGCAAGCTCCATGCCTCAGTACAATAGTGCAACACCCCAGAATAGTGGGACTCCTCGGATCAATACCGCCCAGTCCCAGTCCACGCCCACGACACAGTATCCCCCGGGCTTCAACTCCAGCATCTTGACCCCCTCGGCGTCCAAACCTCCTACCCCCTATGGCAATTCCAGCATCCCCAGCACGAGCAGCACCAACAACAACACCAGCACGAACTCCGATTTATTGGACTTTTTGTAAATAATCATCATCTCATCGCATTGTCAGAATGTAGTTCACTGGACCAACTGAGTCTTAGCACGACATCTTGTTCCTGTAGTCTTCTCCAGTCACTTTAGTCTGTCTCGATCCTAAAGCCCCCTAGCAATCTCCTGGTCGTACCCTGTCTCCCTAGAAGTGTCAGGGCTCTCCTCTGGGGGTATGGAGTTGTATAGAGTGGTATCGGTACCTGAACTGAGTTAGTAATACGGAACGGGAACTGGACTCGGTACTAGACTGCTGGACTCCTAATTGTGTCCCTATTGATGTCCGTAGACGCTATATCACTAGTTGTGTTTCATTAATTCCCGGGACGTCTCGCTAGCTGTACTAGGAGATTCCCACGTGCTGGCCTCCAACCAACTAGATTCTCCGTCTTCCACTATGAAACCTGTTCCCTGTCACAAATTGCAGGTTTTCCGTGTCGCAGCCGATATACTCTCGGTACTGTTCCACGACAGAACTCCGTAACCAGCTGTAAGTCAGAGTCTCCCTGGTATGTATACATACTCGATGAATAAATCCACAACACATACTATATATATATATATATATATATACATCCAGATGTATTCATGTATCCATGTATCAGATATCCATGTACCATCCACTCAGTCACATTCTAATGTCTCCCTCTCGCTTCTATACGACGATGGGGTGATTCGGCACACCGTCCCCCACATCACGCCTATTCCTCCTATTCCTCGACTTCCTCCTATTCTCTCAGCCGTCTACTCTCAACTCTCGGTCCACTCCACTGCCTCTCACCTCACCCCATCCGAGTGGTGTGGTCGCTCTTTTCCCGGCCTTTGACACCAACTCTAACACCACCTCGTTCCGCTCGTACCGCGTACGACGCACCCAAATCATAACCGAGAAATTTTCCTTATAAACATCATCTCCAGTCTCGCATCCATCTAGATAAATAAGGAAACAAGGACAAATAAACAGAGGACATCCACCGATCAATAGCATCATCCCCTCCACTTGAACCACCCGTCTGCTCTTTCGTCTAGCCAAAACCCTCCTCTCATCTAGCGCCATGGATATCGTCCTCGAAATCTGCGACTACTACTTATTCGACCAGGCCTACGCCTCGGTGTTCCCCAAGAACGGCGCCGCCCACCAACTCGTGGAAAAGCTCCCCTTCATGGGACCCTCCGTCCCGGCAGCATTCGGCGCCAACGCCACTGCCGTCGCCTCTGGCCCCTTGGCTGTCCTCACATCGTTCCTCGCCAGTTACCAAGACAAGTCGGAGATCTATGGCGCCCCCCATTTCTTGCCTGCTGGCGAGTACTTGGACGCGTCGTTCCTCAGCCGGTCCAACCTCTTGCGTGAGTTGCTTTCCCTCTTCGTGGTGACCGCAGTCTTCGGCTGGTTGTTGTACTTCATCGTGGCCTACTTGTCGTACTTGTTTGTGTTCGACCGCAAGATCTTCAACCACCCCCGGTACCTCAAGAACCAGGTGCGTTTGGAGATCGTCCAAGCCACCACCTCCATCCCCATCATGGTGTTGTTGACCACACCCTTCTTCTTGCTCGAGCTCCACGGTTTCTCCTTCTTGTACATGGACGTTAACGAGTCCACCGGCGGGTGGAAGGCGTTGGCATGGCAAGTTCCCAAGTTCATCTTCTTCACCGACTGCGGCATCTACTATATCCACCGCTTCTTGCACTGGCCCTCCGTCTACAAGCGCTTGCACAAGCCCCACCACAAGTGGATCGTGTGCACCCCCTTCGCCTCCCACGCCTTCCACCCCGTGGACGGCTGGTTCCAGTCCCTCCCATACCATCTCTTCCCCTTGGTGTTCCCCTTGCACAAGGTGTTGTACTTGGCGTTGTTTACCTTCGTTAACTTCTGGACCGTGATGATCCACGACGGTAACTACATGTCCAACGACCCCGTGGTCAACGGTACTGCGTGCCACACCGTGCACCACCTTTACTTCAACTACAACTACGGCCAGTTCACCACTTTGTGGGACCGTCTCGGTGGCTCGTACCGCCGTCCCGACGACTCGTTGTTCGTCAAGGACGCCAAGAAGGAGGACGACCAGAAGGTGTGGAAGGAGCAAGTGCTGCAGATGGAGGTCATCAGAGGAGAGTTGGAGGGTGACAAGGACGACAGAGTTTACATCCAGTAGATTAACTGCAATAGTCCTTTGCTGTGCGACACTTTGAAACTGCACTATTGAATCAACCTGACTGCACTGTTGAAACATTGAATATGGTGTTGTATCGCTCTGACTACTATATTTGCAGGCCTTTATGAATTTGCGCTTTGAAGGGTCGCACTTTCACATTCTGACTTCTCACATTTTTCACATTTCATTTTCACGCGACGGATATTGCCATGGCCTGATCCAGATCGATAAGATAACCCCAGGCTCTAGCTGTGGCTTGCCGAGCCCTCCTTCACTTCCTCCTCCTTCAATACTCTAGAACTCCATACTTGTTCCGCCAGGTGCACCGACTCTGGCCCTTGTACAGCCTCCATACTTTAATACCAACATGTGTCTCCAAGGTTGACCTTTGATTACAACTGCAATGTAATTCACTTAGCGCTAGCATTCGGCACTCTCTATACATGCACCAAGGGCACTGCATTGGCCCAAAATGGGTAGAAATTGGCCGATTGTGCAGCGTAGTGTTAATCTTGCACCCTAGCCCCAATCGTGCCCAGTGCCCAATTGGGCCTGATTCAATGCTATTGTTGCCCAGTCTACGCATCTGGGGTTATCAATAACGGCACAGTAGAGGATTTTGGTAGATTAGATTCGATTAGGATCAACCCAATCAGTCCAATCGATTTAATCAATGCCAACGCTCTCCATGGTCTCAAACCTGGGGCACCGGATGCAGCCGAAGGCGTTTTCCGGTGTTATCATGTGCACTGGCCATTTTCCGCATGCACGCTTTTCACTATCTATCTTATCGAGACTCTCTAGGAAGCCAAGAGGAGCTTGCAACAACCAGTAGAGACGTGTTGACGATTGCCGTTCGCAGCCAATGGGGTCTGTGTATAGTTCAGCTCGTCTCGGACCAGTGGAGTGTCAATTGGTCAATTGGTCAACTGGTCAACTGGCCAATTGGTGTTCCACGATGGGAGCAACAGAATGATGGAAATACCGACTTCACAGTGTAGCTGCGAATGTGAGCTGATCGACCGACAACAATTATAGACAAACGATCTAACTATTCTGACAATGGCGCCTAAATATGGGATGGAACCCTTCCCCAGTATAGATTATCCAAAACCGAGGTATTCCGCTCTTTACGCACCCACTTCCAGTTCACGAATCACCACTACATGTTGATACTCATGCACATCTCAAAGCTGCCAAGCAAGACTCAAGCAGTCGTCCTAGACCAGCTCTTCTTCTAGGATTGTCGTCTGGTTCTTCCTGGGTGCTTGGTCCTGATTGGCCGCCGCTCTTCCACCTTATCAACTTCATAACCATTTCGCACTTCGCTTATCTTCTTATCAGTGGGCATTCTATCACGTTTCAAGTGGCTAGAGACTTAAGTGAATGGGCTTGGGCAGCAAACGCCTTGGAGCTCCAGCTAAAGGGCCGCTTTCGGCCCTTTCCATCGAGATGAGCCAAAACGTCCCTGTGCTGCAGATAACACGGTTCCTATCATAGGAATGCTGCAGATAATCGAGGCTGCAATCACCTAACTTTACAAGATCTGGAGAATCCATAAATAGGCGCCATGTTCCCCTTGTCAAGCTCTTCACCATAGCACCATGTCCTCCCAGGAAATACACATCCCCTTGCCCCAATCGGCGGGCTACGCCGTGGTGGTCGGCCTCGGTGCCGTGTTCGCCATGGGCATGATGCTCACAACCTTCATGTTGAGAAGATACAACAAGGAGATCATCACGGCCGAAGAGTTTGCCACTGCCGGTAGAAGCGTCAAGACCGGTTTGATCAGTGCCGCCGTGGTGTCGTCCTGGACCTGGGCCGGTAAGTACATCTACAATGTCCTCCTTTCTTAATGTTCCAGTACTAACTTGCAGCCACTTTGCTTACTTCCACCACCCAGGTTTACAACAACGGTGTTGCCGGAGCCTACTACTACGCCGGCGGTGCCACCTGCCAGATCATCCTCTTTGCCTGCTTGGCCATCAAGGGCAAGCAACGGGCGCCAGCCGCCCACTCGTACCTCGAGATTGTCAAGGCCCGTTACGGTAAACAGGCCCACTCGGTGCTTGTTTTCTGGGGTTTCGCTACCAACGTGCTAGTGACTGCCATGCTTTTGAGCGGTGGACTGGCTGTCCTCCATGACTTGACCGGAATGAACGTGGTGGCCGCGTGTCTCCTCTTACCCCTCGGAGTGGTGGTCTACACCCTCTTTGGTGGCATCAAGGCCACCTTCTTGACCGACTATGCCCACACCGTCGCCATTGTGATCATTATCCTCGTGTTTGCCTTCAACGCCTTTGCAGTGTCTGACCGTTTGGGCTCTCCTGGCGTTGTGTGGGACATCATCACCGAATTGGCCTTCACCAAGCCTCGTGAGGGCAATGCCGGTGGCTCCTACTTGACCATGCACTCGCGTTCTGGTGGTATTTTCTTTGTTATCAACCTTGTTGGTAATTTTGGAACAGTGTTCTTGGACAACGGCTACTTCAACAAGGCCTTTGCTGCTGACCCCGCTGCCGCCATGCCTGGTTACGTCTTGGGTGGCTTGGCGTGGTTTGCCATCCCCATGTTCACTGCCACTACCTTGGGATTGACCGCTTTGGCCCTCGAGAACACCTCATACTGGCCCACCTACCCCAACAAAATGTCGGCCTACGAAGTCAGTGCCGGCTTGGTGTTGCCCAACGCTGCTACCGCATTGCTCGGTAAGAGTGGTGCTGTGTGCTCCTTAATCTTAGTCTTCATGGCAGTGACCTCGGCCATGTCTGCCGAGCTCATTGCTGTGTCCACTATTTTCTCCTACGATATCTTCCGCACCTACGTTGACCCCAAGGCCAGCGGCCGCAAGTTGATGTGGATGTCTCACTGTGCCGTGATTGTGTTTGCCTACGTCATGGCCGGTTTCGCCATTGGTCTCTACTATGCTGGAATCTCCATGGGCTACTTGTACGAACTCATGGGAATTATTATTGGTGGTGCCGTGTTACCTTCGGCCTTGACCTTGTTGTCAAGCAAGCAGAACGTCCAGGCCATCACCTACACCCCTCCCATCGCTACCGGCTTGGCCATCATGTCGTGGTTGGTCTGCACCAAGAAGAAGTTCGGCACAATCAACATTTCCACTACTTTCGAGGATGATGCCATGTTAACCGGTAATGTCGTGGCCTTGTTATCGCCCTTGGTGATTGTACCAATTTTGACTTTTGCCTTCAAGCCACAGAATTTCGACTGGGAGCTCTTGAAGACTCGTATCACTCTTGTGGACGAGGACGAGGAGCTCGCAGAGGCAACTGGTGCCTCTGAATTCGGATTTCACCAGGATGAGGAAGAAGCCCACGGGGACAAGATTCACCCCATCAAGTCACAGATCTCCATGGTGGCCAGTGAGATGGCCGAGATGCAAAAGGGCAAGATCGAGCAGGATACTGAATTGTTGGCGAAGAACTTCAAGATTGCCGTTGCCATTTGTGCCACGCTTACACTCTGTCTTATTATTCTCTGGCCTATGCCAATGTACGGTACGTCGTATATTTTCCTGAAGAAATTCTTCACTGGATGGATCGTGGTGCTATTTATTTGGATTTTCTTCACCGGCTTCATGGTGGTGCTCTACCCTATTTGGGAGGGCAAGGAAGCGTTGAGAGACACTGCCAGAGGAGTGTACTGGGACTTGACTGGACAATCCCACAAGCTCAGAGAGTGGCAGAACTCCCATCCCGAAAGAATGCACGCTGTGAGATCCCAGGTGGGTGCACAGCTCTTGGCCATGTCCCAAATCGATGCCCAGGTCATCGAAGGCAAGACCATGCACGATGGATACACTTCGCCCGCAGGAGACGAATCGAGAGACCTTGAAAAAGAGGAGAAATAGAACTATATCTTAATTTATTGATAATTAGAAAGAAGCGTAGGAGTTGAAGTAGGCAATCAAAAAGAATAAAAAGGCAAGAAAGACGCTGATACAGAAATACCTTGAGTACAGGATATGATTATGAAGTACTGATCCTGTTATCAGATTAGATGGTTCCTTAAATTACTACGAACACCCATGAGCAGGCTTGCACAAGATAAATTAGATTTACGAATAATAGTAATTATAAATCATCGATAAACAACGAGTAGGTCAGGGTCTCTATTAACACAAAGTGAAAATAGAAGAAGATGCTGTATCACAGGAAGCACTGCTCAAACAATACTAATACCCCAAATCATGGATCAGAATAGCCACAGAACGACGAGGAGTTGTACAATCTACAAAGTGTATAATTGAATATGAGAATAGTAATCCAGACAATTGCCCACTCCAGGAAATCAAACCCATATATATAGAATAACTAATCTCAAGGTCATAATTCGTCGAATGAAATGAATTATGTCAAGAAGGCAGACAATGTATGCTCAAAGTAATTTAATCATCGACTGAGGTGAACAATATCAAAAGTATAGAATAACAATCTCAAATGCATTAAGAATCGACTGTGAGATGACCAATTGAAAAGCATAGAGCTCAGTGACAATAATCATAGACCCGTATATGTACCAATTGCAAAAGTATAGTTAACTAATCTCAATTCCAATTATCATCAATTCTAACACAATATCCAATACTGCAGCGACCAGCTCACCTCCAATATTTACAAGCGACATTACATGTCACCTTCGATAAAGATTAAACATGTAGATGCCGAAAACGACACAATTATCATCACAGATGACATTCACTTCCATATCCACTAATCAACCACCGCTTCACCGCTATCTAGTGACGTCAACCATCTGCCATGGCTCCTCTCCAGATATAATTCCGCCATTGATATTTTGCAGCCATTGGTACATCCAGGGCTCGGGCTCCAGCCCTATCTCACCAATAGCACTGTCGGATATGGGCATGTGCCGCTTGAGACCGTTGGGCCAGGACGGACGGATATTTCCGTTTTTCAGCCTCCCGATAAGATAAGCCTGGTTCCCCAGCGGGAAGTGGACCCGGGCGGCCCTGTGGTATCGGGAAGATCTATCTCGGACCAATAAGGAAACGCAGGGGTGACAGCGGGGCTGCAGGGCGATAATTGGTCACGTGTGGGATCACGTGACCACACACCTATCCGACGAATTACAGTGGCTATCTCGGCGTGCATGGCCCGGGCCGCATCGGGGCCCTCCAGCTATCGCGCCTCGGACTTGACCGCTGCCCTGGCCCCGGTTTCCCCCGGCACTTATCGCCTTGTCCTGCTTCCACTCCACGCTGCTGCTGCCCGTCCTTGTCGCCTGCTTCTCCTCGCAGTGTCGCACTTTGCAATTGACGCCGGGGGTCCCCGCCGGGCCGTCTCGATTAGGCCGTCTGCAGCAGCAGATGGGCCATTTCGAGACCAGCACTTTGACGCAGTAAATACCGCGCCCCACCTGCCAGTATATAACCCCCGGCGTCCCCCTTCTCCCTCTAGTATCGTCTACCTTCGTGTGCTTCTGCTTATTTCGACTTATCCTGCCTTGGTTTCTGCAAACTGGCCCGTACTGTTAACTTTCGTAACGGATCAGATCATCTCATCGCCTGCGCATCCCCAGCTCATCGTCTCATTGCCTGCTCCATCCCGTCGACCCTTCATCCAGGTGCCTCCGTCTCAGATCTCGAGACGTGCCTAGAAACATCAATATCAGCATTAGCAGCAGCAGCAGCACCGCCGTCGACATCGCCACTGCCATCGTCGCCCCCTTCATCCTCTTATCGCATTTCCTCGCCTAGTCGCGACTCCTCCCCCCACACCTCCACAGCGACCATCATGTCTTCCAGCTCCAGCTCCAGCTCCAGCTCCAGCTCCAGCTCCACCGGCTGGACCGTCGCCGACTGGAAACACTTCCACTTCGAGGCCTCGCCCAACGAGTCCTTCGACCGTCTTGCCACCCTCCTTGCCAGCCAGGCCACCGCGCCCCAGGACCCCGCGTGGATCTCCCTCGCCTCCCTCGACAACCTCAAGCACCAATGGCAGTATCTCCAGTCCAAGGCCGACAAGCGCCTGCTCCCCCTCTACGGTGTGCCCGTGGCCATCAAGGACAATATCGACGTCATGGGCTTCGACACCACCGCCGCATGCCCCGCGTACGCCTACCGGCCCCAGCAGGACGCCACCACTGTGCGCCTCTTGAGAAACGCCGGTGCCATCGTCATCGGCAAGACCAACTTGGACCAGTTTGCCACCGGCTTGGTGGGCACGCGCTCGCCCTACGGCATCACCCCCAACACCTTTGACGCCAGCTACGTCAGCGGCGGCTCCTCCGCCGGCTCGGCCTCAGTGGTGGCCCGCGGAATCGTGCCCCTTGCCTTGGGCACCGACACCGCCGGCTCCGGCCGCGTGCCTGCGGCCCTCAACAACTTGATCGGCCTCAAGCCCACCAAGGGCGTGTTCTCGTGCAGCGGCGTGGTCCCTGCTTGCAAGTCGTTGGACTGCGTGTCGATCTTCTCCCTCAACATCCAGGACGCTCTGGAAGCATTCAAAATCTTGGCCAAGGACGACGGCGACAACGACGAGTACTCGCGGGCCATGCCCGCGAACCCGCTCTTGCGCTTCCCCAAGAGTCCCCGTGTGGGTGTGCCCACCAACTTGTTGTGGTACGGCGAGACCGAGAACCCCAAGTTGTATCAGCAGGCAGTGGACCTGTTGCGCGACGACGTGGGCGCCGAGTTGGCGCCCATCAACATCGAGCCATTGCTCGACCTCGCCAAATGTCTCTACGAGGGGCCCTGGGTGGCCGAGCGTTATGCCGCCACCAAAGACTTCCTCGCGACAAACCCTCCCCAGGACTCGCTAGACCCTACAGTGCATGCCATCATCAAGGGAGGCGAAAAGCACACCGCGGTGGATGCCTACCAGTATGAGTACAAGAGGCGTGGCATCATGCAGAAGGTCACCAAGTTGCTCGAGGACATCGATGTGGTGGTCGTTCCCACCGCTCCCTTGACCCCCACCATCAAGGACGTCCAGAACGAGCCCATCAAGATCAACTCCCAACAGGGCACATACACTAACTTCGTCAACTTGGCCGACATGTCGGCCTTGGCCATTCCTGCGGGTCTCCGGCCCGACGGCGTGCCCTTTGGCATCACCTTGTTGTCCCACAAGTTCAACGACTATGCCCTCTTGGAATTTGCATCCAGATACATCACTGCATCGGCCAAAAAGACCCCCAGATTCTATGGCTGCTTGAAAGACACCATCGTGCCCACTTTGGGCGACATTCCCAACGACCCAGCACCCAACCCCGACCTGCTGATCAAATTGGCCGTTGTCGGTGCCCATTTGACCGGATTCCAGCTCCATTGGCAGTTGGAAAAGGTCAATGCCTCCTTCATCGAGGATACCTACACTTCGGAAAATTATAGACTTTACGCCTTGCCAAAAACCGGCCCTGTCGCAAAACCAGGCTTGAGACGGGTCAAGAGCGACGGCTCTGCCATTGCAGTCCAGGTCTATGCCGTCCCCATCGAGAACTTCGGCCAATTCATCAGCATGGTCCCAGAACCATTGGGCATCGGCTCTGTCGAATTGAAGTCCGGAGAATGGATCAAGTCGTTCATCTGTGAGGAAATCGGCTACAACGCTCCAGGCACCACCGATATCACCGCCTTCGGCGGATGGGCGAACTACCAAAACCACTTGAGCGACCAGGCCAAGCGCGTCAAAAAGCCATTCAATTCCGTGTTGGTCGCCAACAGAGGCGAAATTGCCGTCAGAATCATCAAGACGTTGAAAAAGCTTGGGATCAAGTCCATTGCCATTTATTCAGACCCTGATAAGTATGCCAAACACGTGTTGATGGCCGATGTCGCCGTGCCTTTGCATGGTACTTCTGCTGCGGAAACGTACATTTCGATTGACAAGGTCATCAAAGCAGCCAAGGATTCTGGTGCCGAAGCAATCATCCCAGGTTATGGCTTCTTGTCCGAAAACGCCGACTTTTCGGACCGTTGTGGAAAAGAAGGAATTGTTTTCGTTGGCCCCTCAGGTGATGCTATTAGATTGTTAGGATTGAAGCACTCTGCCAGAGAAATCGCTGAGAAGGCTGGTGTGCCATTGGTTCCAGGTTCTGGTTTAGTTCTGACTGCGAAAGAAGCCCGTGAAATTGCTGCGAAATTGCAATACCCTGTTATGGTTAAGTCCACTGCTGGAGGTGGAGGAATCGGATTGCAAAAGGTCGATTCTGAAGCTGACATCGAAAGAGTATTTCAAACTGTTCAGCATCAAGGTAAATCATACTTCGGAGACTCTGGTGTCTTTTTAGAGAGATTTGTTGAAAATGCCAGACACGTGGAAATTCAAATGTTTGGTGATGGTTATGGTAAGGCTATTTCATTGGGCGAAAGAGATTGCTCATTGCAACGTCGTAACCAAAAGGTTATTGAAGAAACACCAGCTCCTAACTTGCCCGAAGCAACCAGAACCAAAATGAGAAAAGCTGCAGAGAATTTGGCTGCAACCATGAATTACAAGTGCGCTGGAACTGTCGAATTCATCTACGATGAACGCAGAGACGAGTTCTACTTCTTGGAAGTCAATGCTAGATTGCAAGTGGAACATCCAATTACCGAAATGGTCACTGGTTTGGACTTGGTTGAATGGATGTTGTTTATTGCAGCAGACATGCCACCAGATTTCAGTCAAGAAATCAAAGTCACTGGTGCTTCTATGGAAGCCAGATTGTATGCGGAAAACCCCGTTAAGGACTTTATGCCTTCTCCAGGTCAATTGACCGAAGTTAAGTTCCCCGAATGGGCCAGAATTGATGGCTGGGTCGAAAAGGGTACTGTTGTTTCTGCCGAGTACGATCCCACATTGGCCAAGATTATTGTTCATGGAAAGGATAGAGATGATGCTTTGAAGAAATTGCGTCAAGCATTGGACGAAACCGTTGTATTTGGCTGTATTACCAACATTGACTACTTGAGATCTATTGCTAAATCCTCGATGTTTGGCACTGCCCAGATGCACACCAAGATCTTGGATACCTACAATTACAACGCCAATGCCTTCGAAATTATCCAGCCAGGTGCAAATACTACAGTCCAGGACTATCCTGGTAGAAAAGGATACTGGCACATTGGTGTTCCACCATCCGGATGCATGGATGAATATTCCTTCAGAATCGCTAATAGAATTGTTGGTAACCACAAAACTAGTCCTGGTATTGAAATCACATTGAATGGACCTAAGATTTTATTCCATCATGATTCTATCATCAGTGTTACTGGTGGTAAGGTGGATGTTGATATTAATGGCTTCCCAGTTGCTCAATGGGCTCCAATCATTATTAAGAAAGGTGACAAATTATCCATTGGAAAGTTGCAACATGGTTGCAGAGCTTATTTGGCAATTAGAGGTGGAATTGATGTCACTGAATACTTGGGCTCGAGATCTACCTTCGCATTAGGTAATTTGGGGGGCTACAACGGTAGGGCATTGAAGTTCGGAGATGTCTTGTTCTTGGCTCAACCGGAAATTTCAAGTTGCACATTGCCTTCATGTGTCAGTGAACCAACTAACATTCCAAAGTCGTTGATTCCATCATACAATAACAAGGTATGGAAAGTTGGTGTAACATGTGGTCCACATGGCTCACCTGATTTCTTCAAGGAAGAATATGTCAAAACTTTCTTCAGCGAAACTTGGAAAGTGCATTACAATTCTAACAGATTTGGAGTCAGATTAATCGGACCAAAGCCTCAATGGGCTAGATCTGACGGTGGTGAAGCAGGATTACATCCTTCGAACACACACGATTATGTTTATTCATTAGGTGCTATCAATTTTACTGGTGACGAGTTAGTTATTTTGACTTGTGATGGTCCATCATTGGGTGGATTCGTCTGCCAAGCAGTTGTTGCTGAAGCAGAAATGTGGAAAATTGGACAAGTTAGACCAGGAGAGCAAATTCAATTTGTTCCTTTGTCGTTCACAACCGCTAAATCATTGAAGACAGAGCAAGATAAGATTATTGAGGATCTTTCAGGAGATTTGCCATCCTTTGAAGGTAAAGAGATAGTTCCAGAGAACCCAGTTTTGGATGTATTCAAGGTTAGCTCTAATGCTCCAAAGGTTACTTACCGTCAAGCCGGTGACAGATACATATTAGTTGAATATGGTAACAATGAGTTGGATTTAAATTTGTCTTACAGAATTCAAAAGCTTATTGAAATGGTCAAGGAACACAAGACCACTGGAATTGTTGAAATGTCACAAGGTGTTAGATCAGTCTTGATTGAATTCAATGCTGACGTTACTCAGTCGGATTTGTTGAGTACTTTAATTTCATACGAGAAAGAGTTAGTATTCATTAACAAGTGGGAGGTCAAATCTAGAATCATTAAGTTACCCATGGCATTTGAAGACAAGAAAACATTGGATGCGGTTACTAGATACCAAGAAACTATCAGAAGTGAAGCTCCTTGGTTGCCAAACAATGTTGATTTCATTGCCAACGTTAATGGTCTCCATAGAAACGACGTGAAAGACATGATCTACACTGCCAGATACTTGGTCTTGGGGTTGGGAGATGTTTTCTTGGGAGCGCCATGTGCGGTTCCTTTGGATCCAAGACACAGATTGTTAGGAACCAAGTACAACCCTTCGAGAACATACACTCCAAATGGTACTGTTGGAATTGGAGGTAATTACATGTGTATCTACACCATGGAATCACCTGGTGGATATCAATTGGTCGGAAGAACTGTTCCAATTTGGGACAAGCTTACCTTAGCAGCACATTCTGGCGACAAGCCATGGTTGTTGTCACCATTTGACCAAATTGAGTTCTATCCAGTTTCTGAAGAAGAGGTTGACAAGTACACCGAGGAAATGAATGCCGGTAAGTATAAGGTCGATATTGTGGATACTGTATTCAACCATACGGAGTACTTGGAATGGATCCAAGAGAACTCCGACTCCATTGAGGAGTTCCAAAAGAACCAAGCTGGTGAAAAGTTGGAAGAATTCAACCGTTTGATTCAAATTTCCAACAGCGAGTTGGAGAAGGGAGACAAGAAGGTTGTCGAAGACGAGACGTTTGACGACAATGCAGAGTTGGTCTACTGTGAATTTTCAGGTAGATTCTGGAAAACTTTGGTCATGGTTGGCGACACTGTCAAGGCTGGCCAGGGTCTCGTGGTTATTGAGGCCATGAAGACCGAGATGATCGTGCCTGCCACCGCTTCGGGCAAGGTGGTTAAGATCTACCACAAGAATGGAGACATGGTTGATGCCGGAGACTTGGTGGTAGTATTGGCCAAGTAGTATTAAAAATTATAATTTACGCATATTCAAGTACATGTAGCCGATAGGTATATTCCGAGCACTGCCTCGGATACGAACAGGAGAGAAAAATATTCTAGAAACGGTGAAAAGTTGACACAGTGGTGAAAAATAGACAAAGGGAACGGAAAATAGACAAAGAGAGTGAAAAATAGACAAATGGTGGTGAAAAATTAGCTAAGAGCGATGAAATATTGACAATATGCAGCCTTGGGTGTGATAGAAATAGGGCAATACTAATCTTGACAGAGCTGAAGAATATTCAGTGGTGAAATACTCTCGGTAGAGATGATAGGGACAATTCTCTCGGGTATCTCAGATGGGCAATATGGTACATATCGGGAATTCACGGCATGTGACCATTCTGCTCTTGGCCAAGTGACGAGTTGCCACCGAGATGGGCTCACGGTTTCTGTGGATGGCTCAGTCTAAATGTACTTCTTTGTCTCGCTATGCGCTTAGTAAGAAAGTGTCAAGAAGAAGTCAAAATGAAGGGGACCGGTATCTGGGCCAATTCTCAAGCTTTTCAAGTGAAAAGAGCGCAGACGGCATGCTACAGCTGAGTACAACACAACCAATACGCTTCAAAGCCCAAAAACGTGCCAATTCCCCAGATAACTAGCATCCTTTGCCTGTTTGCACCCAAAGCCCGCGGTGCCCCCAACCCCGACCGCCACACTGTCCTGCACCACTTCGGGGTAGAAACCTGCCGCACAGTACAAGGCCCCGATGACTCACGGCTACTGCCCCCTCCTCTGCCCACCCCCGTCTACTGCCGTGCCAATGACTCAGACACTCCACGACCGTCTCCACCAATCAGGGCTCTCTTCTACTGCCCTGGACCCTCTGCCCTGCGTCTAGACCACGTCTCTCGCTCTTTCCTTCTGCAGTTCCTGCAGAAACCCCTCATCGCCCTTATCACTATGTATAGAGGCCATTTGCCGCAGTAGCTGCGTTTGCTTTCTCCAATTATCCACCACTTTCTTCCTGTCATGTTGAACTCCTCTCTACCGAGAGACCCCCGGTGCACGTTTGGTGGCGCCATTGGCCACCCGTTGTACGACAACACCCAGAACGCCATCAACCCCTGCTTCATCTCCGCCTTGCAACTAGGCACCAACTCCGTGATAGCAGCCATCGCACTCTACCAGTTGTACCAACAGACCTTCCACAACCACTACGGTCCCAACCCCATCCGTTACTCGTTCGGGTCGGCATTCCGCCTCCGCAGCGTGGGCGCGTTGCAGCTCGCCAAGCTCAACTCGGTATTTCTCCAGATCCTCTTGTACTTGGTGGTGGTGAGCTTTTCCCACCCCCCTGGCGTGTCAGCATGCAATGTGTGGACCACGCTCGTGGTAACGGCAGCGGTGATCTTACCTGCACTGGCCTATGAGCCCAAGCGCTCCCCCGTACCATTGGCCTCCACCCTCCTCTTCTGGACCTTCAACGCCGTCTTCTCCGTCACCATCGCCCTCCAGGACTCCTTGTCCACCCACAAGGTGTGGGTCCCCGTTCATGGACTGCAAGCAGCCCAATCCGCCGTCCACACCTCGGAGTTGGTGTTGGCTCTCAACAGCATTGTGCTCATTGTGCTCCACGCCCGCTATTACCGTCCTTCAGTCGAACTTGCAGAGTACTGGGACCTCAACGGCTGGAAAACCGCCGCCGTCTTCGACATCTATTCGGCCGTCAGTTTGGAGTGGCTCCGCAGCTATATTTCGTTCGCCTACCACAACGAACAGGTCCAGCTCAAGGACATTCCACCCGTCCACGTCGACCTCAACAGCGAAGTCTCGCTCACATTGTTGAACCGCCAATGGGACGCCGCCGTCGCCAACAGCATCAAGAAGCGCGACCGCAGACTTCAGTCAATCGCCCGACCCACAGCCAAGGACCGTGAATTGCCCCTGTTTTCATTGTTCTGGATCTTGTTCAAAATCTTCTGGTCTGACGCCGTGTTGATCTTCTTCGTGGACGTCTGTGAATTATTCAGCACTTTGGCCCGGACCTACCTTTTGAAGTACTTCATTCAATTCTTCAACGATGCAGCTACCTCCACTTCTGACACCCCTATTATTGTGGGCTTTGCCATTGCTACATTGATGTTCTTGTCTTCTTTGAGCAGCTTCATCTGCTTCAACGTGTGGCGTTTGAAGCTCATCAGCATCAAGGCCAGACTCCGCACCAGTTTGTACACCAAGGTGTACCAAAAGGCCATTCGGTTGTCGCCTGAATCCAGGAGACAAAAGACCAGCGGAGACATTATTTCTAACCTTTCCGTGGACGTTCAGACCATTGGAAACTCATTCGAGACTCTCAGTGACTTGATTACCATGCCTATCAGATTGGTTTTCACCTTGGTGTCATTATACAAGATGTTGGGAAATTCTACCATTGCTGGCCTCATTGCAGCAATCATTTTGATTCCTTTGAGCAGTATCATCAGCAACGCTATTTCGGACATTTACACCAAGCTCATGAAGGTCAAGGATGCCAGAACAAGATTGACGTCGGAAATCTTGACATCGATTAAGTCCATCAAGTTATTTGCCTGGGAAAAGCCAATGTTGGAGAGACTTTCTGCCATCAGAAACGATAAAGAATTGAGATTGGCTCGGAAAATCGGTATCTATAACTCATTGTCCACCTTCACCTGGATGTTGGTTCCTTTCACCATGGCGACAGCTTGTTTGATTTCGTACATTTACTACGGCAGTGTTCCATTGACCCCTGCCATCTTCTTCCCTGCTGCCACATTATTCGAGTTGATTACTGAACCCATTTTACTTATTCCAAACATGTATGCCGATGCCATTGAAACCAATGTCTCATTGAAGCGTATCAGAAAATTATTCTTGATGGAAGAACTCGAAACTGATATAGTCAAGAGAACCCATGATGTTTTAAAAGTCGACGATGTCGACATTGAAGCCAAGAATGCGACATTCTTGTGGAAAGAGCAGGATGTTATTGTTCCCAATGATGAAGAGGACGCTTTGGAGAACACACAAGATAGTTCCAATTTCGCACTTGAGAATATTAATTTTACTGCAAGAAAGGGCCAATTGACCTGCATTGTTGGACGTGTTGGTAGTGGAAAAAGTACACTTCTCAAGTCCTTCTTGGGAGAAGTTATTCTCAAGAAAGATCCTGCTTCCCTGGTTCTGGTAAATGGTCACATTGCTTACTGTGATCAGAATCCATGGTTGGCGAATGCATCTGTAAGAGATAACATCTTGTTTGGGTGCAAATATGACCCTATTTTCTACCAAAAGACAATTCAGGCTTGTCAATTACTCCCAGACCTTGAAGTTCTTCCTGATGGTGAAAAGACAGTCGTTGGAGAGAAGGGAATTTCATTGTCAGGTGGACAAAAAGCAAGAGTCTCTTTGGCCAGAGCTGTTTACTCTAGAGCTGATGTTATTCTTTTAGATGATATTTTATCTGCTGTCGACAGTCATGTTGGAAAGAAAATCATCAAGAATGTTCTTGGTGCTCAAGGAATTTTGGCTTCCAAGACAATTGTATTGGCTACAAACGCAGTCAATGTTTTGTCCCATTCAAGCATGATCTACTTATTGCAGAAGGGAAAAATTGTCGAGAGTGGAGCATATGATGACGTTATTCAAAGAGACTCTGAATTAGCCAATGTTATTAAAGAGTTTGGTCAAAAGGAAGCTGATAAAGAGGAAGAAGCTGAAGATCCTAAAGATGAAGCAGAAGATGAAGATTCTGTCTCTATTTCTTCAAATGAGGTTGCTCAATATAATCCTGAAGCTGTTTATCATGATGAAGTTGTGGAACAAGAACTTCCATTGGAACCAACTAGATCCAAAGTAACTTTGCGTAGAGCTAGTTTTGTTTCTTACAACCATGACTATGCCGATGATGAGGAAGCTGATGACAAACCAAAAAGAACTGGTCCTACGGTGGAAACGCGTGCTGTCGGTGGAATTAAGAAGGACGTCTTCCTCGAATTTTTCAGAGCATGCAAATCTCATTATGTTCTCTGTTATGTTGCGTGTTTCTCTGCTTATACTGGTGCTGAATTGTTGTCACAATATGTATGCAAAATCTGGTCAGAAAAGAATTTGGAGGCAGGCTACAATGTTGATCCCAAATTTTATTTGGCAATTTACATCTCATTAGGGTTATCTGGTTGTGTTGCAACTTTGTTGGGTTACTACATCATTTGGTACCACTGCGTTATTAGTGGATCAATGTATTTCCATGATACAATGGCGATGAAAGTTCTTCGGTCTCCAATGTCTTTCTTCGAAACTACTCCAGTTGGAAGAATTATCAATAGATTTTCTGATGATATGAATTCCATCGACGAGAGAATCATTTGGGCTTTTATTGCTGTTGTTGATTTCTCCTTGAGTACACTCAGTACTGTTTTCGTGATTGTTTTCAACTTGCCTATTATGATTGTTGTGATTGTTGCATTGGGATACCTCTACAATGAAGTTCGAAAGTATTTTATTGCTTCTCAGAGAGAATTGAAGAGAATTGAAGGTACTCTTAAGAGTCCCGTTTTCGCACTTCTTCAAGAATCCTTGAGTGGTATTACAACAATTCGTGCTTATGACCAAGTTGGTAGATTTATTTTCAAAAACCAAAAAGATGTCAACACCTTAGTCCGTGTTTTCTATGTCAATGTCTGTTGTGGCCGTTGGTTATCAATGAGATTGCAAGTCATATCTTCAATTATTACTTTCTTGGCTTCCTTGCTTGTCTTAGCAAGTATTGGAACATCAAGACAATTTAGTCCAGGTTTAGTTGGTTTCCTCATGATCAATGCCCTCAATATTGCTAACTACATGAATACTCTTATCAGGTACTGGGCTCAAGTAGATAACGAAAGCATTTCTGTCGAGAGAATCGTTGAATATTGTCACTTGAAGCCAGAAGCTGAGCCTATCGTTGAAGGTAACAGACCTTCCAAGAACTGGCCAGATACCGGTGCCATCAAATTCAATGACTATTCTGTTAAATACAGACCAGAATTGGACCCAGTTCTCAAAAACTTGTCCATTGATATAAAACCCGGAGAAAAAATTGGAATTGTTGGAAGAACGGGGGCTGGTAAGTCGACACTCTCGTTAGCTTTATTCAGAATAATTGAAGCTACTGCTGGTAACATCGAAATTGACAACGTTGATACTAGCAAGATTGGTCTTTACGATTTGAGACATAATCTCAACATCATTCCTCAAGATTCGCATGCGATTGAGGGTTCTGTGAGAGAGAACTTGGATCCCTTTGGTCAATACACTGACGAACAATTGTGGAGAGTGTTAGAATTGGCTAATTTGAAAGAACACGTTGAATCTATGAAGAATAAAAAGAGACCAGACATTGAAGATGCTGATGATGAGGACGAAGAGGAAAGCAACGATGATGATTCGAAACCAAAGCCAACTACAGAAGTGAATTCGGAACGCGCAGAAGAGGAAGATACTACAGAGTGGGTTCATGGCCTTTCGGCACACGTGTACGAGGGCGGTTCCAACTTATCTGCTGGCCAGAAGCAATTACTTTCACTTGCAAGATCCTTGTTAAATCCATCCCAGGTATTGGTCTTGGATGAGGCAACGGCTGCAGTTGATGCTCAAACTGATAAGATTATCCAGAAGACTATCCGGTCTGAATTTGGAAACAAGACCATTTTGACTATTGCCCATAGATTGGACACTGTGTTGGATAGTGACCGTATTTTGGTGTTGCATCAAGGAGAAATGAAGGAATTTGACACTCCCAAAACGCTTCTTTCCAACAAGCACTCTATCTTCTATTCGCTTTGCGAACAGGGCGGTTATCTCACGGATTTGGACGTGAGCGCCTTGAACTGATCGACAATTACATGTTTAGATCGAATATTAAAAATACATTAAATTACCGAATATGCCAAAATGTGACAAGTCTAACAAGACATAAGTAGTATATAGATAAAATTTCCCAATTTGACAATCCTTACAGGTTTAACAAGATATCCGTAAATGGCCAGTTTCTCGAATCTTGGTCTACCTATATCCTCATCTGCCGCTGACTAAAAATACGTTAATGCTGACTCAGCGTCACTTTATCTTGCGAATCTCTATAGACGTGTTTCTTCGTCAACATGACTTCTTCAGTGAGCGCTTTGCAACCAGAGCTCTGGACCAGTTCGTCCAATGAAGTTCTCAAGATCTTCATCACCGATGGAACAGGTGCAGTGAATTTTTCACCCGAATTCACTTATCCAATCTTTGGAGAGGCCGAGACCATCTATGGATACAAGGACTTGGTCATCTTCATGTGTTTTGACCATTACACATTCTATCCCTTTTTGAACTTAAAATACAGTGAGAAATTGGACGACCCGGAAATTGGAGACTTGAAGTCTAAGATCACCGAGTTCTTGCCTGCCAGTACCATTTTCAAGGACGAGGAGAAGTGGGTGGATGCCATTTCGGAGGAAAAGAAGACATACGCGATTCCAGGCGAATCTGTGCACAGTTTCAGCAAGAATTCGGAAGAATTCTCTATAGTGAAGTTGAATTTGGCAGATGCAGCGGGACTTGAGCTCCACCAGCGCCTCCAAATCCTTGTCCTTCTCTTCATCGAGGCTGGTTCCTACATCGACGCCTCCGACAAGCTCTGGGACGTGTACGTGTTATACAAGAAGACAGGCAATGAATCCACCATCATTGGGTTCACCACAGTCTACAATTACTGGAGATACGCCGGCGCCGACAAGTTCGATGCCGATCAGCAACAGGTCCGCAAGAAGATTTCGCAATTTATCATCATGCCTCCATACCAGGGAAAGGGCTTGGGAGGCGAATTCTACAAGAACTTGTGGCAGATGTGGTCACAGGACCCTGTGGTGACGGAGGTAGTCGTGGAAGATCCCAACGAGAGCTTTGATGACATGAGAGACCGTGTCGACTTGCAATTGTTGAATGCTGCTGTGGACATCGATTCCATCTCCGTGAAATCAGCTACCCCTGAGTGGCTTTTGAAAACACGTACTGAACTTAAGTTGGAGAAGCGGCAATTCGCTCGCCTTGTGGAAATGGCTCTCCTCTACAAAGTTAAGCAGAAACAGGGGGAAACTGCTCGTGCGGTCCGGTTGTATATTAAGCGCAGATTGTATGAGCGCAACAGAGAGGGATTGAGTGGCCTTGATGACAACACCAAAAAGGACAAGCTCCAGACCGCATATGTGGCGTTGGAGGAGGACTACTGCCGTATCTTGGGAGATATGAAGTTCCGGGCCAAGAGAAAGAAGGATTCTGAAGCGTCCGAAGCGAAAAGGGTTAAGGTATAGGTAAACTGATAGGTCATTGACCAAACGAATGGCATTCTGTGCCAATCATCAAATGTAAAATAATACACAAGTTACGACGAACTCCTCGATAGAATGTAGAAAGAATCAGATAGATTGTAGAAAGAATACAGGCAGAATGTAGTATCCATGACAAAAGATAAAGGATTGGCCATACAGTTTGAGCGAACAGTTGGCACAGAACAGAAAGGGATTAGATAAATAAAGGGACTAGTTATCACGGAAAAATAAGTTTAATGTCAGAGTACAGAGATAGGAGCTGTCCATTTAGAGTCAGGAAGTCCATATATAGAGTGGGAGCTTCCTCATTTGGGTCAATGGGGCTTTAGCAATTTAGGTTGGGCCTAAGCATTTAAAGTTAGTCGAGCCTTCTTCATCCAAATCCAATAGAGAAATACAGGCATCAAGAGCCAGTGACGGTTGTGACTAATGGGGCCGATCTTCCGTCCACGATAAGCTTTTGGGGCAAGTAGAGTAGATAATAAAGGAGAATAATAAATTCAAGCTACACGAAATGCAGAAGTATGTCGATAAGGTACAAATTATGCCTCGTGCCAAAGCAGCTGTTGAATTGTAGTATTGAGAGGTCTCTAGTGTGACAGAACCCAACCTTCCATTGCATCAAGCTTGTTGCAGCCACAGAAAATAAGTCATTCTTGACAGCACCGTCAAAGTGACACGAAATTATTGCTGTGGCTACCGAGACATTTAGACTTGCTTGACATTTAGTCTCACTAAACTGGACATGGGAGTATATTGCGCTTTCAGGCACACGAGGTGTAGAAAATGACCCGGGAAACGAACAAGTACCTGAAATACCAATTAGACAGTTCAATCCACTCTTACAACGCATATACCTGTCCTCCTCGCCAAATTCTCACTACTGAAGAGGCATTGGTTTTCGATACATTAATTATCTGTTCTCACCAATTTTACAGCCAAACTTAACTCATTCACAGCCAATCCTTACTGTTTTACAGCCACTCCTAACTCTTTGACAGCCAAACCTAGGTACAATGCTATGCCACGTCTCTTCTTTATTCAAAATCAGCCGTGTCGGATATCTATTAATAGCTGATGACCACCGTCTCTACTTGGGTCCTCATCTTCACCCGCTGTACGCTCATGCCTTCCGCTAAATGCTGGTCCACAACATCCGCCGTACTCCGGCAGAAAACCTCCACTACGCAACACACCTAGCCACACCGGCTCCTCCACCTCCACCCGCTCCACCGCCCCATGCAATTGGATCGATCAGCCGCCAACGCCCGTCCAATGGTCTTCTGCCATTACCAACGCACTACGCCTCTCTCCGCCTATGAGCCTCTCCTCCTCAGCCCGGCGTCGCCTCGATTGTTGGCCACGTCCATCTGCCGCCCTTGCAGTCTGCCCTCATCCCAGCGCCGAATGGGAGGAAAGAAAAAAGGGGTGAAACGAGCGGCCAGCCCAGCCAAGGCCGTCCTGCCCTGGACAAGCCCGTGGGAACACAATACCAGCTGGAGTCGCCATCGACAATCCCACACAACAATCCCGCATATTCCCACACAATCCTCGGCAGCTCCCGTCTTTCCACGAAGCCCACCCCATCACGTTGTGTCCCCGGGTGCCCTCCCCACCCTAAATTCCACCTCTAGCACTATACCGCAACCTCCGACCACGGCACCTCCACCCTCTCTCGGTCAGTCACGGGACCCTCACGACTCCCTGATGTCACTACGGCTCACACGGCTGCACTACAATAGACTCCGTAACCAACATAGCGCCATCATAACCCACCCCGGCCACAGTCGCCCGGTCCAGCACATCAATGGACTCCATACACTCACATTGGAGCCAGCACCGTGGACTCGCTTGGTACCTTTTTCCAACACCGACCACGGCATCTTGTGGCTACTTACGCCATCCTCAATTCAACGCAATTCACCGCCATGCACCCCGGTTCTCCACTGTCCACCCCTACGATTCCTGTCCTGTCCGCTCAGCTCAAAGCAACCCTTTGCCTGGCCCGATTAGGCAAGCAAAGCAAATGCTGGACAAGGGGCCCGAGCCGCGCCGAATGCGAAATTACGGGGCTGCATAAAACCATGTCACGCCGTCCGCCCTATTCCGACACTATATAAACCACGAGTCGGCAGCATTTCTCAGATCTGACAACTTGACGGTTCCTCCTCATCTCCCCGAGTCAAAATGCATAGAACATACTCCTTGAGGTCCACCAAGGCCCCTACGGCCGCGCAATTGCAGTCGCCCCCTCCCCCCACCTCGTCCACCAAGTCCAAGTTCTTTGGTAAAGGTGGCATTGCCTCGTCGTTCAGAAAGACCTACGCCGGCAACACTGGACCAGAATTGTCCAGAAAGTTGTCTGCCTACATCAAGCTCGAGAAGAACGTCATGAGAGCCATCGAATTGACCGCCCAAGAGCGCCGTGACGTCGCCCGCCAATTGAGTGCCTGGGGTGAGGACAACGACGCCGACGTTTCCGACGTCACCGACAAATTGGGTGTCTTGCTCTTCGAGATTGGTGAATTGGAAGACCAGTACATTGACAAGTACGACCAGTACAGAATCACCTTGAAGACCATCCGTAACATCGAGGCCTCTGTCCAACCTTCCAGAGACAAGAAGCAAAAGATCACCGACGAGATTGCTCTCCTCAAGTACAAGGACCCTCAAGCCCCCAAGATCCCCGTCTTGGAGCAGGAATTGGTCCGTGCCGAGGCCGAGTCCTTGGTCGCCGAGGCCCAATTGTCCAACATCACCAGAGAACAGTTGAAGGCCGCCTTCAACTACCAATTCGATGCCACCAGAGAATTGGCTGAAAAGTACGCTTTGATCGCTGGATACGGTAAGGCTTTGTTGGAGTTGTTGGACGACAGTGCTGTCACTCCCGGTGAGACTAGACCTGCCTACGACGGCTACGAGGCTTCCAAGCAAATCATCATCGATGCCGAAAACGCCTTGGCCTCTTGGACCTTGGACGCTGCTGCTGTCAAGCCAACCTTGTCTTTGCACCAAGAATACGACGAGGACGAGCTCGTTGACGGTGACCTCGAGGTCGCCGCCGAAGAAGAGTTTGCCAAGCATGACCAAGACGACTCCCTCGCTAAGTAAGCTTTGATAAATTAATTCTTCTGTTTCTTTAACCAGTATTATTTACCTTGTTTAATTGCAACATGAAATTCCCTCTTCATGGGAGACTCATTGCACAATTATATTTGTAGTTTGCTGCTGGAGCTGGTGAAATGCTTCGCTCTTTCCTAATCCGTCCGACATTAGTCTCATTTAGGACAATATTTCACTTGCATATTGTACCACTATTGTACACCATGTGACGTTTGCGACCATCCCAGGGCCACAATAGTAATATTCTTGCCTAAGCCAACTTCAAAGGCTGAAGGTATGGTCTCAATAAGAATCAAATTATGCGAGGCCAATGCAAGGAGGCATGAAAAGGAGTTAGCGGCTAGATTCCGAGGCACCGGCAATTCCCCCATGGACTCCGCAGTCTGGGTATTGGGGATCAATGCAGAAAATTGGATTAAAATTTGGCTCAGGCCATCCGGGGTTCCGAAGGGTCCATGTTGCCCTGTAGAATAGTTCCCATACGTTTCACATCTTAATTTAAGAAATTGGTGAAACTTGACAACTTGGTTGTGAAGGGTTCCGATACCAGTGCCGCTAACGGCCTCCGTTATGGCAGGTACGGCTCGCACGGGTATTTCTTGGGCAGAGACAGTTGTCAAGTTACTGCGGAGCTGACTACGGTCAAGCTCGCTAAACGTCAACCCAAAAATACTATCATCCTCGTCGGGAAAAATATAGCCGGGGTCACTAATATGGTGGCCGTCTTGGTCTTGGTTTTCTTCGTCGTCCTGATGTATTCCACTAAATTGTCTTGCCTGCATATCCCTTCCATGTTCATGTTCCGTTTCGAGATCAAGTGAGTTCAAGTATCTCTCGTTCCTGAATAGTTTAATTAGGTCGGATCTTTGTGCAACTAGCATCTTAGCAATATCTGGTGCCGTTTTAGTCTGTAGCAAGACACTTGAATAGGACAAATTTCGCTTCTTTGAATATCCCTTGCATATGTCCTGTATTAGTTCCATATACTTCTCTGTCTCGTTTTTGTGTTGCATAATGTCAGACTTCATAGTGCCAATGTAGTTTTGGTCAATTGACTCCACTTCAGTCATATCTAGCATTGCTGAAGCATCAACCACAAGTTTCCGCTTCTGTTCCATCTTCACTAGAGCAACATTCTTGTCACTGTGCTGATATGAAACTTGGTTTTCTGTCGTAGACAAGTGAAAATTCGCATCGTTCGTGATACTCTTACCTAGCTCAAAGTGCCCCAGAGGATGTTCAATATCCTGCCCCAATTCAATTCCCAAATCAAACCCAAGTGCATCATCTAATCCTTCTTCTGCGTTGCCATTGGCCTCTGGTGAATGATTTGCCCCCACTATACTTCCCATTTCGTTGAACACAAAACTAACATCTGAGGTATTTGCAGCCAAGTTGAACATAGGTGTGAGTCCTAAATTGTTATCCATGAAATGGCTGATGGCCTGATCCTCGAATGTTGTAGTGGCATTATTGCATTCTTTTCCAGGTGGAAGTTGAAAGTAGACCTGTGGATAGTTCTTCTCGTCCATCTTGCTGATTTGGAGCCGTCTTCTTTTGGTGTACTCGTTGTAGTCATGACCGGAATTTGATGCAAAATCGACTTGTATGTTGAAACCCGGATCATCCTGCAAAACTTGAATAGCCACATTAGATTCATTTGTGACCTTGCTTATGTCTGACCTACTGTATGAGGTGGCAAATTCGTGAATCGATGAGTCGTTTCTTGACTGAAGTTGATTCTGAAGACGAGCTTTTATCAATTGCAAGTCCCTTAAAAATAAGTCAACCTTGGCTTGGTAGATAAGCACTAGTCCCAACATCATGTTTGAAGAGTAACGAATTCCTGTGTTGGAAAACGCGTCGCAGAGTTGAGCACAGGCAATTGGTATGGAAACATCAAGAGCATCTCGTTTAAAACTCCGCTTACTTGATTTCAAGTTGCCAATTGTGGAGAATAACCAAGCGGTTTGCAAATCCTTATGAGAATAGTCTAATTGTGCTCCAACCATTATTTAATGTTAAATAGGAAATCAAAAATGAAGTTATGTTGTAAGTGTTGTAAATGTTGTAAATGTTGTAAATGTTAAATGTAAGATGTTGTAAATATTTAACGCGTTAATTATTAATTTATTAATGTGACTTTGTAAGAAGTGAAGTCAGAGGAAGACAAAATAAATTATTCTATTGTAATAAACATTTTGAATATCATTCCTCTTAATTCAAAAAGAAGATATCGGCAAAGTGTGCATTTGTATTGTACTAGCTGCCAATAGTACTCAGTACAAATCATTTCCTTGACTGAAGTAATTAGAAGTGTTGTATTAAGTATCTAGAAATTATAAAAGCCAATCAAAGTTCTTGATCTTGTCATAAGTTAAAACCAACCATTTCACCATTCTTTCGTAATCATCCGAATCTGCCGCTTGGCGGAGTCCGGTAAAAGTTCCACGCTTGAATCTTTGGTTCAAGGTTGTTGTGTTTGTATCCACGGAGAAGTCTGGTAATCCATAGAGTATATTCCGGTAGTATGTGCTGTTTATACCCAAGTAATCGAAGTCTTTCTGCTCCAAACTCATCTCCTTCTCCCAACGTAACAGCTTATAGTTGGCCAACTTGAACTGGGAAAAATGTCCAAGCTTCTTATAGTAATTATACCACGGGTAATCCTTAATGAGATTACTCTGAACATGTTTGTTGTACATGTCCGTTGCTAGAGTGTCATTGTAGGCCGACTTAATTAGTGCCTTCGTTTGGTCAATAAGATGACCAAATTTGACATCTGTGAATTCTGGATAAGAAGCTTGAATATCCGTAAGAATTGACCATTTGCTAATCAAATACAGACGTACTTCTCTATCCCTCCATGCACTCACAACATGAGCATGATCATCCAACAACATATTAAATTCATCCCTGATGAACTTGAAATATGACCTAGCGCTATAATCAACCACCTCACGCTCACTGAGAGAAATAGCCAACAATCCAATGTACCTGATCAACAGTCCATGAAGATAAAGATCCTTGTCTATCTTTCTATCCATCAACCAGTTGAATGAATAGTAGTTTGAGTTCGGGATATACACGGAAGGATCTCTTTTGGGGTCGTTGTCAAAGCGGATATTAATACTGGGTGCATTGAGGTGGTTCTGGAAAATAATTGCATCGGAATGTGCAATTTGCTGTCCCATTCTATTGTTGATTGTAACGTTGTCTTGCTTTTTCCAATAACGGTACAAAGTTGAGTATTCGCTCGACTCGACCATGAAATCTTCGTCAAGGAAGTCAGAAGTCCAATAATTCGAAAAGTCTTCGCCTGCACCCGGCAATGTTTTTGAAAATGTCGAGTTTTTTGGAATTGGAACAAACTTAGCAGTCAATTCAAGAATATTATTGAAGAAAGGGTCCGAATCCACATGAAATTTGCTTCCCATAATGCAATCACCATCTATATTAATGTAGCTCAAAACCAGGTGTTTTGGGCCAAACACAGAGCTATCATTCACAAGCAATTGTGAGCCCAACAAGCCCTCGGTAGATCCATCCCAACTAATGAACTTGATGTTTCTCAAGGGTTTCCATCCTAGTTTGACCAAGCGCTGGAAGTTTCGCATAATCTCAAACAAGATTGCATGGTTGCTGAGAGGATTTGAAGATGTGAAAGAATCTCTCTTTGCGCCAATCACAATTTCACCGTCATTTATAATTCCTTTCAACGTGGCAACAACGTTAGTGGCACTTCTGGTGCGCTTCGCCTTGAAAAGACTTGTTATGTTCAACTCGATGCCGGAAGAAGACTTCAAGGGACTGTAGTCCCAGTCCGAGAAGGCGTCCAGGTCACCTGCTTTCAGCAAAGTCTTTAGCACTGGCGAGATGGATTTGTTGCTGATGGGAACTGCCACTATCTGGGGCAACTTCAATTCCTGCAACGAGCCCAATACCAAGCTACTTCTGGAAATGGCCTGGTGCAACTTCTTCTCTGCCTCTTTGAGGTTGACCAGCTCGAAGTCGTAGTAGTTCAAGAACGCCGCCGCGCCGAACTTGGTGGCAATGGCCACCTTTTCAGCCACAGAGACGTTGGACGTGAGCGATGTTTTGACAATGACCGCCTTGCCTCTGACTTGGATGCCCTTAGACTCGAGCAAGCGGTAGTCCTCGGCACAGCCGTGATTGACGTACACGTAGTCGCCTTGGAACGTTCCATTGAAGCCGAAAGCATGGTATGCCGGCGTGTTTGAGTTCTCCTCTAGCAAGCCCGCAGTATAGAGCACGCGTCCGGACTTGGTGTCAACGAGGGCCACTTGCAGGTCCTCTGGTTCATGGAGCAACGGGAAGTCGTAGCTGTGGGAATGGGTCTTGAAGCCGAACTGGCGGAAATGGGTCTCGACAAAACTGGTCAAGTCCCTGTTATCGTCGCTGAGCAAGTTGACCTTTCTGGCGCTATTGAGGGCGGTGAAGTTGGCGAGCCAACTTTGGATGTGCTGCTCGGACGTCTTGTTGCCATCATGGTTGTTGATGCCAGAGTACACGAGGTAGTTGCGCTTGACCTCGGTCTTGGTCAACCGGATGCCGTGGTAGCGCCGGTAGTCACGACTAAGCAGTGTACGGGGTAAGAAGGTCAACTGGCGTACCACTAAGGCCGCCACTCCCAAAAGACAGAACCACCAGAAACGCTTGCGGAAGAACTGCTTTGCTTTCTCGCGTTCCTCGCGGCCAAAGAACGATGCTGTTTCCAATGGCTCTTCTTCATTTTGTTGGTCTTGCTGATTTTGTTGTTCATCTTCTTGTTGTTGTGGTTGTTGTTGCGACGTTCCATAAGAACGGTTCCCCGGATTGTACGAGGACGTCAAAAGGGAGGAGTTCTCGGACTGAAAGTCAACGGCAGCAAGGTGCTGCTGGGGAGAATCTGGAGCCATTTCTCTGTGATATGGGAAGGTTCATTCGAGGGATCTAGAGACGGGGGCTGAGTGGGAGAGTTAGGCTTGCTTAATGGGGTAGGAGAAGACTATAAATAAGGTGCTGGTCACGTGACCGGCCAACCGTTGGCCCTCCAGGACCCCTTTCACACCCTGTTCGGGGCCGCTTGGTCCTAGTCGTGTCTTCGGGCGTTGTTTGTGCTGCATCTGCCCCTTTTCTGGTTGTTTCCGTGGCAAAGGGCCAAAATTGGGCCCCGTGCCCCGGATACTACGGCAATTACGTAATGTGCTCATATAATAGTATACACAGGGAAAGGAGGTCGAGAAGCCAGAGGTGTCTGCCTGCATATTCCCGATTCACAATCTCCCACCATTCACTGTGAAAGGTGGGCTGCAATGGCTGAGATGCTTGTGAGAAATAGTAGGTAGTGAAAAATCGTGGTGACAATAGTGAGAATAGTGAGAATGGTCTGGAAAATAGCTGTGTCCACTGGAGCTCTGGAATATTCAGTCTAGTCCCCAGATATGAAGCAATGCACGTGGAACAGCTAATATGGATGGCATTCGCAGGCATATTGTTAATTGTCATTTTCACTTTTCAATTGTTCAAGATACTGTTCAAGGTCTTGGGGTCAAACATATTTGCTCCCGACTGGAGTGCCTTGGCCAATACCACCAAGGACTTGTCGGTGAAGTCTGGCTTCTTTCTCAACTCGTCCATGTCGTTGCTGAACTCGCTGGCCATGAGCCCCAAGTATGCGTTCTGTAGCTTTGCCCGGTCCTTCTCCATGGTCTCTTCGATCTGGCCCATGTTGGTGATGGCATTGAGACTCTTACCAAACCCGGTAGTGGTGGATAACTGCGTCGCCGTGAGATTGATCTTGTTGAGGTTTCTTTGCACGTCGGCGGTGAGGGGCTTGGGAGCCAATCCCTTGGAGTTCTCGTCATCTGAGTCGATATCTATGTCGTCTATGTTCAACTGTGCTGGTTCAAGAGCGCGCTCTTCAGGTTGCTCGGTCTGGGGATTTTCATCCTCGGAGGACGAAGAAGAAGAGTCGGAGTCAGAGGAGAAGTCCTCTGTTCTTCTCTTCTTTCTTCTTCTTCTGCTCTGCTTGGCGTCGGGCCTCGGCTTGCTGTTCTTGGGTTGAGATGCCATTGGTGATGAGATGATTTTTCAGATGAGCTTCACTAATACTCGAGCTTGTGTGCAGGTCAAGTTGGATTGGGGTACGCCAGTCTTGTGTAGATAACATGGATTAGTGGCCACAGTGTTTATTGGACCTCTTGGATAACTGTGTGGAATTGATTTTTCCTTTTTGGATTGTTGACATAATAGCGGAACTAATGGTATTTGGTACCTACTTGTGATCTAGATCTGGAATAATTGTGCATTCAATAAATGTCTTCCCAATATCGAAGAACTCGCCTCAAATCGAATGGAGTCATAAAATGCTATAATTCTATTTCAATTAACTTGATACTATTATAGCAAATCTATACATTTTATTAAACTTATACTCAGTCTAGTGACAGTTTTCTGTTAATTTTTTGTCCAAAAACACCTTAATTTATTGATTTACTTAATATCTCTCTTTTTGCTTCATGACCTCGTTATTAAATTCTCGACGAGTTATTTCGTACTATTAAGAGTCTCTCTCCATTCGCGAAACCACAGTGGAGTAATAAAGCGTACTTCTTCCTCACTCTTTGAATTGTCCAACCTCCCAAACAGAAAACAATCATCATACGACAAAACAAAGTGCTCCGGTGTAGCGTCATCACTTCTCCTGAGTCTTTTCACACCCTCTGCGATAAACTCAAGCATTAGTGCTAGCCAATCATCAAGAAATTTCTGGTGAAAATGTGCATAACCGTCTTGTGGCTTTCCAAGTTTGATGTCTAACTTTTTGACCATTTTTAACCGTTGCGAGCTGTTTCTGAGACCAATAACGAGCCTCTTAGTTCCACTCAAGTAACATTGCGTTTTTGCCTTGCGAAGATGGGTGTCTGAAATTCTATTCCACGTTTTGAGTTCCAAATAGTTCTGTAAAACTCCATTACTATCAAACTTGCTGAAATCACCATCTTCCACAGCATCAACCTCGCAAGCAACTAATAAACGACAGGGAAATTTGCCGGTGTACTCATGCAATACTATGGTACCAAAGCTTGATCTATTATTCTTTGCTGGATATTCATCCAGCGTAGCGAGAGCTTCGAAGTTGTATCCACACATCACCGCACCAGTGACTGGAGTTGGAGGTTTTCGCTCAGTTGCTAGGAATAATTGTCCATCAAAAGCAACTACATGAACTTCGAAACGCTCACCAAAGAAAGGAATTGACATCATATCATAAACGGCCTTTCTCGATGCAATAAAATCTGCATTAAACTTCTGGCTGTTTTGTTTCTCCCATTGCATAATTGCTAGTAAACGTTCACTTCGATAGGTCAGATCTTTCGAAGTATCATGAACTTTAAACAGCTTGCTTCCCAGGGATAATTTGGTCCCATATTCGATACGTCGCCTGAGAACACGAGCACTGCTTCTATCGAATGTAAGGTTTAACGATTCGTCTCTGGAAAAGTGTAGCACTTCTTTCACTTCTTTTTTATATATTCCCTCGCAATTGGTATTAATTTGCTTGAAAAGATTGTCAGTGGGTGATATAATCTCAGATTCAAGAACACTATCATCTAAGGCATTCCATTGTAAAAATGAGTTTTCTTCTCTTTTGGTGATGTTCTCCATGGCTGAAAGTTTTCAAGACTTCTGTATGAAGTTCTCGTTTGAGAGACAATAACTTCGAATTGTTGTAACTTGTAGTCAATCGTTGTACTTGGTTCAAAGGCAACAAATGACTTATTTATATATCAGGAAGTACGTATTTCGTATCATAATGTCTTGGTGAAGTTCTCATAAAGTACCCAAGATGTCTAGCCTTTATATTAGATCGAAATCTTTCCATATTGGGTCGTGCACAAAAACAACGACTGTCAAGTAATTGGAAGTGATTATGTTAAAGTGAAGGGGTGACACTCCTTGTACAGGTTTTGTCGGGCCCAATCTGATTCTAAATGTGTTCCTGGTCCTAGCTTGGGTAATCCTGGAAATGTTATTTTATTTTCTAAAATGGCTCATGAAAAAGTCTGAACTTGGACCTGGAGAATGGTTCCAATTATCACACGATCCCAGTAGACATTCTCTCTGTGGATTGAAGATTCTAAAAAAGCTTATTCTAAGAAATTTTAAGTACAAATGTAGCGAGCGAATTAAATCGATTCAATCCCAAATAGTCAGGTTGGTGCCTGCATTAACGAATCCCAAATGCAAATAAGATTATTCCTTCGAAATTGGATTAAATCACCCTTGTGCACCTCTGTTGAAGTATATTGTAGTGTGCATAATACGTAATTTATCCGCGTTGTGCTTCCTTCTTTTACAGCTTCACATTTTCCACGAATAGATAAAATACATGGAATCGAGCCGTTTCTTATAAAAAACCTCAAACTAAATAATCTAAAGATTATTAGGGACAGCGAGGATTTTCAGAAAATCTGAAAAGAATCATCCTAGTTAACTCCTGAGAGATACATTTTTCTCCTTCCTAAATACTTTCCCAACTGAAATCTAAATTTGTACTCTTTCATTACCGGATCTCAAGGAATCCATGCCGTCTTGACCGACGAAACAAAAGACCTTGCATAGAGCCTAACTGGTGTGGAAAGAAATGCTTATAAGTACATCATGTCCTGCCTTGAAACTTATGAGTTCGTAAAGTTCTCTTATTTGTACTTTTACTTAAAGGTAAAGAATTCCTCTAGTGTGTTACTTTAAACCTGAAGTTACTGCGAAATCAAATCCGTAAATGGAGAACTTTACGGTCTTTCGAACTGAGGAATATGATGTAACTGTAACATTCATTTCAGGCACCGTGGCACTTTTACTATTCCTCAGTCAGCAAAACCGTATTGCCACGAATTCACTTTAAGGTAGGAGCATGTTACATTCATTTCTAAATTCAACGGAATTCATTACCAGTAGTGGTAAAAATGCTGTACCTAAAGTCCCATATTCACCGTTTTGTGTGCGACTTACGCCTTGAAAATTGTGGATAAGAATATGCCTTCCTTCAACTCTAGTGGTCAATATGGAATCCCATTTTCAACTCCATAGCACAGAATCCCAAGAGTTTCATCCTCACTTCATTTGCCCGTTTCAAAGGACGGGTAATATAAGTATGAACACCCAGACAAATTAATTGATCTGTTCCAAATTCCACAGAGGGGCTTCTATTGAAACCCCTGACTTATATCAGCATTTTAAGTTCTGAGCTAATTTTTCTAAGCGCATTCAAACTTTTGCATGACAGCTAATATTTTTTAACGCTCCTGTCAATGTCACCACATTTGTATCTTATCTCGTAAAAGTTACTTTTCATAGTCTGATAGTCGGGGTTGTTGAGGCTTAATAACTAGTTTTGCCACTGGGATGCCGTACATTGTGGACCAACAGTTCCTGTGCTAGTGTTGTATCTGAGAGTAGTATATCAATTATAGTACCTTCCCCGAATTGCCTTGCTATTTATATCCCGAGGTTGCACCCGGTTGCAAAATACATCAATGTTTTCTTTAGCAGAGGTAGGTACTGCAATATGTAATGGCAATCATAATGACATACTAACTCTAGACATTTGGTTTTCTCGATAACCCTCAAATCAATTGGAAGAATGTCATCTTGGGCATAACCATTGGAGACTTTCTCTTCAAGCGCTACCTCCAGTACCGTCAATACCAGGTGTTGAAAAGGAAGTGTCCTCCCGCGGCTTTGAAAGCTGAAGTCAAACAGGATACCTTCGAGAAGTCCCAAGAGTACTCTCGTGCCCAGTCCAGGTTCTCTTTCTTTCGCAAACTCTTCAACTTCTTCCGAGACGTCGCCATCATCAAATTCGACTTACTTCTCGAAGTCTGGTCGCTTGCAGGCTCCCTTTTGCAAAAGTCTGCTCCTTACCTACCGGCTTTTGCGGGAGGAATCATCACCCAGTCCTTATATTTTATGGTTTTACGTCTGTTGATAGATACTGTTTTCACGATACCATTCGAGTTCTACTCCAACTTCGTTGTGGAAGAAGAGTTCGGTTTCAACAAAACAACTTTTGATTTATGGATCAGTGATACTCTCAAGGAATTTTGTTTGAAAATTGCTCTCGGCTGTCCATTGTGGGCTGGCCTTTTGAAGATTTTCGAACATACAGGTGATGCTGCTATTGCTTACATTTTAGTGTTCCTTCTCTTTGCCCAATTGTTGAGCATGACAATCTACCCAACGATTATCGAGCCATTGTTTAATAAATTTGTTCCATTGGAAGACGGTGAATTGAAGACTGCAATCGAAAAACTTGCTGCAAGCGAAGAATTCCCCTTGAACCGATTTAATGTTATTGATGGTTCCAAGAGATCTTCCCATTCCAGCATTTACTTCACTGGTACCCCCTGGAGTAAGACGCTTGTTTTATCTGATACTTTGATAAAACATACCACCATTGAAGAAACAGTTGCTGTCATATCCCACGAATTAGGCCACTGGAAGCTTTTTCACCTGGTCGAGTCTTTGGTTGCAACTGAAGTTTATCTCATTTTCACATTTTCATTGTTTTCTGCTTTTATTCGCAACAGCTCGCTCTACAACTCCTTTGGTTTCCTAAAATTCCACCCAACTTATATTGGCTTTTTGTTGTACGAAGATATCAGCAATCCACTTTCTCTGGCTTTTGATTTTGTACTTAACCTCATATCGAGAAAACAACAATTTGAAGCTGATGCCCACGCCAAATCCCGTGGTTATGCTGAACCATTAGCCACTGCTTTAATTAAGTTGCAGAGTGAAGACTTGAATACGATGAATGCCGACCCGGTGTACTCTGCCTACTACCACTCTCATCCACTCTTGCACGAAAGATTAGAAGCGCTTGAGTACGTATCGAAAAATAAGGTTGGTGACATCAAACCCTTAAAAAGCGATTAGTTATTACAATAGCTAGACAAATTGATTATGCATAAACTACTTGTTTGAATATAGTATGTCCAAAATGTTGTATAAATATGGATGATCTTAGATAGTTCGTATTTAGATGTAGCAGAGCATGTGCCAGAATTATACATCAGAGAGATATTCGTCTAAATTTATGCAGAAAAGCTAACATTCCATCTGAATGTCACGATATAATATACACAGGACAAACCACCCATCATGATTAATCCCATGCTATGGAAGCATATGCTGCACCATATGCTTTATTGGAGGGAAACCACACCTATACAGTACTGTAGTGGCAATTTGTACTTCCCTATTCCAAATAGCACCCTTGGTTTTGTGATGATTCGTCCCTAGATTGAGTGCAGGTATACACCCCATTCCCAACTAAAAATGCAAACCAAGAAGCTACTTCTTGGGCTTTTTGTCTTGGCCTGCAGCCTTTGAAGGTGCCTTTCTCTTTTTGACGGAAGCAGTCAAATCGTTGACGGGAGCCTTTTTCTTGACGATCGAGGTCAAGTCGTTGATGGCGGCCACTGTGGCTGCGGCCGCATCTGAAGTTCCTTCTTTGGCTTCAGATGTGGGCTCGCCCAAGAGACCCTTGATCATATCTATTTGTTGTTGCTGGATTTCTTCAGTGGGATCCTTTTCCAAGTCTTGTAACCTGACAGTGAGGTCTAGAATCAATTCCTCGTGCTCCTTCTTTTTCTCCTCGTCCGAATCCTCGCCGGATCTTAATTTCACCGATTCGATGGCCAAGCGCATTTGCTCTGCGGCCTTGGCCCGCAGTTCAGGGTCGTCAACACAGAACTCCAACGCCAACGAGAGCTTGTAGTAGGACTCTGAGATCAATGAAGATCTCTTGGGGTCGTACAACTTCAACCTGAGGGCCAAGCAGCTCTCAAAGTCGATCACTGCCTGGGGAAAGTTGCCTGCCTCCAACGACACTTCACCTAACAAGTCGTAGGTCTCAGAAAGCTTTCTGCTCACCACAACGTACTCGATGTCGCTGTCATCAGAATCTTGCAAGTATGGCACCGAGAGCCCCTCGGCTTCTGCAGCCTTATCCTCTGCCTCTGCTTCGAAGAGCGTCCGGGTCAAGTCGAGGATCTCCCATGCCACCTCGAAGTCACTTTGTTCCTCCTCCTCCTGGTCATTTTCCTTGTCATTATCATTTTCATTCTCTGCATTTGCAGCATTCTCACTCTCATTCTCTTTTTCTTCTTCTCCTTCTTCTTCTCCTTCTTCCTCCTCTTCTGCTACTACTGGCGCGTCATGGAACTGGAACTTTCCATCGTCCTTTTCACCCTCCTCTCCATCGTCATCCTCGTCCTTTTGAGATCCATTGTCGTTCTGCTCCTCCTTGGCCGCTCCAAACACGTCTGACTTCGACACGGCGCCTTGGAACAACGCCTTGCCGTACATCAACAACAAGTCGGCGTCTTCGCGAGAATGGGCAGCGCTAAACTGCTCACACGCCTCGGCGTACTTTTCGCTGGCGGCATCGTAGTCCTTGGCGGAGTACGCACGTGAACCTTCAGAAATGAGCTTGGTGATAGCGTCGCTGTAGGGCATGGAGGTGGTGTGTAGTAATGGTTAAATCGAAGAAGGAGACGCGTTAGTATGGTGATGGGGAGGTCACGTGCTCAGTGTCACGTGGTCATAGGGTGAGCTAATCAACAACACTCCACTACTTTCCCTCCATAAACGCCCTTCTTCTCCCTGTACCCATGTCCATTGCTGCCTGAGGCCTCCGTCCCTGATTGCCCTCATCTCCTGTTCCATTCGTCCGCCATGTCCGACTCGCTCCACCGCTCGAGCGCCTCTCTGTCTCGCAAGCTCAGAAGAAAGCCGCCTCCTCCTTTAGTCGAAGAGCCCCGTGGAACTGGCCTTCCTTCACCGCCAGACTCTGCCCCTCTTGTGACGCCGCCTCCACCTCCTGCAGAGCCGTTTTACTCGCTGGCGCAATCGTTTCCGCTGCATTCTCCAACCCCTGCCATCCGACTCTCCGTCAACACCAACAACTACAATGCTAATGAAAGCAATGAAGTGAACGGAGTGAATGGAAGTAATAATAATGGAAGCCATGCAAGCAATATCAGCAATATCAGCAACACCTCCAACACCTCCTACCCCAGTTACTTCGACGCCTCCGGACCCCCCAGCAACGACTCCGACCCCTACCTGTTCGACGAGCCCGATATCGAGGAGTCCATCCTCTCGTACGAGCCACCGAAGCCCATGGGCCCCAAGCAGCTCCCAGCCTACGAAATCCCTTTGCCGCCTCGCCCGTCCAAGACCAGGCAGTTCCAGCAGCTCTCCCGCTCCACTTCACAGCCCCTCGACCTCCCGTACCCGGCGTACGACGACCAGTTGAGCTTGTCCCCGGAGGACACCGTCCACCCCGACCCGCTGCTCTTTGACCAGCGTTCCCGCAACAGAAACGCCCATGTCCTCAACCACTCGCTTTCGACTCCAACCCACATTCCCAAGCTCAGCTCTGACTCGTCCCTCGGAAAGCCCTCCATGTTGCACAGCAAGTCGCTGATGCCCATAATGTCCCGTGAAATGCTGCATCTGCCGGGCTCTCCAGCGGATCTGGACCCATATGGTGGCAGTACCTCGTCCTCCAAATCCAGACCCACCTCACCAGTTAGGTCCCACACCTTGAACATCCCCCGCGGCTCACCCACCAACAACTACATGGAATCAGTTAATTCAGAAAGGCTCAACATGTCGAGGTCCTCATCGCCAACCAAGTACAGTCGCTCGCCGTCAATCTACGGCTACAACGTGTTCCAAAACCAGGATCTCCTGGTAGTCCACGATCTGTTTGAACAGGACGAGTCCATAATTAACGACTACCAATATGATTATGACAACGAGGCGAAAAACTCCCGTTGGAATACCGATTCTTCCAAGACCTTGGCCAACGGAGACTACAATTTCCTCGACGATCTCGATACCCCCACAGCAACCTACTTCGACTACTCCATCTTGCCTGACCTTCCTTCCTTCACATCTCTTGACAGCCCCATGTCGAAAAAAGGTTCCCTTGGATCGTCTTTCTCGGCCGCTTACAAGGACTCCACTGCCTCCAACGCAACGTCCTCGACCCTTTTGCCCAATCTCCCGGTCAAGAAGAAGGACGACGCCCTACCTCCGGTTCCTCTCGACTTACCCCGGCTTCCTTTCACTTCTGCGTCCTTGGTCACCCAACACTTTGCCGCGTGCGGTGCCGTGTGGTCCTTGAGCAAGATCTTTGAGTGGTGTCTCCAGTTGCCTGTGTGGCTCCACGACCTGTTTATTCCTAGAAGAGAGTTCAAGAAGGCCTTGATCAAATTGTTGGTGTTCCACAGAAGAGAGTTGCCCCTCGACTCTATAGGCATGAGCGTGGATCAGATCTTGAACACCTTATTGCATAATAATGCCATTACATACACGGCTCCGGAACCTCAAGCAGAGGGATCTGACAACAAAGAATTAAGTGACCCGGGCGTCACCATGAATAGAAACGTGGTTATTAGTGGTGTCTTGACCGAATTGACTCCATGTTATTACAACGGCAACAACCACGGCCCTAAAGACATAAACTTGCGGTGCTACTCATCGCAATGTTACCTAAACCAAATAATAGATCATGAAACACAGTTGAAGAACATGAACATTAATGAGATCGTCCTAGGTGAAGACTGGGCTTCTCATTGGAAATTGTCTGCAATCGATTTGAAGAGCATTGATAACTCTGTGGCCAAGAGACAATCGTTGCTATTTGATTTGATACGATATGAGCAAACTTTTATTCAGCGTGCCTCCTGCTTTTTAGATAGCGTGGGCCCAGAGTTCATCAAGACTGCTAGATTATTCATGGCAAATGATATTGTGCTGTTGAACAAATTCGAGGATGATATAATGAAGCCAGGTGCTGAGTTAGTTAAGATTCATCAACGGGTTCTTTTTGAACCATTATTGAGGATTCTTATCTCCAGCGGTAAGTTCATCAGCAATGTGGAAGAAATTGCCAATATTTATTATACGTGGTCATCGGAGGTCAAAAACTCGCTATTGATGTACATGAGCACAGTGCCAATGGTAGAAGACTTGCTCACAAATGAGCATTTAAAGAGGTGGGTGGATGTTAACGTGCGTAATATGCCCGGAGTCAAGAAACTCAAAGTCAATGGGCCGCTCTTGTTCATGAGTACCTTCAATTCGCGATACCAGCTGTTGCCTCTTCAGCTCTTTGACATTAGGAAACTCTATGATGCACAGGAACCTGAATACATTGGTTTGACTAAGGCTATGGACGGAATCAAACGTTTAGGTGTCAAGGTTAATGAGATGAAGCGTCATGCTGATAACATCTATGCTTTGAAGAAGGTGCAGAAACAATTGGTTTGGAAGAGCAGTGTCCAACAACCGTCCACGAACTTAGGTTCCGAAAACCGTAAGTTCTTCTTCCGCGGTGATGTCACCCGTAAGGGGGACTTGAAAATCAACAGTTCTTCAAACCATTTGATATTGTTGGACCATTATCTCTGTATTACTGAACGTGTGAAAAACCCTCGTTCCAGCAGTTACCCTTTGAATCGAGTTATCGAACAGCCTGTTCCTGTGGAAATGATGTTAGTAGAGGAGAAAGAGGTCGTTTCAGACGGCAATGCACTTTCTAAGGCTCTCACTCTGAGTTCCAATGCACCCGCGAGTCAAGGAGCTACAGAAGTGGCCGAAGAAGATGAGCCCTCCTCTTATCCATTCAAGGTACGTTTCGCAGGCCGAGGCAAGCACCATGCCTACACGTTTTCAACTCGAAGTGAACGCGAAAGGAACGAATGGATGGCCCATTTTGCGGCCGCTCGGTCCAACATTTGCAAGCGCTTACACAAGACCGAACTGTACTCAGTGGAGGTGGTGGCAAATACGTGTTTTGCGTACGAGATGAGTAGTCGAGTGCAAAAGCTTCCGTTGTGTGCACCCAATGATCCTGTCTACCAAGCCTGCCATGATGGTTTGGTGAAACTTCGGGGCTGGGGCTATTCGGGCGACATATACTCGTTTCCTGGGGCAACCGATCACTTGGTAAACTCCAAGGTCCTTAGCGTTTGCCTGTTTGAGTACCGCGGCTCGAAATTCCACCTTGTGGGGCTCGTTTCAGGGTTGTACTGCTCCGATACCAAGAATCGGTGGAAAAAGGTGGTGCATACCAGTGAAGTCACAAAGATCCATGTGGAACCAGGGCTCAACTTGTTGGTGATGCTCACTGGCAAGTATCTCCGGCACTACGCTTTGGATCTGATTATCGGAGTGTACTATGAGAAAAAGCGCAACATCACTGGCGTAGCGCTTTCCAACGACCCAGTGGCGTTCTTTGCCGTGGGGACCCATCGCAAGATGACAATGCTCTTCTACGCCAAAAAGAAGTCCAACACCGGTTCCACCAACTTCAAGGTGTTGATTCCCGAGACCGACAACCACGGCATCTTCAGCCAGTTCAAGGTGATGAAGCGGTTCTACATCCAGGCTGAGTGCTTCGGCATCTCCATCTTCAACACGCTGTTTGCCGTGCATACCAACAAGGGCTATGAGATTTTGGAATTGGACAAGCTACTTCCGCGGTCCATCCCCGAGATACCCCAGGCCGACACCAAGAAAATCGACAGTTACAGCCGCAAGTCCATCGGCGGGGTGCTGGGAGTGGATGCCATCCGCAAGTACGTGGCGCCGCCGGTGCGCCCCATGGGCATGTACAAGCTCGGCAACAACACGGAATTCCTCTGTGTATACAACGACTGTGCCATCTTCACCAACAAACACGGCAAGCTCCTGCGCAGCTCGTTTATCCGATTCGACTTCAAGGCCCGCAGCGTGGCATTTGTCGACAACCATCTCTTCATTGTGTGTGAGGAGGTGGTCGAGGTGTGGGCCATTCTGGACTACGTCAACGGTTCCAACAAGCTCGTGCAGGTGGTGACGGGCAAGGACATCTGTGGACTCAATGCCACGCAGCTTGCGTTCTCCATGGCCAACCCAGTGGTGCCTGGGTTGCAATTAGTCTTTCGGCTTACTGCACGAGGTGCGTCAACCGCGGGGTCCGTTGCCCCTCCCTGCATCAAGCACTAACATCACAGTCGCATTTTTCCCCCTCCATCTGGGGCAAGCTAGCGGACCCGAGGTTAGGGAGGGGTAGTCCCCCACATATATAAAGGTGGGTGCGCAACCCTTCTTTCTTCTTTCCACAGGCTTGCAAGAATACTGAACAGGTACTACCAAGAAGCCCTTCACACATCACACATTTCATTCTCACACCCTTCCACAACATACACACACACATAGATCCACATACTCTTTCACAATGGTCGAACTCAACGTTAACGGAAAAGTGGCTGTGGTCACCGGTGGCTCCAGAGGCCTTGGCTTGGACTGCGCCGAAGTGTTGGCCCTCAACGGTGCCTCCACCATTGTCATCACCTCGCGTAAGGCCAAGGCCTGTGAGGAGGCCAAGGCCCACTTGGAGAAGGTATCGCGCGATGCTGGCAAGACCGTACGCGTGCTCTCCATCCCTGCCGACCTCTCCAACGAGCAGGACACCAAGCGCTTCTTCGAAGAGACCGCCAAGCACGTCGACAAGGTCGACATCTTGATTGCCAACGCCGGTGCCACCTGGGGTGAGCCCTTGGAGACCCACCCCATCTCCGCCATGAAGAAGGTGTTGGACTTGAACATTGTCGGAGTGTTCCAGAGCATCCAGTTGTTTGCTCCTTTGTTGGAGAAGGCCGGCAACCCCGAGGACCCCTCGCGCGTGCTCATCATGTCGTCCATTGCTGGTATGTTGACCAACGACATTGCCGGTACCTTCGGCTACATGGCCTCCAAGGCTGGTGTTTCGCACCTTGGTAAGAACTTGGCCCTCCAGTTGGGTCCTCGCAACATCACCGTCAACACCATTGCCCCCGGCTTCTTCCCTACCAAGATGTCTCAGGGTGTGCTCAGCGCTGCCGGTGACATTTTGGTGGAGAAGAACCCCAGACAAAGACTCGGTACCAAGGCCGACATTCAGAACCTCGTGCTCTTCTTGTCTGCCAAGGAGTCCAACTACCTCAACGGTGTGGTTCTTCCAATCGACGGAGGCAGCCACCTTGGAGATGCCAAGTTGTAGGTGAATAGAGAATGAAAATCACGTACTGACAGTAGAAGCACATGTCAATGCATGGTGCAGGAACGGAAGATTGGCGACATCGAGATCAAGCAATATGGATCAAGGACATGTGACAAGCACTGGTGGCAAATCTGGTGAGCCAAGTCTGATGACTGAGGATTCCAGTAGACTGGTTAAGAAATGTATTAGTAGTGTTCATGTCGCTAAGATCAGTAGTATGGTGTCACTGAAAAATTTAGACTTTAGAAGAATTATAGTAAGCAGAACAACACTTTTAGCTGGTGGCATTTACTTCACAATACAGAGAAGGAAAGGTTGGATGAGCGGGGCTTCACTCTCATTATTGTTGCACTCCCAAGAACTCCAAGTCCCAACAATTCCAATAATCAGGAATAGCCGTGGATTTACAATAAGTCATATTGAAGTATTCCTTAATTCCTGAGGAAATCTCGCTGAAACATGTATTAACGCTATTTAGCAATGAAGGCCGGTCAAGAGAAGAATTGGACCATAGTCTCAGTGTCGCTGGATAAAGATAATTCATAGGGACCTGTAAGTCTAGCGCAATTAAAATACTCCACTGACATGGGAATTCAGCGTGATTCATTGATCTGTGATTCCGGGCCAATTGGACCATAACACATCCATTCCACTATATTCGACATTAATCTCCGTCGTACACTGTAGTGCTCTGCAATTGGAGTTAATTCCCGTTCACGGCTCTCCCCATATTTCAACTCCTAGTGCACTAGAACAAATAACTACAATTATCACCATGAGCGTAACTATCGTGACAGGTGCCTCTAGAGGTACGTAGAACTTCCATTGAATCTGGCCATATCCACTCTCGACTGCTTGTGTTGGTCTTTCATTCGACCAATAGACACAGGCACTGTTTCCTTGCTTTCTCCGTGTCCTCCGATTCTAGTCTTTCTCCATCCTGGTTAACAAGATATAGGCCTTCTCCCATTCAATTCAAGCCAATTCCCTTCAATACTAACCCCAGGTATCGGTAAAAGCGTTGTGAATCACATTCTTGCCCTTCCTGACACCAAGGTGGTGGCAGTGGCCAGAAGCGGCGCTGAACTTACCCAACTCCAGACCAAGTATGGAGCAGACCGTCTTGCCATAGTTGTGGGAGACGTGGCTCTGGAAGCGGTAAGTGTCGCTGCAGTTGAAGCTGCAGTGAGTCAATTCGGTCGTCTTGATGCTGTGGTGGCCAATGCTGGCACTTTGGAGCCGGTTGGATCCATCGCCAGCCTTTCGGTAGACCTGTGGAAGCAGAGCTTCGACACCAACTACTTCTCGGTGATTCTACTCGTACAGAAGGCACTTGAAGAACTCAAGAAGACCCGCGGTAGGGTGGTAGCAGTGTCTTCCGGCGCCTCCACCAAGGGCTACAGCGGCTGGTATGCTTACGGAGGAGCTAAGGCAGCCTTGAACCATTTCGTGCTCTCGCTCGCAGCAGAAGAAGACCTTATCTCGGCAGTGTCCATTGCCCCAGGCGTAGTGGACACCGGAATGCAAACAGACATTCGGGAAAAGCACTCTGTCAACATGAAGGCCGAGGCAGCTCAACGGTTCCACGATCTCCACTCCAATAAGCAGTTGCTTCTGCCCGAAGTGCCTGCAGCAGTGTTGGGCAATCTCGCTTTGAAGGGCTTCGGACCTGATATCAATGGGCAGTACTTGCGTTATGATGATGCCAAATTAAGCCAGTTCGCCTAGAAGGTAGGCACAGCTTCAATTTGTGCCTATTCCTCTAGGTAGACTCCACAGCTACTATTGATGTGTATTTAGGTATTTGGCGAATGGAATGAACTTACGTGTTAGTAGATCTAGAATCATATCTTATGGCATTTTCAACTTTGGCTCTGGATACTGTTTCCCTTCCCCGTCGAATTCCGACTACAATATACTACAATACACTTTGTTACGTTTCTCGGAGCCAGTAGTAGCTACTATCTAAATTTAACTAGGTGAAAAATCGGCCTGTTCTTTGAAAATTGTAACTCAGTAATGTACTATACCCATCAACTGCGTCTTATGTTCCATTCTGGTCTTCGTCATGTAGTTTCCATCCTTTCTTCCCTTCCTGTCTGCCGCATGTTTCCGTTTCCCCAGAAAGAGATCGCGAATATCCAAAATTTTTATCAACATGTTTAGACCATTCTTCTTCAAACAGGGCACCAGCGCCGTCAGAAGCGCCTCATTGAGAGCCAGACCAAGTGCAAAGACTGGGCCTGCTCTCGCAAGATTCAACTCCTCCAAATCCACCCCTCCTCCCTTCGGCAAAGGCAAGATCTTACTCGGACTTGGAGGTTTGGCCGTGGCCTCCACTGTGTTGGCTTCGGTGTATTCCAAGGAAGAAATCACCTCTGCCTTGGAACCATCCAAGATCCCCACCTTCCGTAAGGACCAGATCTCCGTCATTTTCGTCCTCGGAGGTCCCGGTGCCGGAAAGGGCACCCAATGTGCCAACTTGGTCAGAGACCACGGTTTCGTCCACTTGTCAGCAGGTGACTTGTTGAGAGTAGAGCAGAGCAGATCGGGGTCCAAGTACGGCGACTTGATCGCCCAATGCATCAAAGAGGGCACCATCGTTCCTCAAGAGGTCACTCTCGCGTTGTTGGAGCAGTCCATCAAAGAGAACTTTGCCAAGGGCTCCACCAAGTACTTGGTGGACGGATTCCCCAGAAAGATGGACCAGGCCATCAGCTTCGAAGAGAACATCGCCAACTCGTCCTTCACCTTGTTCTTTGAATGTCCAGAGGCTGTGATGTTGGACAGATTGTTGGAGAGAGGAAAGACCAGTGGAAGAACCGACGACAACATCGAGAGTATCAAGAAGCGTTTCCGCACTTTCGTGGACACCTCGATGCCCGTGGTAGACTACTTCGAGAAGCAAGGAAAGGTGGTCAAGGTGCGTTGTGACAAGCCCGTCGACGAAGTCTACACCCAAGTCAAGGAGGCCATGAAGTCCAGAGGTGTGTAAGAAATTCACACTTCATAGAAGGATATTTGCCGGGAATGTTTAAAAAGTCTGAAAGGCCAGAAATGGTTGGATATTGCCCCGTTTATACAGATATTGACAATAAATTAGAAACAGTATGTGTAACTAAGTGTAGAATTAATTCTGTCCAATCTGAGGTATAAGTACAAGCAATTGTCATTATTCCGAAAGTATCAATGGCTAGTGCCGTAAGAGCTTGCAGTTATAAATTAGTCCCTGAATCTAGAAATACCCTTTTTCAGAATATTTAGTAAAAATTTGAAAAAAAGCATAATTCAAGACATAAGATCAAGACTAACCACAAAACAACTAGCTTGAAAAACTCAATGGGAATGTTCTCTACAAGTGAACGAACAGTAGAATCGCTCAAGAGCTCAATTTTCAAACTACAATAGCAGCAGGCAAATTCCAGCCAATTCATCACAAACCTCCAAATAATGAACATGAGAGTTTCGGCCAGTCCCAGCGCCCTATTTTTACAAGATTGCAACTTCACCAATTGGGTACACTAAAAGCACTTCGTAGCCTCGAACCAAGCAGAATTCAGACAACAGCAACAGTCCAAGTCTGTTTCAATTACAATTACCTGGAAACACTTCCCAGTGCGGCTGTAGCTAAATCCTGATACAAAATAAATCTCACAAGGAACTCAAAAGCACCAATACTGCACTAACTAAAATAATAACAGGAGCCAGTTAATCAAGAAAATCAAGTTCATCGAATCAATTCAATCAATTCAATCGATTCACATCCATTCACCATCTCATTCATTGCTTACTCTCTCTTCTTTCCCTGTCTTCCTTCCCTCCCTCCTCATCTCTCCTGCAGGTTTGGTTCCGTACAGGAGTTGACTCACTCCAGATTTGTAGCCTCTCTCCATTTCTTTCATTTGTTTAACCTTCTTATTCTTCTCCTCTTAACTTCCTTCTTGCCATGGCTTCCTCCATTCCGGGTCCCGTTCCATTGCCCCAGTCCAAGTACGACCTCTCTACGTACTGGGGAAGAGTTCGCCACTGTGCTGAGATCTCAGACCCTACAATGTTGCTCAACTCTACTGCCGACATCGAGGCGGCCAAGACCAAGATCTGGGACTTCCGTAACGGTGTGATTCCTGCCATGACTCCCGACTTGTGGAGAGCCAAGAAGATCTTGGATTCCACCCTCCACCCCGACACCGGCGAGACGGTGTTCCTCCCTTTCAGAATGAGCTCATGTGTCTTGTCCAACTTGGTGGTAACTGCCGGTATGTTGACGCCCAACTTGGGCACTGCCGGCACCTTGTTCTGGCAGGTGGCCAACCAGTCGTTGAACGTGGCCATAAACACTGCCAATGCCAACAAGTCACATCCGTTGACCACCAAGCAGATTGCAGTCAACTACTCCATGGCAGTGGGTGCGTCCTGTTCTGTGGCGTTGGGCCTAAACGCTATAGTTCCCCGCTTGAAGTCACTTCAGCCCAACACCAAGATGATCTTGGGCCGCTTGGTGCCGTTTGCCGCCGTTGTGTCTGCCGGTATCGTTAACGTGTTCTTGATGCGGTCCGAGGAGATCAAGAAGGGAATCACGGTCTTCGACGAGCACGGCGAGGAGGTCGGTACGTCCAAGAAGGCTGCGTTGTACGCTGTGGGCGAAACTGCCGCTTCTCGTGTTATCAACGCCACGCCCATCATGGTGATTCCTCCTTTGATCTTGGTCCGTTTGCAGAAGTCCCGCTTGTTGAAGGGCCGTTCCAAGACGTTGGAGATTATGACCAACATCGGCTTAATCTTCTCCACATCGCTCGTGGCATTGCCATTTGCCTTGGCCGTGTTCCCACAAAGACGGGTGTTGCCCGTCACCAAGTTGGAGCCTGAGTTCCACAACTTGAAGAACAAGCAGGGCCAGCAGATCGAGAATTTGGAATTCAACAGAGGAATTTGAGTACTTGGAGAGACAATTGGATCGTCTGAAAACAAGTAACGAACATTCAGATAGTGGGTATAGATCTCCGATAAATCCAAGGAAATTTGCAATCAAAAAACAATTAGATCGCTCGCCTGAGAGCATCCAAGAATTTAGACCCAATGCTTCCTTTCAACTGATGTTCCCACGAAATGGTTCACTATGAATTTAGACTACACCTGTACATACGAGAATATTAATATATTCATGAGGACCACGATTCTTCATTATAAGGAACCTAGTAACTAGGCTATGGGGTCGTCGCTAATGTATCGGGCCCAATGCACATATGCCACAACTAACATCTCCAGTCTCACCTATTAATATTAAACTACTAGTTTCACTACTAGTCTCATCTCGCCAGCTTCATCTCTCCAGTCTATCTCTTTCAGTACTTCCACCCCCTCCCTATCTCTACCAGTACTTCCAGCCGTCCAAGTTGTCCGAGTTCAACACTGCATCAATCTCAAACCTCTCCTTGTAGTTGGAGAAGTCTTCACCAGAAAACACCTTGCTGCGCTTGTCATCACTGACATGGTCGAATTGAAGTGAAGCCACGCCTTTTCCGCCAAGAGCAGTCTCGTAGGTCTCGAAACCTTGGGTCTGGAACTCTTGCATGGCATTGTGGATGGTTTCTTCCGAGATATTGTCGTTGACCAAGGTGATGGCACAGCCACCACCACCGGCTCCCGTAAGCTTAGTAGCACCCAATTTGTGGGTGTCGCCGATGCTCTTGATGGTTTCCAACGATGGGTGGGACACTCCCAATGCTACCAATAAACCGTGGTTGATATTGACCAACTCTCTCAAGCGGTCGCGTTCTTCCTGAGAGAAGAAGGGCCGAGTCATGATCTGGTATGCCTCGGTGGCTACCCGTTCCATGGCTTCGAGAATACTGCCGGCTATTTGGGGGTATTGCTGGTTGAGTTTGCCGACTCCTCCCACCAAGTCGGCAGTGGACCGAGGCACTTTGGTGTTGGTGAGCAAAAGCTTGAGGGCAGGAAGGTTTCTCATGTTGGTTCTGACCGATGGCTGGGCAGGATTGGCCATGCGCTGGTACATCACGGCACCTCCATACGTGGCCACGGCATTGTCGATGCCCGAAGGGTTGCCGTGGAAGCACTTTTCACCCACGAGCGACCAGGCATCAATGAAGTCTGCCTCTGGAACGTGCGTTTTGGTGACTTTCTCCTTCTGGTCGTGTGAAGCATGTTCGATATGGCCGCCGAGGACCGCCAACGCCGACGCCAAGCACACGGCGGTGGAGGCAGACGACCCTAAGCCGGCTCCTATGGGCAAGGTGGACCGCACACAGAAGCTCATGCCCGGCACCGATTCCGAACACAAATGCGTGTACAAGTAGAGGAAGCAGTGGCACGCCACGTAGTGTAGACTGGAGTCCAAGTCGCTCAACAACACGCTCAATTCGTTGGTGATCTCGGGCACAAGCTCCGAGGTCACCTGGGGTTTTCCGTCGGCAAGCTCGACAAACGCCCGGATTTCTTTCCAGGGAATGCTGCTCCGGTCCCACGAGTGGGAGAGCCCGATATCAGGGAAGTTCAATGTGATCTGGTCGGGGTTTTCGCTGGGAGTCACCAAAAGGTACGCTCTTAAGCTGAGGGCTGCTGCAATGGCTGGCTTGCTGTAGACAGCCGAGTGTTCGCCGAAAATGATTACCTTTCCAGGCGCACTGACGTAGAAGGGCTTTGTCATGGTGTGTGGTAGTGGGACCGTGTAGTCGGTTGTGGAAATTGAAAATGGTTCGGACTCGTATAGTCTAAATGGAACCATTTGATTTTTCAGAAATCCACGTGATGTAAAATGAAGGCAGTATATTATAGGGTGTAGCTGATTCTTTCAATAGAGGCTCTTTGGCCGAGCGGTTAAGGCGGTAGACTCAAGTTCTACTATCGTAAAGATGCGTGCGTTCGAATCGCGCAGGAGTCACTATTTTTTGAAATTTTCTTCTTTGAAATTCTCTTTTTATTTTGAATAGCGTTGAAGTAGAACATGATGATGGATGTCGAAGGAAGAAGTCATTCAGGCTGTTCATACTGTGACTGAAGGAACGAGGAGAGATTGGAGAAGGTCAATGCTAAAAGTGCAAGAGATGACGTGCGGTCCTAATAATCAATGGGTGCAAACTGCGACTGCGAATGTTGAAGAAGAAGCAGCAGCAGAGGAAGTAGGAGGGAGAACAGATAAAGCAAGATAGAACGTAGAATAGAAAGAGGAAAGAAAGTGAATAAATCAGTATCATATTCTATATTCGTAACAGTATAAGTGTTAGTATTCTGGTATAAATGATTCTTGTTTCTCGACATTATATACAATTGACTTTCAATTTCTACCACCTCAAACGATAGTGTTCGCTCTTTTTACAAAAGAATTCATATATTGACGCGTTACAAACTAAGTTGCCCCTAGCTACTATTTTAATCTCTCCCATCCTCTCACAATCTCCCTGACCTTTCCATCTCTAATGTCATATACATCTGTGGTTCCTGCACATTGTCCCCTTCGCAATACACGACTTGAAAAATCAGCAAAACAACATCACTACATACATTCAACTGTGTAGGTCTGTCTCCCCACAATGTCGTCTTTGGATGTCTACGAGGCTCTGAATATCCTCACGTTGAAGCCCAGCATACCCACCCAATTTTGGACTTTCGACAATGCCTACTTACTCTTGCAATCCTGTCTGGATCCATATATTTTGAAAGCATTGGACGAGTTCTTGCTCTTGAATCGCCAATTACTCTTGAATGCTTCCCCTTTCGATATCAAAGACCCCAAACAGACATTGGAGAAAGGCACAAAGGAAATCACATTGAGAAAGATCACCTATTCCGACCCCCAACCCAATAACATCAAAGATGCCATCTCCATCAGCTCAATGCTTCCTAGTTTGGACTGCAAGGAGATCTTGAGAATCATCATGCAAACCTCCAAAAAGGTTCCTGAACGCAAGATCCACGAGTTTGAAAAGCTCAAGTCCAAATTGCCTGACGACAGAGAGAAGTACTTGGAGAACGAACGCATTCTCTTGTATGTCAGTAAAATCCTTAGGGAAAAACGTCTCCTATTGAAGATTGTCGGCGAATTGCTCATCAAGAAGTCCGACCCAACTGCATCCTCTACAATTCAAAACTTGGGAATAGAGCTCTTCCTTTCTGAGGACTACATCTCTTCTATCATCGACAACATTAAACGTGGAACAGAATTGATTGTGAATCAACCATCCAATGAGGCCATCTCCCCAGAAATCAATGATCTTATCAACAGAGAAAATATCTTATACCTCATAGAGTCTTGTAAGGTTTTGATCGAGTTGTCCGCTCAAAATCCAACCATTAACTCTACGATCGTCAAGAAATGGTTCGAGTTTATGGGAGAAAAGAATTTCTTATTGAATCTAGCTCCCTACTTCAAAGTTCAAGAAGCTTTTAATTTGACTCAGATCTTGTCCACATTAGTATCTATCATTTTCTTGGATTTGAATAATGCATTCGACCGTAAACAAGCCATTAGTGACGGAACTCCAAGAACTGATTTCATGGGCGATGTCTCCACCTTCAAAACTTTGAACAGGATCATTACAAACCAAGAAAATTCCAATTCAATCGTTCTTTATAGTTGGTTACTAATCTTGTCGCGGAAGAAGTACTTCATCGAGGAAGTTCCTGAATCTTCAATTTCAATCGCATTTCTTGCCGAGTTTCCATTGGAAGCTCTAGACTTAACCATGCACGATTTGAACGCTAGATGTGTGAATTTGAATGTGTTTCAGGAGATTCATTTCTTGAATAAGTTCCTCAAGGTCGATAACTTGTATTCAGCGATTTTATCTACCGTCATTATTGCAGCATTACCACTTATCAACATGACACCAGCAATCGCTAAGACAGTATCTAGCGTCCTCAAAGATTGTCCCGATAGTGTCGTCAAAAGAGTTTTTGATGACGAGTCCTTCGTCAATCAAATCATTTTGTCTAGAACCAAGTTCCCATTATTGTTATCCCCATATTTGAAACTTGCTGTAATTAATGGAAACTTTGCATTATATGAATTCAATGAGCTCAAGTCCTTCATTCAAGTGTTCAAGAGAAATGAATTTGAACCATTATACAGAATCGACGACGAAAACACCGATTTAGTCGTGCTAAAGAACTCAATTGATGTCTTTCCACCTTTTGAAACTGGAAAAAAGTTGGCATTGGTTCTTCCTGCGGGCACAAAAGCTAAAATTTTACCCACTGGTAACGACTCCGAGATTTTGGTTACTTTCTTGTACAAATACAATGGCTGGTCATTCTTGGGAAGAATATTGCAAAATGTGTCCAGAACATTCAATGACCAAGATGAAGATAAAGTGGACTTTATCATCAATTCATCAACTCTACTTACAAAAGTTATCAAGGATACTGATCAAGTATCTGCGGTTTTGGAATCGATGTCCATCTACACCGATAATTCCGACATTATTGAAGTTATAATGAGAATCTTTGAGCAGAGCTTGCATTCTAGAAACATCCCTGTTCTCAAGACCATACTTGAATTATTGACGCATTTACTTCCTCATTTTGTTCACAGAATTTGGCCATTCTTGTCCAAATCTTCGTTATTATCCAGAAATGGTAAAGAAGGCTTTGTCACTACTCTATTTGGATCGGTTGAAATGATTGGCGGTGATTACTCATTTTCTATCGCGTTAATTAAATTTTTCCAAAGATTAGTTAATAGCTGCTTCGTTTCTAAGGATGATTATCCAATCAAGTCAAAGAGCATAATAATTACAAAGTTTGTGAAACATCTTTTGTCAATTTTCGAAAGTTTCACACATTGCAAGTTCTCTAAATCATATCAGAAAATGGAAATTGGGGTTTTGATTTTGGATACATTTTCTAATATCTTAGCTACCGTTTACGACATCAAAAAATCAAATTCGGGCAAGTCCGTTACTGGTGTCTTGGAAGAAGCTGCTGTGATAATTCTTGAGACCTTTTTGATAACGAACAATGAGTATTCAAGAAGCTGTTTACCTATCCTTTTGATGGTGGACTCATTATCCAACAACTTGGGATTGTACGAACTTTATGATTTATCATCTCTCAGGTTTGAGAGCTGGATCAAAGGTGCATTATATTTCTCAGAACTTATAATTTTGATTCGTTCCATTCTCGATTTTAAACCATCTTCGTTTGAGAAGGAGTTATTCAAAAGATTACCTCAGCTCATTGGTGTCTACTCTCAATATGAATTCTTCCGGGTAGATATCATTGACTTAATTACAGCTTTGGCAGATGGTACTTGGAAGATTCAAGATAAACCTTCTTTGTTAAGTCATTTAGGTCATGATTATTCTAAGGTATTGTTGAGCTGCATCACCACCGATCTTAACAATACTTTTGATGATTTCAAGTTGAAGGTTTCCTTGTATGATTTCATTTGTTCTGTTCTCAACGGAGATCAAGAAGGTTTGGCTGTACTCTTCAGTGGAAGGGATGTGTTCGGTCAATCCAAGGATCTCAAGTCCGAATCTTCCAGCATACCGAAGCCTTCCTTGCTTTCAATTCTCAAGAAGAATGTGAAGGAGATCAAATATTTCCCCAACTCAGTGAGTATCCATCTTTTAGATGCCTTATCGCTTAGTTACAATTCTTGGACTACAATTAAAGAGAGTGACGATGATCTTGAATTTATTGAAGAGCTTATCACCAGAATTGAATTGAAATTAGAAGATCAGCCAAGGAGCGTTGATGAGTATAAAAACAGATCTCACGAACTAGTGGTCATTTCAAAGATTGCTGAAATCTTGTCTCTAATTTTATTCACCACCAGGAATGAAAAGGTACAACAAAGAATAGTCTCGTTTACTACAACAGACAAATTTCTTTCCATTGTGAAATCTAACTTTATCATCAAGGGCTATAACCCAATCATCCATTCAAAGCTCAATCAGTCATTCGAAGATTTTGCACCAAGCTTTACTCTTGATCAGTTCACTATTGCAAAAAGAAAAAGTAACAGATTTCTTGCCGATATTTACAGCATTTCATTGATGGATGGATTGTTCGGAAATGATGAAAGATGGCCTGCAATTAGAGTTCAGATTGTTGAAGCAGGAATAAACATACAGTACTTGGAGTGCCAAACGAACATTACCAAATCCTTGGGTGCTTTATTGACGGTGGTGTGTCGTAGATTCAGCAGTTCTTTGACTTCCAATCTTTTAGATTTGGTTCATCATTTGTTGAAGACTAATTACATCGAGGGTATCCCATCTGAGCTCTTTGAGTCTATTTATCAAGAACGTATTGAAGTCGCTTTCTATCTCATTTATTCTATGACACATGAGAGCAATGTGAAGAAGCAACCAAATCAAATTTTTGAGGTTATCAAGGTCTCCTTGGACTTATTGTCGTCTTCAAGTTTGAACTTCTTGAGCTCTTTGTCGGCATCAAAGGGATATTACCGTCACTTATTGAGAATTATCTATTGTTGTTTGTTGATCACCAAGAATAATGAAGAAATTCTTATTGAATACTTCAGTGTCTTTAGAGATTTGTTTGACTTAATTATCAACAAGGGAACTAAGGTATTGTTGATAGACATCCAAAATGAGGTTTACAATCAACGCAACAATCGGTCTTCAAAATCTACCACTAGCGACAAATTACACTTCAAGACTGATGACTTGATGTTGATCTTGTCCATTTTAAAATTGTATGTTGGAATCAAGGCATCCTCATCCATGAAACTGGAAATGGCCAAACTTGTTGAGGACAACGGAACTATCGGGGCTTTGCTTAGTTTGTATTCCTTGTCTCATACTATTCAGGTAAACGATGAGCATATTTTTGCCCAACTCAGTTTGATGTACATCCAAGAGTTGATGTCTATTGAGGTGATAGCTGAAAAATTCATCTTCTCGGGATTGTTGGTTGTGTTGGTCGAAAGTCCAATTTCTTCACAAATTAGAGCTGGCGGTTTGAGTATCTCGAATGGTAGTGAATACCACAAGCTTTGGATTAATGGACTCTTGCCTATATTTATCATTAGTTTGAACAAGTTGGGCTTGTCGGTGATGAAGGAAGTCTGCTTGGGCCTTCAAATGTTCGGCAAGCAAATCGAGACTTGTATTGAAAGCTGGTCAAAGGATTCCTCTTCCATCAAAATCACATCATCTACGGTGATTGAAACAAGCCAGATACTCTTGTTGTACGAATCGTTGCAGTCTATGAACATGGAGCAGTACTTGAAGGAGCAAGGTATGAGCAAATTGAAGGTTCTTCCTGGACTTGACACGGAAACCAAGAGGGACGAGTTTATTGACTATATCAACAATTTGTTGAAGCATCCCAAATTCTTGACTTCTCGGGTGATTCCCAGCTCTGTTGAAGAACAACGGATCATCGAAAAGGGCGATGGAAGCTACGAAAAATTCGTGAATAATTTGATAGAAGAAATAAGAGAGTTGAAGGACTCTCTTATCTAGTGTATATTAATATAATTGGTACTTACAAGAGGCTATGTGGCCAGTAAATCTGTGTATTAAAGAGTGTTGAAGACTCTTATATAGTGTAAATTAATTTAAGTACTTACATGTTTGACAGTAGTAGCGTTAGAGTTCGTTCATTTTTTAATTCTATGGGGAGAGGAAGTAACTCTTGTCTACTTCTGAAGGTATCACAGCATCAGGCTCAGCCTTTCCTGCGATCAAAGCAGAGTTGAACTCGGCAATGTGGCCCTTGGAGCCGGTCAACGACACGTTTTCGATGGAGGGTAACTTTTCACCAGCAATTTCGCCGGCGATCAACTTCTTCCAGCTGCCGTGGCATCCACTGATGATGTCGATGGTCTCAGCCTGGTTCTTGTAGACGCCATTGAAGGCGAACTTGTTGTGGGGCTTGCCGTCAGGCAACTTGTAGTCTCGGAACCACTCACGGGTGGACTCCAAGAGACCAGGACACTTGACGTACAAGTCGTGGATGTCGAACACCTCGTTGGCCAAGGGGTCCTCGACATTGATGGCAATGACCTTCCAGTCCAACTCGCCGTCGTCGATCAAGGCAATAGAGCCCAAGATCTTGACCCTCTTGATGTCGCCGGTTGATGCAATGGAGGCACCGATGTCGCAGATGTCCAATGGGTCGTTGTCTCCAAACAACTGGAGTCCGTTGTGGTGAGACGTGGGGTCCTCCCACGTCTGTGGAATGGCGCCGTAGTTGTGGATGTAGCCGTGGTAGGGGAAGAGGTTCTTGACGAAGCGGACCTTGCCCTTCTTCTCGTCCTGGACAATAGGGTTTCCTGGTGCTTTGGTGTCGATCTCGAACTTGGCATTGGACCATCTGGGAATTTCCACCACCATGTTGACCTCCTTGGACACGGTGTCGAGACCCATGGGCACGTCGTGGAACCACGACACCACCTTGTTGTCCTTAGTGGCATATTGTTTGAAGGAAGAGGTGTACTTCTGGCCCTGGGCCACTGGCACTACCAGAGCCACAGGCACGCCGGCACTGGTGCTGTTGAGGCGGAAGTGCTGTCTGGTTAACTCCAAGCGGCCTCTGGCGGTAACTAACGGTTTCGACATGGCGGTGATGGTGGATTTTCCAAGACGAAACAAAGATGGCATTACGATTTAGGACACTTGATCGTCTTCTGATTTTTATGTGAGGGGCTTTTTGCCAACCGAGGCACACCACTAAGAAGAAAAGAAGGGATCAGGCAAGAGATCTGGAGGAATGGGACAATTGGATGGATCTGGAAAGGGTAAGGTACAGGAGATCTGGAAGGACTCAAGGGTCCGTGGAGATGTGGGAGCCGGAAAAGGTGCAGATATCGGAAATGGTGCCAATGGCTGAAAATGGGGCTTCACATAGCGCAAGTAATAGTGAAAAATAGCGTGAAGATAATTGAAATGGGGTCAAAAGAAGTGGGAAGTGGCTGTCAGAAGTAGAGTAGTGATGGGTCATAAGAGGGTGCTGGGGATTCAGAATATGGGCAGAGGTGGCCAGAACCCAATGGGCTCCTATGACAATTAATAATTTTTGGCATATCGATTTTATTTAGTCAGGCCAATGCTGAAATAATATAGACTAACACTATAGCCCAGTTCTAACCAGGGCTTCATTGGAGAGTTGATTTAGCATGGAAATTAAAGTATTGGGTGTGTAGTGACCTACAATTGTGGGTTATAATCCTGGCTGTACTGTCTGGCCCCACTTAATTAAATCTTATCCAGTTCAATATAATCCTTGTCTGTACTTGATTTAATCATTGCATTCCAACAAAACATAATCCAGGAACTTCTGAAATCTAATTAAATCCGAGTTGAGTTTATAGCAGCTCGCTTTAACTACTGGATAGACTCTCATATCTTACTTATTTAAGTTGGCTTTCCAATTTAACAATAATTCTGGAGCTCTCTTAATTATTATTTAGGCCAAATTAATTATCGACTCGATCTAAGAAAGATTTAATCCTTTTTAATATTCCGAGGTCAGGTCCCCAAGTTTTTTTTCATCCTTCTTTTTCTTTTCTCTTTTACTCTTCCAGATTAATATCTATTACAAATACAAATAACTTACAATGGTGGCTTACCAAGGAAGACAATCTTGCCCTTCTCATCAAAGCCAGAGTTTTCATCACTCACTTCAACCACCTGGGAAATGGCCTCCATTTCAATGGCAGACAATCCCATAGGATCCCTGGGGATCCACACACCAGGACATGCTGCAGAAGCGGCAGGCAAGTTGTAGGCGTGCTTGGAATCGACCTGCTCAGGCTCAACGTTGAAAGTCGCTGGCAACATCTGCTTGGCGTGTCTGTAGTTCAAGTAGATGTCAGGTCTAAAGAATCTAATGACAGCGTTGGGAGTCGAGTACTTCTTGAAGTCACGGTCCGCGAGCAAAGGAGTAACGCCCTGGTCGGCGAAATCGGTGGTGGCAGCCAACTCGTGCTTGACGTCCCTGACCTCCTCCTTTTCCTTTTCATCGTCCACGTCGTTTCTGGTGTGTCTGCGTCTCTTGCTCAAGATCTTGGTATCGTACTGGGTGGCGGACAAGGAGGAAGGTGTCTGGGAGACTCCGTCCAAGGCCCTCATGGTGTCCACAGGAACCACCTCCAACAAGTTGCGGAAGGAGCTTCTGATGGTCATGTTGCAGTACACCGTGAACACAATGCCGATGATCTGCAAGGCGATGGGGCCCCAACCCTTACCAACAGCGAAAATACCCAACAAACACACCTGTCCCAAGTAGATACCAGTGAATGTCTGGTAGAGCGCGGTAGGATAATGTCTGCCTCTGAAGTCGGGGCATTCGACAAACACGTACGACAAGTTGTAGCAGTAGGTGATGTAGACGAGGAAGAAGGCCACGGTAGCGAACAAGAGGATCATGGGGGAGATGATGCAGTAAGCCAAGGTGATACAAGCCAAGTTGGTGAAAACAGGGAAGGTAGTACCCCAGCCCATGGAGCCCAAACCAGAGAACCGCGCATACTTCTTTCTGAGGGTAGAGTCCAAGAAGTAGCCCAAGATGTAGTACAAGAACAAGCCTACCACCTGGAACAAAGAACCGCCGGCGACCGACAAGCCCTGCAAGATGAGGTAGGAGATGTAGAAGTTGGAAGATTTGGGCAACCCGGCGGCCAAGATGGACAAGGCGCTCTCGGGCTTTTCAATGATCTGGGTGACAGTGGAGGTGGCGGACGACGCGAGCGTGGTGACCAAGAAACCGTTGACGATCTGGAACGCAAAGTAAGCCTTCTGGGTGAACCATTCGACCTCTTGCACCGAGGCCGAACCAGATACCTTGGCCATACCACGAATAAACAAGGGCAAGAGCGCCATCAAGATGGACAACATGATGGTGGGCAACAAACCTGTGATAATACCTAACAACTGCTTGGGCATGTTCAAGATCCAGCGCAACCAGGGCAACTTGTTGGTCAAGTAGGTGATGTTGGAGATAACACCGACGAAGGCCACTGGAATGGCCCACAAGATAATCAAGGCGACAATGGCTGCAAATGCAAGCGTCTTACGGGTCAAGCTTTCCCACCAGAACATACGCAAGTTGGCCCAGATGATGTCGGAGGGCTCGACGCCAATGGCAGCAGGAACCACACGCAAGGGGTTGTGGTGGACACAGGTCTGGTACGCCAATTGGGCCAGGTACTGGTCCTCGAACTCCACCACAAGCGAGTTTTTGGGCTTGAAAGAGCGGTAGTTCTTTTGCATCTTGCGGATCTCCTTGTTGAGAGCAGGGAGCTCGTCAAGACAGTAGCGGATGGTGTCGACCTTGGCAGAAAAGGTACCGTTGGGTTTGAAGGAGGGACGCTTCTTTTCGGGCACATAGGCCGAGATCTCGTCGGCGGGCTCGATGGCCACGCCCTTGGAGTCGGCCTTGCGCTTGTTGGCAACAGCGGTCTTCAACAACTTGTTCTGGGCCGCCTCCAAACGTAGCACCATGGCATCACGCTCGGCGATCTTGTGTTCCAACTTGCGGCAGGTGCGAGGAATGTGCACACGCTTGACGCCGTCGAACATCTTGAAGAATTGCTTCTCGTCCAAGAGGCTGTCAGGCACACTGCGGAAGGTGACCGTGCGTGAAGACAACTTCTTGGCATAGGCTGGTGACAGGAGAGCGGCTGCGCGCAAGGAGTTGTAGAAAAACAACTCGCGGTAGATCACGTAGATGACGGAGCCATAGAGCACCCAGCCCACGAACACGTGGGCGTAGTAGCGCTGTTGGTGCTTGATGTTGGCGATGGACAACTGGTCGAGGCCTTGGTTGTGGTTACCGTTGGTGGCGTTGACGGGCAACAACACGATCCACAGGAGGAGGCCGAACATGAACACCACGGCCATCACCAAGATGTACCGCAAGAAGAAGTAGCCGTCCAAGCCGGCTTGCTGGATGATAAAGGAGTGGGGCTTGCGCAAGAGGATGTAGACCCAGCGGAATGGGTCCTTGGGGAGCGGCTCGGGCTTCTTGTCGTCGGGGACCAAGTCGAAGGACGCCTTGGGCGAGTAGATCCGCTTGAAACGGAGCCGGAGAAGGAGAAAGCACGACACGAACACTCCACAGATGACGAGGTTGGTGACCAACGTGGTGATGACCGTGGAGGTCGAGGTGGAGCTGGAGGCCACCATGGTGTGGGGGGGCTAAAGAGTTGACGGCGGTGGACTGGGAGCCGATCTAGCGTCTAATCTAACGGGTCGAACTGGCGGCTAGGGACACGGGGCGCGGTGGCGGGTTCAGGGTGTGGCCAATGTGCTGGTATCCGGAGTCTGGCAGTAAGGGGTGCCTGGAAAGATAGTAGAGGGACCCTCGCTGAAGAAAAAGAGAAAAGAAGACGGTGGAAATCCAGGTGTTTGGGTGAAGAGGTGCTAGCCGTGTAGGGACATGGGACAAAACCCGAGGTATGCGCGCGTGCATGCAGCATGCATAGGCAGAACAGATGCATGTGGGCAAGCAGAGGAGGACAGGAGGCTGGGAGATTGGGGCTGGGATGGGCGATCGGACGGGCCTGGCCCATTGGGTAGACTGAGATGGGCGAGGAGTAGCAAGAGATCTGGAAATCTTCCCCCTTGCTGTTCCTCCCTAGGGATGATCCTTCGCTGTGGTATTCGGTGCAGCGCGCTGCGGAGTGCACACAAGCGCAGATCTTCCAGCTGCACCCACAAGCGCCTACCATTGGACAAGGGGCCATGGAGGGCGGGCGGCGCCTGCTGCACGCTTGATGCAGTGCTATTGTGGGTCCCTGGGCACGGTCCAGGGACCCCAACCCGGCCACGTCTTTTGTTGTTGACAAGCTGGAGCACTGAAACAGTGTGACGCGCTCGGCATGCATGCATGGAACACGGAGACGAAGAGGGGGAGAATGCAAACGAGGGCGTGGAGAAGAACGCGAGAGCCAGGGAAACGGGAACCTGGAAGCCGGAAACCAGCACCCTGGCCTGTTTCAGACTTGGCAGTACCCACCTCTTGGCCGGCCGGGGCGCGGGGCGGCTTGGGATCGCGCCGTTGTGTTGTCTGGGCTCGCAGAGGGCCCCGTCGCTGTTTTGTGGTGGGCCGCCGTTTCGGCTTGGTTTGGGCCCTGTTGGCCCTTCCAGCACCCTCCCCTGTGTCCTGGGCTGTGTGGGCATTGTCTGTCCCGCAACGAAGCCGCTGCGTTGGATGGACAACAAGCCCTCTTCTATGGACAGCTGGTGACCCCTGGACGAAATAATACGGGTGGGGCCATATTGGCAGTGCTGTCACTTTGACAGCTGCACAAATGTGTCAAGAATTAAAGTTCAGCCTCGATCTTGTCCCCAAACGGGCCCCACTAATGGCCCTACGGTGATGGGCCCATACTGCACCAAGTGCAGTTCCACAATACACTGTGTCGGGTCCGATTGCTGCTGGTTCGCTTTGGTGAATAGCACGCCGCATTTGTGTGATGGTGTTGCTAGCTCTGGCTTGCTCAGGGAGTGTCGACAGTTGCTGCCCCTTCGATTCCTGCGGCTGGTGTGACTATTGCTGGGAACTTGCCCCACTGGTTGACAAGATATGTACAGAGACTTTCGAGTCTTGCTGTACATCCAATGTACATACAGGGCTGGTCATGGACTGGCGGTGTTGCGAGCAATCTACCAGCAAAGCCCCCATGATTCTTGTCTTCACTCAATCCACGCAGTGTCTTTCGTTATATGGATCTTTTTTCCAAGAATTAGGCAGTGTGGCCGAGCGGTTAAGGCGACTGACTCGAATTATTTCGGGTTATCAGTTGGGATTTCCCGCGCAGGTTCGAATCCTGCCACTGTCGCCATTTCTTTTTGCATTTTTTACTGGCTGTTACAAGAAGCACCTAAGGGCATAAGAGTAGGGTCAGTGTGAGCAGGGAATTTTAGTATGAGGCATGGCTGTTCAATTCCATTCTTGATTTTTCTTTTTTGAATATTTTGTTTCTGGTGAGTTGACGATGGTGCTCTCTACGAAATAATGGGCTAATAACTGTTGAAAGTGGATCCAGGCCAGAACATCTCGCCTTTGATATCCGTAAACCACCTAAGAACTCAGCACAAGATTTCTCTACATGTAGATGAACGTAGTAAGCAATTCGAGATTGTGTTCTACAGAAAGCCACAAACCAAGAGAATAATAGGAAAGACGTAGTGGTGGTAAAAAATCAGTACAATACTCCTTAATAGAGTGGCGACTACCTGAATCCTCCCCCTTCATAGTTCCTTGGTATGCGTGCTTGATTGGAGGCATACATTTCTGTGTTTTCGGGATCTTGGTGACTAGTTTTTACTTTTCGTCATTTTTGGTAAATTATTCGAGAAAGGGTTCTGAATAAGATTCTGGAAGTGAGAGCAGGAATTTTCCATCATTTCCTGCTCCCAGAATATTGAATAGCTAAATCCAGAGCAAAACATAAAAAGTAAATGGCAACAAGTACCTCACAAAGTTGTCCTAATTAATTCGCTATATATTTTGCAAACTGTTCTGCTCCAATCCAAATTGAAGTGCGCCAAAGTAGAGTGGGTGCTACATACCATTGCCTGTGATTCAATGCAATTCTACAATTGCACCACAAAAGATGCAAGCCAAACACGTAACAAGCTATAACGTTGTGATTGAGGCCCAGTATGGCTGCCCCTTATGCATACGTTCCATCTCATATTACGTGAAAAAGCAGTACTGCAGAAATGCCAACTCAATTCGGCAACATTCAGAACCTTTGAAGTGCACTATGTTCATAAAGCTTGCCCATATATTTACAGCATTTTGGAGCAAGAATTGACCTCTTCTTGTCGAATAACTATCACTTCCTCTCTCTATGCATTCATCATATTCTCCAAATCCTGTTGTCTGTCACGTATTGGGCAGTGTGGCCGAGAGGTTAAGGCGACTGACTCGAATTTCTTCGGGTTATCAGTTGGGATTTCCCGCGCAGGTTCGAATCCTGCCGCTGTCGTTATTTTTTGATTTTTCAGATGAGAACCTGAGTATCTGGTCTGTTTCTTTTTGCCAATTCAGATAGCGATATTCCAACTACAAACACAGTACACAGACATTCTCCATATAAGAAGTAGCACGTCTTCAACACATATCAACCATCTATTCTCCGTCCAGTCAATCCCGTTTCCACTCCATCTTATATGCCAAAGTCTACCAGAGTAAAGAAAAACGCCCCTCCTCCTGAGGGCTACGACAAAGTGGCTCCCACCATCACCAAGCTCCAGGCCAAGTTGAAGCAGGCCCAAACAGCCACTCCTACCAAGTCGGGGTCCACAGTATCCACCAAACAGCAGGCACTTTGGCCCATAGTCCGAATCAACCATCAGATCTCTCGCTATGTCTACGAGATGCACACCAAGAAAAAGCTCATCTCCAAGGACCTCTACAACTGGTTGTTGGCGCAGCCGTACGTGAACGCCGACTTGATCGCCAAATGGAAGAAGCAGGGCTACGAGCACCTCTGCTGCGTGCAATGTATCGTGGTCAGTGACAAGAACCACGGCAATGCGTGTGTGTGTCGAGTACCCAAGGCCACCTTGATCAAGAACCAGGGAGAGGAGGCGTCCAAGACCATCGAATGCGTGACGTGCGGGTGTAGAGGATGTGCCAGTACGGATTAGTGGGATGTGGCGACAGATTAATGAAGATCAAGGCAGACAAATTAATGTAATGAGAGAGATGCAAATGTACCATATACACGAGATGTTTTCAATTGGACAAATTGAAATAGAGATGGCACAAATTGGAAATATGGATAGCTATGCACCGGCGTGCCGGTGCAGATGAACCAATATTTGAATTGCCAGTGTGTGCCAAATAAGCGAATAAAGATGGGGCGGCAATCAGATTAGCGAAAATTATAGAGACGATGAGATGCTAGGTCAGATAGACGAAAAGAGATGATGACATGCCAAGATCAATACAAACAGACGAGGATGTCTGAGACTGAATGAACAAATAGAGATTCTGGTCTCAGACAGATTATTTAGACGGGGTCTAGTCAGATTATATAGAGATTAGGCCTGGGTAGATTAGCCTACTCCCTACGTTGTACACTACAGATTAAAGAGTAAATAAAGTTTAGGTCTCAGATAATTACAAAATAAAGTGATAGGATGTAGCAATACAGGGTACCAACATATTGATGCTCATCGTACAGATCAACCAGTATGGGAAAGTAAATTAAGAATATATTCAGTAACTTTAATAATAATACATGGACATCCAGCGAAAGTAAAAACTAGACAAGAAGCAAACATTAACAAGATTAGGGGAATCAAGCCGGAAAAAAATCACACAACCGATCTTCTGCTGTACCGCCAGCAGAAGAATGAAATAAACAGACAAAGGCAAGAAAAGGGACAGTTCCATCAGACCTATTGGCACGAGCCAGACGATATTGCATCATCAAGAGCAGACCATTTCAACAGACGAGATCACAGATCAGATCAGATACTTCATCAACACATTAATTCAATGTATCCGAATATTATCTTTATTCATCTTCATCAGCATCCGTCGCGGGCGAGTCTTTGGCATCAACCTTCTTGAAGTCGTTGAAGAGGTTTCTGCTAGACTCCACACTGGGGGCGCTGCTGGCCTTGCGTGCCAACACCGGCGACTGGTGCGCCTGAGGATGATGCTCGAAGCTGCGCACAATCATATCGTCGTCGTCGTACGAGTTCAACAAGCCGTGGATGGACCCGTGCTGGTGGAGGAGGCTGTGGCTGTTGACCAACGGCGAGTAGTAGAAGTCCTCCAAGTACGACGGCGAGTTCCAGAGCTTCTTCATGATGGAGTTGGTCTGGGGCGTCTTCAAGTTGCGCAACGGCGTCTTCAAGATGTTGGCCTTGGGAGTGCGCTGGAGCACATTGGGGGTGGACCCCGCGGTGGACGCGCGCGCTTGAAGGGGTGGCCCTCCTTGGTGGTGCATCGCCATGTGCGCGTGAAGGGGTGGAAGGGCATGGGTCTGGTGGTAGATGTTGTTGCCAGGGGTGAGGGGCTCGAGTAGGGGCCCTGTTTCGCTGGGGCGGATCGGCGATAACTCCAAGTTGGAGTTGCAGCTGAAGGAGGACGTGTAGGTGAGGTTCTTGCCAGCCAAAAGCGGCTTGTTGGGGGACTCGGAGATGATGAACTGGGGGGTCATGGCGGTGCGAGAGTGTAAGGGTCCACTGTGCAAGGGGCCGAAGGGCTCGCCCAAGGTCTCGCCCAAGCGCTGCTTCTTAGAGGGGACGTCAAGAAGCGTCAAGTCGCCGTCATTGTCATCATCGTTATCATCATCTCCTTCATTATTGAGTTCGTCATCGCTGTGGTTGTAGGTGTAGCCGTACGCGTGGTCGTCGCTGTGGTACGCAGGCAGGCGTTTCCTCTTGGGGCGCGAGGATGTGGTGGTGGTGTTGGTGGTGGATGTGGCGCCAGCGCCGGCAGAGTAGCTGTAGTTGGGGGCAGCCAAGGCCTTGGCATCCGAGTCTGGCAGCGAGGGAATGGCGTTCATCGAGCGCTTGGTCTGCTCACGCTGGCGCGAGCGGACCAAGGCGATCTGGTCCATCACCTCGTGGTAGGAGCTCTTCTTGACCGAGCGCGACTTGAGAAACTGCTCCTCGTGGCCGGGCTTGATGCACCAGAAGTGGCCCTTGCCGTCCTTGGACTTCTCGCCCTTGACAAATGCCTTGTTGAGCGAGAGGTTGTGGCGGATGGAGTTCTGCCACCCCACGTCCTCGCGCTTGTAGTACTTGAAGGTGTCGGAGATCCAGTGGTAGATCTGCGACAAGGGCAAGCGCTTGTCCTGATGGCTCAAGATGGAGATGCCGATCAAGGTGGCGTAGGAGTAGGGGGGTTTCTCGTGGGAGTTGAGGTCGAACACGGTGTCCTTGGCGTCTTTCTTGGTCTTCTTGGGCTTCTTGGGCGCGGGTTTCGCGGCGGTGGATCCAGACGCGGTGGAGAGGGCGGCGCTGGGGGTGGGGCCGTGGAGGTCGTCCTCGGGAAGGGAAAGCGAGGAGGAAGGGTTGATGGTGAGCGGGGGCGAGGAGACGGGGAGGTTGTGGGAGCGCAGGGGCGAGGAGAAGGCGGGCGAAAGCAAGGACGAGGACACGGAGGCGTGGGGGCCGGCAGGGCCGTGGTTGACGGAGGCGATGGTGGGATCGAAGCGCGCCATGGGCTGGGGCTTGCGCGGCGCCGGGGTGTCGTAGGCGGGGGCCTCGGGGGGCGTGGTCATTTTGGGGGCGGCGGCGCGGTGGTGGAGGGGGGTGTCGAGTTTGGCGGAGTCGAGCTTGGCCGCGTGGAGCTTGTGGTCGGGGTCGAGCGCGGCGGTCACGGCGTCCTTGTTGAGCGAGTTGAACGGTTGTTCCTGGAGGGGTCTACGGAGGAGGTTGCCGGGGGCCGTGGACATGGTGCGTGGAGTTGTCTTGGGGGAGGCAGAGCAGAGCGAACGCGACAGGAAGACGGAACGCGACGGGGAGGGCCTGGGTGGAACGCGGGAGGAACAGGCAGCGGGCTGGGACGGCGCCGGTGGATGGAGGGTCAGCAGAGAGGAGCCGGCGTCGGGGGACACGGAGGACACAGAGGACGCTGAGGACACTGAGGACACGGAGGACACGGAGGGTTCACGTGGGGGTGGTGCTCTATGGGACTGAATCAGCAGGGCCAGAAGTCACGGCAGCAGGCGCTGATTCAGGGGCTGGACGGGAAGGAACAGGAAGGAGCAGCAGCAGCAGGAACGTGGGGAATGGGAACGTCTCGCTGGAGTGGATGGAGTGGATGGAGTGGAGTGGAGGGAGACGACTGGGTCAACGGTGTGGTGGAGGACAGAGAGTCGAGAACTGGGTGGAGGAAGATGAGGTGTGCAGACAGAGGGATGGGACAAGAGACAGGAACGCCAGGAAGAGAAGGGCTTTATAAAAGGGAGTGTGGAATCACCGTTTGGCGCGAGGAAAAAGCGCGGTCAGGCCAGCGATACGCGTCAAGGTGGCGAGTTCCGTTTTGAGCCAGACGCATGGATCGCGTGGGACCGCGTTTTGAAACGCGGTTGGGGGGGCGACGCGGCACGTGACCACGTGAAACGGGATGCGGCTGGCAGGAATGCCAGGCATGGGCATCGGGCCATCGTGGTGTGGATTCGTTTGCATGTTGCTGGAACGGTGCTGCACCGTGCTGCGCGGTGCAGGTTGGCTCCACGGATCTGGGGCCATTTGTTCCGGTGGATCTGGGGCCATTTGCGCTGGTGGATCTGGTGCGACTGGCGGTGGTGGTTTTGGCGGTGCCTGCTCCAGTTTGGGCCGGGTGCATTTCGTGGTGTGGTGCGTTTTTGGTGAGAGGATTTCAGTGGCATTGTGCGGGCCTCGGCCCAGAGCCACAAGGCAACGGGGCCGTCCCGGTGGTGGTTGTCTGGTGGCGGTGGAGGCCGGAGGCGAATTTATCCATTTTGGTGCAATGGGAGGCATAATGGGGGCATGTGGATAATGCGGTCACGTGCCGCGCGGCACGTGACAACAAGCTCCGGCACCTCTTCTGCCGCTGCTGGCCTGCTGGGCCCGATTGTCCTCCGCCGTATTGTTCTTCGTGGGGTTCTGGCCACAAAGCCGGCGTGCTCCCCGCGCAGATCCGCCTGCTGGCCCCTGCCTTGCCTGACTTCGGTGTGCCGCTGGCCAGGCACGTGACGCGCCAACAGTGACACCAATAGCCGATCCACAAAGACAGCCTGGCCGGCAGCGTTCCATGAGCGTCGGCTATCTAGCGACCTGCTGTGTCGGCCTGCAGGCCGTTTAGTCGAGTTCCGGCTCAGGCAGAAGCAGGCCCTGGGCGTTGACGTGGCTGGTCATGTGACCGCAGACAAGGTTCTGCTGGAATGTGATGTAGAATCGCCACAGCAGATGCTTCAAATTGAAGCAGACAAGACCAGAAAGAAGAGACCGGCATCGTCGCTGGTATAGGAGCACGCGGAGTGTCCAGGCCGTGCCAGGACCCAGGCCGAAGCTGGATCCAGAAGACATCCAAGTCACGTGCACCATCACGTGGCACCGCCTACAAATCTTCCAGCCATTTTCTTCTACACACCAACCATGGATGATACTATCAGGTCGCTCATCAGGTTCGTGTCACGCGGGTTCTACTCAACACCCTACGTCCTCATCCTCGATGCCGTCCTCCATCATGCCGTTCTTTCTGAAGATGATCTCATTCATTTGTTGAGCATCAAGCGGAAGGAGCTTCGGGCCCTCTGCAACAAGCTCGTGGACGACCGGTTGTTGGTTCCTTACATCCAGAAGGAAGAGAACAACCAGCAGAGGCTCATCACAAAGACCTACTTTTACATCCATATCACCGCCGCCATCGATTCCATCAAGTGGAAGGTCCACTCGTTGGTGAATCAGTTGAAACAGGAGATGTCCACCTACGGTAATCCCCAGGGCTATATTTGCCCCAGATGTGGCAAGAAGGTCAGCCAGTTGGACGCCATTTCCATGTTGAGCGACGACAGAACGTCGTTCATCTGTGATGTCTGCGGAGGAGTGTTGATTGAGGATGACTCCAGTCAGCAGGCCACCTTGAGGCAGGCCAAGCTCGAAACGTTGATGATGCAGGTGGATCCCATCATTGGCTTCTTGAAGAGAATCGACGATTCCAACATCCAGGATAACGATTTCGAATCGGCGTTGTTGAAGTCCATTCCGGCAAACAACACTTCGACGTCGTTCTCGTTGCCTCGGTCTGGGGCCCGGACCAAGGCCATGTCGTCGTCGCTTCAAAATGCCGCCTCCAAGGCCCAAGCCACCTTGCGGGTCTCCATCACTGCCGACGACGAGAACTACGAGCGTGAGCAATTGGAGAAAGACAGAAGAAGAGCCAAATTGGAGCAAAACGCTCTTCCATCGTGGCACTCCAACAGTACCGTCGGAGAGAGTGTATTGGGACGGTTGGATAACGATGAGGAAGATTCCAAGTCAGCAATCTCGACAATTAAGGAAGAGGGCGACATCAAGCCAAACATGGACAATATCAACGACGATTCCGATGCATCGTCGGCGAACCAGACTCCGGAGCCTGCCTTCAATGCCAAGTCTACTGATCTCAAGGACAAGGACCAGCAGGATGCATTGGCGGCGTACTATGCCAAGCTTGCGGAGCAGGATGAAGACGACGATGACGACGATGACGAAGACGATTTTGACAATTTGATCTAAACATCCAAAATAGCATAAGTCCTAATATTTAGACGATAATAGAAAATTTCCGGTCGGTAGATGTAAAATGTTGTATCGGATATGTGGAAATGAACGATGAATAAGAGACAACAATGAAATCGATAGTGAAGGATCTAGTGGCTTTAGCCAAATCAGAAATACCTCGGTCTTATTCTTGTGAAAATAAGCCCTATTATTCTCTCATTTACGCCTTTTCCACATGTGTAGCCATTAATTAACTAGTCAATTTATCTGGTCAATTTATCAATTCACTAGTATCAATGAAATTGCAATTAATAAGTACAAAACAAAATATGAAGTAATGCACACCATTTGAATCAAATATATGCATCCAGATCTTTTCCATCACAATATTTACTTAAAAGCTGCAATTATCTGTGTCCTTTTACATTTAATTACACTCTATTTTCACATTCATCTCATCGACGCAGGGTCTCGAGGGAATTTCCTCAAAAATGCAGAAATTGACTGATTTAAGTCCAGAATTTCGTTAATCAGAGTCCACACGAAGACTTAACACAAATTCCACGATTTTCATACACTTTTCGGCTTTTTTGAAGCCCTCGTGTGACTTTGGTGAAAACGGCATATCGCATTCTTCACCGGTCCGTTTACGGTGCAACTGAAAAATTATCTACTATCATGTCCACCGCAGAAAAGGTATGTATGAAACAGCCACCAGGGATGCATATATGTGCACAGTAAGGGCCGGGATGGAATCTATGGTGACATTTATCCATATTTACGCGAAAACACCACCCCAATCGGCCTAGTTTTGCCCAAACTGTGCCCATCTGGGCCTGAGTTATCGATGCCGAATCTACTTGAAAACCATATAGAGGCAATATTCCCACGAAAACCAGAGTTCCAAGACATGAAAATACCCCCTTTGCATATGTACATCTCTCCCTTCCGTTATTATGAACACACTAACTCCAGAAAAAAGTCGACCCCATCAAGTCGTTCATTGCTGGAGGAACTGCTGGAGCCATCGAGGGTGTGATCACCTACCCCTTCGAGTTTGCCAAAACCCGGCTCCAGTTGATCGACAAGTCAGCCAAGACCTCCAAGAACCCTTTGGTGTTGATCTACAATGTGGCCAAGACCCAGGGTGTGGGCTCTCTCTACGTCGGCTGCCCTGCATTCGTGGTGGGTAATACCGTCAAGGCTTCGGTCCGTTTCCTCGGATTCGACTCTATCAAGGCTTTATTGGCCGATAAGAACGGCAAGCTCTCGGGACCTAGGGGAGTTTTGGCCGGGTTGGGTGCTGGGCTCATGGAGTCTGTCATCGCAGTGACTCCATTCGAGGCCATCAAAACGGCATTAATTGACGACAAACAGAGCCCCAAACCCAAGTACCAGGGAGGATTGGTCAGCGGAGCCGTCAAATTGTGCAGAGATCTTGGCTTTAAAGGCATTTACGCCGGAGTGGTGCCTGTTTCTTTGAGACAGGCCTCCAACCAGGCTGTAAGATTGGGTTCTTACAACGCCATCAAGACCATGATTCAACAGGCATCAGGAACACCAGCCAGTCAGCCATTGAGCTCAGTGGCCACGTTTGCTGTCGGTTCCTTTGCTGGAATTATCACTGTCTACACAACCATGCCTATTGATACAGTCAAGACCAGAATGCAGGCATTGGGCTCGGAGGCCAAGTACAAGTCGACAGTGGACTGTTTCGTCAAGATCTTCCGGGACGAGGGCCTTCTTACCTTCTGGAAAGGTGCCACTCCCCGCTTGGGCCGCTTAGTGTTGAGCGGAGGCATTGTGTTTACGATCTACGAGAAGATGTTGGTGATAATGAATTAGATGAATGTACATTAGTGCTGCGATACCAAAGGATCACACAGACGCAGTCGTGTGGATCCGTGTGGATCCGCGAGTTTGTAGTTCTTTCACCCCTTAGCATATTGAAGTCTCCAATTAATATAAATGTAATATTCTGTTCTGGAACTTCCCTTCGATTTAACACCTCCAGGAGTCCTTTTTTTGAGTTTCCAATTGATTTCATTGCACCATTTATGGAAAATACACTTGATTCCACCACTTATTGTAGTATTTGGGAACGTCCAATTGACTTCGCCCTCCGTTTTGCTTTATGGTTGTCAATTGTTATCACTACTTCCATGTAGCATTATTTTGTCCATTGATTTCAATTAACCATTTGAATTGATTTTACCCCTGCAGTAACATTATGGAAGGTTCACTTGTCAAAGCAGCAGTGATCCTCTCGATTACTGGTCGATTCATTGTGAGTACAATAATGCTTGAGTGCCTATATTTCACTCCTCGATGATTATTTTGGCTTGAGCCGATTTCACCACTTTGGCTCTTACACGGTTTCAGTGTAGGAAGTGGTGGTGGTGCTGCTCGGAGGTGCCAAAATTACCTTCTCCATCTGCTTGACGCGGTAGAAGTCTACCAACGACTTCACCAAGATAAATATGCCGAACGCCATGATGCCGTACGCCACGTACGGCGTGTTGCTGGGCTCGGGGATGTTGGCCTCGTACTGTGCGTGCTCAGTGTAGAGGAGCGAGTCATAGGTGTCCAACATGTCGGACTTGACCGACAGCGATCCGTTGATATCGAAGGAGTTGGGGTCCTTAGGAAGGAATTTTGACGGCACCTCATCGGGGTGCCCAAAATTGGAGGGCACCAAGGAGAATCCACTAATCACAAGAGTTATACCCAAGCCAGCTCTAGAACCCTGTTTAGCGGCGTGCGACGTGTGGAGGAGATAGCAGAGGACAAACCCCACGAATTGGAACGCAACCGTGACCAACCCGTTCCACACATAGCTGGCCAAGTTGCCGACCGGCAATCCCTCGACAAATACCTCGTCCTCGTACATGGGCGAGATGACGGTGGACTCCCAGTACTCGGGGGTGGCGTCGGCGGCCGCCTCCTCGTATGAGGGTGGAAACACCTCCTGCTCTTGGCGGTTGGACTCTGTGTCGGGCTTGGCCATGAGGTTGCGAAAGACACCGTCCGTACCCTGGCCAATGAAGCGGCCAGGGGTGTTCGTCTGCATGCGGCCGGTGGTGATACCGTTGTTGATGCGCTCGTAGGTCTGTTTGATGGGCACGAAGTGGTTGAACACGTTCATGATGCGGTCTCGCGTGGTAAGGGGGTGGAGCACGGGGTCAGGGCCATCGTCAGAGGCTTCTGGTTCGGCGGGTGTGGCAGAAGTGGACGACGCCACTCGGTAGGGGTCGATCAAGGGGGGGTGTTCCATGGCGGCATGGATATCTCTATCGATCTGGGATGATATGGAGGGGTCGATGGAGGCGCTGGAATGCAAACGGGTGTCTTCGGCGTCGGCGGCGGCAGAGGCGGAATGGTCTTGGTTGAGGATGTGGTTATAGGATGAAGACTCGGACTCGTCACAGCCCTCCTTGCTGGGGTCAAACGAGTCCAAAAGGTGGTCGTTCTCGGGGCCTTGGAACAGTTGGACCATGGTGGGATGGAGCAGGCGTCAAGTGGACCAAGGATGGAGGATGTAGAAGAAGAAGAAGTAGTAGTAATGGGTGATGATAAACAAGCAGAAATCGCGTGGCACGAGGAAACTACGGAACTAATTCGGTAGTGTGATTAGAGGCGAAGCAGTGAGAAAAGGAGAAAGAGAAGGGGAGGAGAGTGAAGAGGGAAGCGTATAAGAAAGAGAGAGACTATGTCAAGGGAGGTGATAGAGAGTGTAAGGGCAATGGAGGTAGTTCAGGCAGCGAGACAGTGGCGCTTGGAAGACCTGGCGGTGAGATGTGGTGGTGGGTGTGAGAGTGTAGCGAGACGGAGGGGTGTAGCGAGACTTAGGGGGAACGTAGCGAGAGATGGAGAGATACTGGGAAATGGGAGTAAGTGTGATTTGGAGACTTACTACTGTGCTAAGAGTCAGTGGGTGTCAGCGTCAGTGTCAGCGCTACGACTACAGATTATGGAGATTGACCAATCTGTTGAGGCGATCGATCTTATGCCCGATCTATTTTTGAACGGAGTGTAGGATTATTTGTAGGGGACCCTGTTGCGAAATTTAGCGAAAAAAGCTACTGCCACCGGTAGGAGCTACTGAAAAGAGGTGGAGATGTATTGAACGTGTATTGTATTAGTGATATATAGTAACTTTGTCTTCTTCTATACTACCAATTGCTAGTACTACTCTCGTTTTACCAATTAACGCTCATACCTTTGCACTTTCATAGCTTATGCTGTCTGCCATCACAATTATACAGTCCTGAAAATGGAGACATTTCCTCTTCTCTAATTGCAATTGGAGTTTAATTAAACCTATCTGATAGAGTGAATTCTCACATACATTGAAATTTAGAATTGGTTTCCTTCCCCTGACCTACCATTTCTCTAGAATTCAAGAAGAAACATTTTTGGAATGAAGCCAGTAGAATTTCTTTTGGTGATATCTTGTTTGGCTCGATTCTGACACCCGTTTTGCCTATGAATACATTGGCATATTAGCACGAGACCTAAAGTTAGAGTTTACGAAATTGAAGGTAGAGGTTTCAAGAAATTGTATGTCGAAAGGGTTAATTACACGGTATTTATTCAAGTCCCTAAGTGTTCTAACGTTCAGTAGAATTTTGTAGATATCCAATTACGTTGAGATTCAATTTTCCCCTGTAAAGGCTTGTACCTTCTAGGCCTATTCTCAAATATTTCATTCTGCAGACTGCCACTAAACTAATTACACGTTCTTTATGAACATTTGATCCATTATGTTCTGAAAATCTATACTATTAATAATACAATATATTACGGTTATGTCTTTTTTGAAAACTTGATACTCACAAAAAGACTTCCAAGGATTGGGTCATGATGGAACCTCACTTGATCCTTGATTGGCTGTGGAGCAGGCTTGTAGTCCGGATTTCTCACTTGTGTCTTGTTGGCATAAATCTCGGTGTACTCATACACGGCAGGCACACCCAAATCCACACCTCCTGGCAAGACACTCGAAGGAGCAGGTGTACGGAAAGTCTTAGGCATGTCAGAAAGATCCGGCAACGATGGACCTCCTCTACCAGCAAGCGCAGTCCTCCGTGATGTGGTTCCTCTTCCACTGGTGGAAGGGAGTTCAAGTTCAGTCGCATTGTGACGCCTCTTACGACGACTTTCTCTCTCGATTTCTTTCTCCAAGCGTTCAACTTCTAACTGACTTAATTTGACTAGTGATGGAGAGAAATCTGCCACGTTGGTTGGATTTCTCAACACCGAAAAGAAATCATCCACCATGGTGCGATCAGTGGAAGCCAATCTCAAGGCTGGAAGCAAATGAGATCCGATTTCCTCTTCTTGAACAGTGCTTCCGTCGAAACTATAGCCGGCGAGGTACAACGTCTTGTGGAACATCTGCGTTTGTTCTCTAATAGTATGTGCAATGGCCGTGGCAAACTCCCCAGGCAAGTTCATTTCATCACACATGACGGCAGAGAAATCCTCGGGGTCATTTTCTTGAAAGTTCAACAAGTCCCACTCAAACTGGTCGGTAAACTGAATGTTGTTAATTGTAATGTCCACCTTTATGGGTATTCTCAACTCGCCCATAGGTTTTTCTGGGATTTTTTGATAGTCGTTGACTTGCTCTCGTATCGACGCCAAAATGGTGTCATGGTGGGAGTGTGGAATGAGCTTATAATCGTCAACCAACTGTTTGGAAAATTGCTCCAAGTTGAGAACTTCTTCATTCAAATCCCACAAAAAGGTGTCTCTCAACTTGAATCTGTCTCTTTCTAAATCGAATGCTAACCGGATGGGGACCAAATTGCGTGGCTTTGCCGAGCTTCTCGCCACCTTCTTGTTTATCTGGTCGTCGGTCCAATCTTTCTCAGGAAGAATCAACTTGGTAGTGGTGCTGGTAATGCCATTTCCATAGCCCAGGTATCCTTCACCCCAAATGCTGTTGTTGAACTGACCCTTATTGGAGACGTTGATGGCATTCATTCTCAACTGCTTGATATGATTATAGGCACTCACATCCTTGCTCAATCTCTCCATCAAGCTCTTGTTTCCGTTGAATTGTTTCGTGTATGCGGTCAAGAATTGCTGGTCTTTTTCGATGATGGACTCGTATTTGAGCACATCATTGGGAACCTCTTTACCTTCTTTGGTCAACTTTTCCGACCACTCCTTCAAATTGGAGAGCGTACTCATGGGCACATTGCTGAGGATCTCCGGCGTAAATTGTGGAGGTAAATTTGGGTTTCTTGCTGCGGTGGCTGCAGCGACCGCACTGATGGAGTTAGGCATAGGAATCTGTGGACCGAGCTGGCTGGGTCTATGTTGAGGAGGGACCATTCCGGGCTTCATACCGGGCATGATACCGGCTTGGGGGTTGATAATGCCCTGGCCCGCTATTCCGGCCTGTGCGTGCGGTAATTGTTGATTGCCAGCCACTTGTTGGGCATGTATTTGCTGTTGTGTCATGGAATGGGCGCCTGGAACAGGAGCAAACGGCTGATGTCCCGCCATTCCTTGTGGAGGAACGCCTTGTTGTGCCATTCCGATGCCCCGGGCACCAAGCATGCCCTGGGGTCCCATGGCACCTTGGGCACCCATAGCACCTGGTGGAATGGCGCGTTGGGGAGCAGATTGATCGCTCACAGAGACCCGTCCCTGATTGTTCATCATATGTGGCTGCTGGACACCCTGACCATGGCCTTGCATCGCCTGCATGGTCTGTTGTCTCTGGATGTAGTTTCTCATCATTTCCTGGAACTGCGGGTGGTTTTTGAACTGCTGGAGCTGCTGGGGGTTCAAACTAGCAAGCAATTGGGGCGTGATTATGGGCACATTCCGTTGGGCTTGATCTTGAGGCGCCATCTTGCCGTTTGTTGCCGGTTGATTGAAGTTCATTGGTGAAGTAGTGGTGAAGATGAATGTTGTTTATGAGAGTTGGCAGTGGCACGACCACGGGAGTGGTGGGTGTGGACAGAAAGGAGAAGAATGGGACAGGAAAAGGCGTTATAGTTACTTTGACAGGCTCAGAGTATCAAAGGTGTCACTAAGGTGTATGAAGAAGCGAAGAAAGGCAATTTTTGGGTCCCTTTTGGCTGTTTCTGCTACGTCTTTTGGTGAGATAGTGAAAAATAGAGAATGCGGTTAAAATAGAAATAGCGAGGATTGGGTATGAAAAGTGGAGTCAAAATAGGGACAGCGCGTTCTTTTTCTCGCTGTTGAAGCCGGATTGAGACAATACGACTGTTTGAAGGGTATTCGACTGATTTGGCAAATTTCATGGCCTTCTATTGCCAGGAAACTAGAAATAGCGGGCTGGTATAGATCACGTGATCTAGAGCACATGTCAAATTGTATCATGTGACACATGTGTACCTAGGAACCTAACGAAGTATGGTATTCTTCCTTGCTGAATTTGTGTATACATGTAACAAGTACTGGGAGTACATCTACCTCTGTTCCATACTACATTCGCCAATTTTTTTATTAACCTCCGTCCGAATTCTTATTTTGATTTTACAGTTCCAATTATCATTATTATTATACATTTAATCCTAATTACTTACTATTGCCAGCCAAAAATCGTACCCATATTAACATACCGTCTACCGCAGTCTTCCAAATACTTCTGCACCACCCCCTGGCATGTGTCAAACATGTCACGGTTCTGTTCAGCCAAAGCCAGTATTTCTCCAGAAGCCATCTGGGAAGGTGCTTCTTCGTTCTCGTACGCATTGTAGATGGGTCTCAACTTATTCAGCTTGGCCTTATCGACGTCGAAGATCGAGCTGAAATAAAGCAATTGGTTGTAGAGTGCCTTGTCGGAGTACTTGTAGCTCATGACACCTTTACATCCATGCGCAGAACCAGATGCACTAATGCAACGCTTACCATAGACAGAAATCTGTCTGGTAGTGATTCCACATGCTGCATCGTTACACACAAGCCAGCCGGAATAGTATAATGAGATGTGGGTTCTGATGGCCTTTTCCAACTGGCAATTCAATTTGAGGGCCGAGAATGTAGTGTTACACTTGGAACAGGTGATTCCGTTGTATGTGACCTTGTAACTTCTTGAGGCTGTGATACCACCAAAGCGGAATTTGTTTCCACAAGTACATTCCAACAACAAATAGCTCGAGTTCAAAAATCTCTCGGCATCCGAAATATTCGACTCCAAGACTACCACAGGGCCTGAGTCACTCTTGGAATTAAATCTTCTTGCATCTAATCCTAGAGCCAATGCAATTCTGGAAATATCAGCACCCTCGACTTTTTCAATTAATCTGACCACAGGACCCATAATTTGTTTGTCCAAGTAGAATTCTGGGTCTGGCTTGAAAGAAGACACATTTCTCATAATTTCTTGCATTGGCCGAGCTCTCGAGGCTGGCGAAGTATTATCGTCCTTGTCATGTGGAGCGATGATGACAAAAGACATGACATTTCCCAGCTTAACAATTTTTCCTTCGGATCTCAATCTCAAGGCAACTTGGACTGCTGGCATGTTCGCACCTTGAGCATAGTCCTTGGGGTCCTTGGAAAGTCTGTTACTGATCCTGAACTTGTCGATTTTAATTTCATTGTTCTTGATCTGCTTGGAAGTATCCTCCAAGTACTGACAAATCTCATTCATAGCCTGGTCTGGATCCAAATCCGACAACAACTTGTTCAAAATGTACATGGAAATATCCTTTGAAAGCTGACAGTATTCACGACGTCTCATATCCAAACCCTTAATTTCAACAGCTGTTTCTTCTTGTTTGGTAGTTCTATTGATCAGGACATTCAATGCTGCATACTTCTTTTTGGCATGCAAGAGCAATTTCTTGAAAACATTGTCAATGTCGATTTCTAATAATTTATACCGTTCATTGACGGAGATCTTGAAAGACTCTCCAACTTGGATAGCATCCTCGTAGTTGTCTGCACCAGTATCAATCATGACCGAATCGGTATCACCATACAAAACTTTCAAACCGATAGATTCCGCCAACTGTCTGGTATCCATCAAAATTTCTCTACCTTTATTGGTAACCAAAGAAGCTAAAGGACGGGCAAAGAATCTAGAATATTCATATCCAAGACAACCATACATGGAATTGGCAGTCAACTTCAACGCCTGTTGTTTGATATCGTACTGCGCCTTCTGGAAACTGGTATTCTTAGGGTCCTTCAACAATTTCTTGACCTCACGACGACGTGTGACCAAAGTGTTCAACAATCTTGGAAGAACACCTGCAGAAGAGTCCTTGGTAGGAATGACGGTCAGTCTCTCGTTCTCGTCGTTAGGATTTCTATTATACTCATCTCTATCGACGGTAGTGAAACAAATATTATACTCCTGGATAATACTTGGATACAACGAGTTGAAATCCATAACCAATACGTAATTCTTGTGCAATCCCTTTTCGGGATCGAAAACTAAACCACCTTGGTATTTAGACCTCTTGGGGCCATCCTCGTCCTTGGATTGATTTCTCTTTGCCTGTGTCATTTTGTCAGGAACAATATAATTATTCCTCTTGAATTCGTGCAACAAAATGAACTCGTTTCTACCAGCTCTGGTACCTCCCAAGGTGTGAGACCAGGCGTTACCTGCAATATTGGTCAATTGCTTGGACAAGGACAATATTTGCAAATTAAAAGCGATTTCTGCAGTGACTTGGACACTCTTGGCGTTCTCATTCAATCCCATTAGGATCATGTTGATGTCGTCCTTGAAAAGAGGACTGGTATAGTTAATTTCGATTGGTTTCATCTCCTTACCACAAACCACATTATAAATTTCAGGTAATTCCCAAGTAAGACACTTTGGGGTTAACGATTGGCCCAACTCGTTGGCAATATCACACAAAAGTCTACCTTGGAAGATTTCTCTTATTTGGAAAGCCTTGTTACTTCCAGCAAGATTGTGAGCGAAATTTTGAGGCCAGACCTTTCTGTTACGACGACCAAAAGTTGACCAGGTGTCGACTTTCAAATCGTACATTCTCAGAATCAACACGTCCAAAGAAATGTCCTCCAATTTGTGGCCAATAAATACATCGGGGTCAGATCTCTTGATAATGGCCGAAACAGCATTCAACAAGACCTTCTCGTTAGGACAAGTCTTCAACCTGAAGCCTTGCTTTTGGGCTAACGCTTCCAATCCTGGAGGATGCGAAACAGAGCCCACTGGTCTCATTAATGTAATCAATTCGTCTGGTTGAAGTTTCTCATCTATTGGAGAATCCTGGGGAAGATTGAAGTACGTAGCGATGGAGACGGAAACAATTTCTTGCTTGGACTTTTTGGAGTCCAAAACAGTTTGCACGGAAAGGGACAGAACCGTTAAATTTGGAGGCGAAGGGACCTTTTCGGTTAATGGTTTGAGAAATGCTGGAGAGTCGATCGACACCTCGACTTGACAATGCGAGGAGTTTCTAATTGTGCCAAAATTGGCCAGGGAGATCTGTAACCAGCATGGACCCATGATGTTTCTTTGCAACACAAACTGCTCGAATATCTTGGAGTTTCCGCCAAAAACATGCGTGAAAGTCTGGCCCGATAAGGTATCAGGCAAGACCAAGTTTTTATTCTTGGGGGTTTTGTAGGGCAAAATCACCTTCAAGTAGTTTGCTTCTTTGGGAATATCGGGAAGCTCAAACGCATATTTCATCACTTCTGGCTTGGCTTTGATGTGATCCAAGTCGAATTTCTCCATGAGCAATGGTGCAATTTCATCGTGTACATCCATGGGCTCAATAGGATCATCTGTGTCTTCTTCTCCATCGACCAAACGATATTTTCTGGGGAGGAAGTACAATTCTCTCGCCATTCCGTTGACTTGCACAACTCCGGAAACGAGATTGCCCTCCTTTGTTAATACCTTTCCAAACAAGAGAAGCGAGTTATCGACCTCACAGTAATCGAGCCAGAACATCTTGAAGGATGAGTCGCTAGACTCCGACTCTGATTCTACGAAAGTGGATGGGTCCAATTTCTCTGTGTGGATCGCTTGTGCACTGGTCTTGTATCCCGATTTCAATGGTGATGACGACTGAATTTCTGAAGCCTTGACAGCAGAGATGCTTCCCAAGTTAGTTCTGGTGGCTGCAGATGCTCTGGGTCTTCTAGTCACTACTTCTTCATCGGAATCGGACTCTTCTTCTTTGGGAAGTGAAGCTGGCGGAGAGCTCTTGTTCTTGGTCTCAGAAATCGGGTCAATATTTTCCTTCTCATTGGGCCCATCGGAGTCCAATGTCTTGATTGGTGAGGATGGTTGATCGTGGATACTAATTGAAGTGTCCATGGTATCGCTATTGAAGTCCGGCACCACCAGAGAGGACTTCTCTTTCTTAACGGTTGTGGAAAAGCTGAACATAGACTTTTTGGCCTTCTTTTTGGAGGCGGCTTTGGAAGCGAACATAGTGGAAGGGTCGGTCTTGACAGTCTTGGCCTTCTTGGCTGGAACTTCGTCCTCGAAATTGTCAAGAATGTCATCGATATTGGTTTCGTTCTTCTTGGTTGTTACTGTTCCGGACGCTGGCTTGAAGAAGTTGTTGATTTGGGCAGTTTTGGCTACCTTGACGGGTTTGCTCTTTCTGCCTCGTTTCTTGCCAATGCCGGCCTCCTCTTCGTCGGAGTAGTAATTGGGACGCGTCGAGTCGTCCCACTCATCGACTCCGTTGTCCACGTATCCTTCGCCATCATCGTCCACAATGAAGTCGTCATTCATGAGTTGATCTCGCTTGTGCTGTCTGTAAGTCTCATCATCCACTTCGTCGTAGATCTCGCCGTTGTCGTCATGATCATCGGACAAAACTCGACTGGAACCGGCCTTTCTTGCCTCCACAAGCTGCTTGAGCTTGTCTTTTCTGACCCGGGACAGCATGGTGTGGAAAAGAGAGTGGTGATGAGTTGGGGATATATTGTGAGTATATTTCGCGAGACGCGTCTACGCGTATGTTAGCTCTGTAATTACAAAACGATGATTGGAAAAGAAAGCGAACCGATGTAGAGGGTGACTACGTTTGAGAAAGAGAAGGTACTGCTATAGAGAATGTAGGCTCCGTTGGACATTGTGAAGTTTTTCGTGTAGAGGGCAAGGATGTGGGAGATCAAGAGTTAGGATGAAAAATGGGAGTGAAAAATACTAAGTAGATGATTATAGTCGTTGGAAAGAGAGTGAAACACGTGTCCAAGGCAGCTAACTAGGATTCTAGCATTATACCGTGCTAGAGCTCTGGTACTATAATAGTTGTGATATCTTGGTGTTTTATTGTGGTTACTCTTTTGGGTTTTAATCAACTTAGGGATATTAAAATTTGAGAGAACATAATTCAATTTTAATATTTATCCAGATAAATTACCACTCTAGTCCCCGATTTTATGAATTGCAGAACATATATGTGCAATAAGGGACTTGGGCTATGAATATCGGTACACTCTCCAATTTTTCCTTGTAACCTACAACTCAATTTATTCTTTTTTTCAGAACATACAAAAGTAATCATATCAAGATTCGGTGAACATTTCACGGGCAATTTGGCCTTTGGTAATCCGATCAAGGACTAGGCCCCCAAATTTACGCAACAATTCTTTATCTGCAAGAATGTCCCTCAATAAATTCTGAATTAACCTTGATTCCTTCAAAGCCACCAAAACGTCGCTAATAGGAATAGCCCCAGATCTCAAAATCTCGGTAAGGAAATGGGCCGAAGGCTGGGCCAACGAAGGCGTGGTCAATAAGTGCTTGATAACCGAAACTGCCAACCCGGAGTCCTTGAGAGCAGTGAGTAAATCATTAAGCAATTCGGACTCGCGTTTGGCCAAACTGGAAGTGTTGGATATTTCATCCGTAATTGGTGCTAGGAAAGTATCTGGATTGAAGATATCAATACCATTTTCAACCAATAAAGCCTTTCCAAGCGTAAGAAGTCCTGGAAGAATCTCTGGATCGTCCAAAGATGTGCTCAAGAGCTGAAGCACAAGGCCAGACTTTTCAAGTGCGATGAACAAGTCGGTCAAATTAATCCAGCCAGAACGCAAAACGAAGATAGTACCATCGATACTAAATGCCAAGAGTTCAGGGTTAAGGAGAACAAAGTCTATCACTGACGTAGCCAATCCCGAGTCCTTCAACGCTTCCAAAACTTGGTCCAAAATAGGCAGGTTTGATAAGAGCGAGATGGTGTTAATGGAAGGCAATAAGTTCAAATCATCTCGGGTATCAATTGCAGTGACTGAATCAAAAAGGTTGACGGGTGCAGCCTTGATGAAGGCACAATAGGCCAATATCGCTTGGGCAGTGACAAGTGAAAGTTGCATTTATGGTGAGACTTCAGTGAAATGGAGTCATTTTTATATTCCAAAAATTCATGAAGTCAACGACTACGCTTTTGATACATTTGGGGTAACTCTAAAGACATTATGGCTTGGTCCGTGTAGCTGGAGAAGGAATGGGGACAGTGGCTGTTTAATTACGTAATATCTTGGTCAGCGAGCTGGATAATCTGCTTACCTCTACTCTCCCGATTTCGGGCTAAAAGCGGCAGGAAGTTATAACACGTCAACCCTGCATCGGTAAAGGCTTCCTTCCTGTAGCAAACTGTTTCTATTCCCAAAGATCTCATTTTCGCCGTGAAAGTCTCCTTCTATTCATTTTCCCTTGTGATTTAATTTACCAATTAGGCAATGCGACACAACTAAATATACACTATGTCTTTTGCCAACCTAGACTTAGAGGCGCAGACCCCGGTTCCACAAGCGCAGCTGACACCTCAGAATGAGTTTGATGACATTCTCACCAAGATCTCCAAACAATTGCAAGTTTTCGGCGGCTCGATATCTCAATTAGACGTGCAACGGAAGCATGTCGGTTCCAGAAGAGACACTCCTCAACTCCGGGACAAGGTGGATGAGCTTGTCAAGCAGACGGGCCAACTTGAGAAGGCCATCGAGATGCTCATGGTCAACTTCTCGCTGGTGATCAACAAAAAAGAGCTGACCAGCAATGACAAGGCCAGCAATGGACCAGCAATCACAAACCGCCACATCGTCATCAAGGACCGGCTTATGGGTGAGTTCAATCAGCTCCACACGCAGTTCCTGCGGTCCGTGGCTATCTACAACGAGAAGAAGAAGGCGTTTGCCGTGAAACAAGACGCTGCAGTCGACGAGAGAACTCCGTTGATGGAGGCAAATCCACAGGCTCAATTACAGACACAGGAGCAACTCCAGCAACAGGAGCAGGAGGTGAGCCAGACAGAATTGCAGTACCACCTCTTGCTTACGGAGGAACGCAACCGCGAGATTGTCCAGGTGCACGAGGGCATCCAGGAGGTCAACTCCATCTTCAAGGACTTGGGAGCATTAGTGAACCAACAGGGCGAACAGCTCGACAGCATCGAGGACAACGTGCTCCAATTGCACGGAAACACACAACAGGCCCACAAGGAGCTCACTAAGGCGCACGAGCACCAGAAGGCCAAGAGCAAGTGGAGCTGCATTGTGCTTGTGGCCTTGACCATCTTTGTGTTGGTGGTGGTGTTGGCGGTGGTCAGCTGAGATAACGACTAATGAAATTGATAATGAAACTAATATATTGACTATTCATATATTGTCCATATTGATTATGTTAAGTGGTCTCATGCTATCGTACCGATGAGACTAATGGTATAGTACTGATGAGACTTATGGTATAGTACTTGTGACGCTAATGGTATAGTACTAGGATATTGACAAGTGGATAGTACTAATGGCATAGTACTAATGATATGGACCGGTGGTATAGGACTAAGATATTCATTAATGGTATAGTACTAATGATATATTGACTAATGACACTATTGTATGCTATGCTATAAATTGGCTTCTGAGAAATCGGGTTAATATTTCCAGCGCCTTCAAGTAGTAGAGACATGCACTGACACTGCACAATTTCCCAAGACTCTTATAAGATGGTACCATAACTCCACCGCAATGTACTTCACCCTAAAATTCCATTGACACTGCATCGCAAGGCAAGTTCTCACTGCACTGCACACCTTCCATCGCCATTGATTAATCTAGCTCGGACATCACCAAACGCGCCTCGTCCGAAACCCGCCGCCGGTGCATCGTCCTGTTTGGCGACGACGCCCGCCTGCGGTGAAGGGCTCCGCTAGGAAGCTCTTCGTCCTCGCTCAAGTCGATGTCCGAGGCATCGGGCGTAGGTGCGAAATCCAGCACATCGGGCGTGGTCATTTCGCCACCGTCCTCGTCACTAGAGTCGGTGTCTAGCTCGACGTCCTGGTTGGCAAACCAGTTGTCTTCGTGGGCGTCGGCAAATATCTCGTTGTTTCGAGATCTCTCGAGCTGTTCTCTGCAGAACTTGGCTCCGTTCTCGAAGAAGGCCTCCGCCGCCTCGAGGACATGTTCACGATTGGCGATCAACGCCACGGCGGCGCCGGTGACGGCGCCTACTGTTAGGGCGACCTTGACGGACGCGGGAACTGGGGGTTAGTGGAAGCGCAAACGGCCTGCTGGCGGCCTGCAACGGCTGTACGTACTGATAAAGGGCATATTGATGGAAGGGTAGGAAAGGGTAGTGAAGAACCGCCACCCCCCACATTTGACACGTGCCGTAGAGCATGTGCCATGGCTCATGTGACCTAATGCCAGGCCCTCCTATCTAGACCGCCACACCGGCACGACTGGCGCTGCCTAGACCCCATGACTAATCGTCTGTCCCAGCAGGAATCACCACGATAAAAGGTGATAGTCCCATTTTGACGTATTTTTCACTCTGGCTCCATGGTTCTTCTTTCTCGTCCATTGAGCACCATAGAACACTTCTACCGGTCCCGGACCGCCAACCGCTTCTACCGCAACTTCCAGGTCACCGCCACCTACTCTCGCGACGTCCTGCCCGATCTCCTCTTCAGGGCCCTCCGCAAGACCGTCCTCGACTACCCTCTGTTGGTGTGCAATGTGGTGAAAAAAGGCACTGGCCATGTGTATGAACCATTGGCCCAGGTAGTGTTGCTGGACTTGGTGGAGTTCCACTCGGAGGACCAGTTCGTGACTGGCTCTGCCATCAACGAAACGTTCATGAAATATGTCAATGACATTGTGTTTGATTTTGGCCGCAACAAGCCGCTCTTTAGGGTCCTCGTGGTAGGCAGAAGAAATGTGAGCGTAGTACTCGAACACACCATTGCCGACGGCTTGGTGGGCAACTACTTCCACGAGATATTGGTGGAGAACTTGGCGTTGATGGAATTGTGTGGCGTGGATGGAAATTCACAAGCTGATGAGGATAGACAATCGAAGGCAGAGAAGAATGGACAATTGGATCCAGAATTAGATATTCTGAATGGATGGAAAGGCGCCGATTTGGATGGAAACTACAGCGATTTGACTCGCAATTATGGCCCTTTGGCCTACAACGGCTCGGATTCGGTGGTTTTTGATTATGAGAAAGACCGTGAACTTCTCAAGAACCCATTGCATCCTCCTCCTGAAGATTTCTTGTTGCCTCCAGGGCCCCCCAAACCGGAGCCGGCCGATTTCTCTCTTCCCAAATGGCCGGGGCGGTTTCCCCCCACCAAGGACTTCAGTCTTGCCTTTAAACTAATCAACTTCACTCCAGAACAGACCAAGGAGATCTTAGCCAAGTGCAAGCAGAAAAAGGTCACATTGACGGCATATGCCGAGGTAATTGCGTCGCTAACGCTCCAGCACATCTACGGCAAAGACCACTACACGACGGTCAAAGTGGCCATGGCATTGAGGCGATTCATGACATCGGATTTGGCCAAACCAGAATATCGCCAGATTTTTCACAACCAGAACCAAAACTACAAGCTCTTGGGCTCCTCGGCGCATGCTGGCTTTTCCGAGGTATTCTACCCATTCCAGGAATTCTCCTGGGACTTGGTCGAGACCGTCAATAGCCATCTTCTGGGATATTTGGCCAGAACGGACCTATTGGACTTCTTCCACCATTTCGAGCAGACCTACCTGGCTGAGCTCAACAACGAAAAATTCTTTGAGGACCAGATGGCTGCGAAACAAGACACCATGAAGCTCTCAAATTTGGGGCTTATACCCACTCCATGGTACGGAAACTGGAAAATCACCAACATGATATTTTCCCAGGACGTATCTCCTCCAGTAGCAGACTTCCAATTGAATGTCATTTCCACTAGAACCGGAGGCCTCAACTTCGTGCTCTCGTACTTTGACCACTACTTTGAAGTGGATAGAGAGCATTTCGAACGTCTCCCGGATGACTTCCGTGCCAAGATGATGGAGTACGTGAAGGAATAGAATTTCACGATACTATGGAATCAATTAGATGGCTCCAGTGTATAACTCGGTGCCATGATTCCATTATAGAGATCAATTCAATAATTAATAATTAATCTATGAGATCAATCCTATGAACAATTCCAAACCAATCCTAACCAAATATTATGGTCCAACTCTATATCAATTTTATGAATTCAGTTCTCCAAGCAGCTTAATGCTTATTTAATATGGAATGAGCCTAGCGAACCTCACTTCCAGTACCAATCAATTCCTCACTCACTGATCTTGTCGCAGCCTATAGTGATTTCGTCATAAATAACCATAGATAAATGCATGAAAGAAATATTCTAATTGTTCAGTGTTTCACTGAAATTCTGCTGAATCGTCCTTGCTATATGCCCGTCATTCATACCAGGAGAACGTGCTCTAGGATTCTTGTACATGATTATTTGTCAATTATCAACTATGTCTTCTACCCATCAATATCCACCCTTTCTCGTGAGCACAACTTCCCCATCCCTTCCAGACCATGCTCGAACCAGTAGGCATACTCTCTTCGCCCACCTCTATCAATTCAACCCATATCCTGATCCACTTCTCTATCTTCATCCTGATCTCCTCTCTCTTTGGCAGCTAAACACGACACGTTAGTGCGACCGAATCAATTACTACTACTTCATTTCTATTCTCATCTATTCTCCTCCTTCTTCTCAATGGACGGTCCAGATGTCCCTCCAACGAGTCTTCTCCGATCTCGTGACACCGGGCGATGGCTCAACCAGGAACATGTCAAAGAAGCAAAGCGCTTCGACGAATTCCGCACCATAGACTGGGTAGAAGACTCACTTGATGAACACCGCAAGCGGCTCCTTAAAGTGAAGGCGCTGACTGGCGCCACCTCCTTCAAGCACCGCTTGATTGCCTCGACTCAGAACTGGATCGTTTTGGCCGCAATGGGTGTGGTCATTGGCCTCATTGCTGGTATCTTGAATATCATTACCGCTTGGTTGGCCAGCATCAGGACCGGCCGATGCGCCAATGGGTTCTATCTCAGCAAAACCTTCTGTTGCTGGAACCAGAGCGAGGAATCGTGCACGTCGTGGGTCGAATGGTCCGACTACGGCGCCCTCAACTATATCATGTACGTGGTGATCTCCCTCGCATTCTCCTTCACCGCAGCAGTGTTGGTCAAGAAGTACGCCCCATCGGCCGCCGGATCGGGAATCCTGGAAATCAAGTGCATCGTGTCGGGCTTCGTCATGGATGGCTTCTTGGGGGCCTGGACCTTGCTCATCAAAAGCATCGGCTTGCCTTTGGCCATTGCCTCGGGGTTGAGCGTGGGCAAGGAGGGCCCCAGTGTCCACTACGCCGTATGCGTGGGCAACACCATCGCCGGATTGATTCCAAAGTACCGCAAGAGCGCGTCCAAGGCCCGTGAATTCTTGACGGCTACTTCTGCTGCTGGCGTGGCAGTTGCGTTCGGATCTCCCATGGGCGGTGTGTTATTCTCCATGGAAGAAATCTCCTCGGTCTTCGAATTGGCCACAATCTGGAAGTCTTACTTCTGCTCCTTGGTGGCGGTTATCACCTTGGCGGCCATGAATCCCTTCAGAACCGGCCAATTGGTGTTATTCGAGGTCACCTACGATACCGACTGGCACTTCTTCGAGGTGCCCATCTACATTTTGATCGGGATCTTTGGTGGAGTCTATGGAATCGTTGTGTCCAAATTGAACATCAAAGTTGTCTCCTTTAGGAAGAGATACCTTGCAAATTACGCCATCAGAGAGGTGTTCTTCTTGTCTTTGCTCACTGCCAGCTTCTCGTACTTCAACGAGTACTTGAAGATAGACATGACCGAGTCCATGCAGATCCTCTTCAGAGAATGTCGCTCCGAGTTCCAGCATCCCATCTGTGATCCCAAATCCAAGAAGCTCTCCATTCTTTTGTCATTGATCTTCGCTACCGTCGCAAGAATGAGTTTAACAATCATCACGTATGGTTGCAAGGTTCCTGCTGGTATTTTTGTGCCCTCCATGGCTGCCGGAGCTTATTTTGGCAGAGCCTTGGGAATAATAATGGAGAAGTTATATAGAGATCACTCTTCCTCCTCGTTCTTCTCTACATGCCCCGCAAACGGGGCTTGTATTATCCCCGGTACTTATGCATTTTTGGGTGCTGCAGCTGCTTTGAGTGGCATTACCCACTTATCGGTTACTGTTGTGATTATCATGTTTGAATTGACAGGTGCAATAAGGTACATTGTCCCAACAATGATTGTTGTTGCTATCACCAAAAGTATTAATGACAAATGGGGTCATGGTGGAATTGCTGACCAAATGATAAAATTCAATGGCTTGCCACATATTGACTCCAAAGAAGAGTTCATATTTAACAACACTGTTGAGAGTGCAATGTCCACAGTGATAGTTGCATTCCCAGAAGGTTCAAAGGACGAGATTTCCCTCGGAAAGTTGAAGGAAACTTTAGAAAGAACTGATTATCGTGGATTTCCTATTATCAGCTCTGCCAAAAACCCAAAAATTACAGGATTTGTCTCCAGGTCTGACCTTGAGTACATCTTGAGAGACTATGAGGGGGTGGGATATGACACCCCATGCTCCTTCAACACAAACAATCTGATCAGTTCTATCGCAATAGAGTTCAAATCTATCATCAATCGGTCTCCCACAATTATCAATTTTGATGTGCCATTGGAGTATGTCTTGGAGTTGTTTGTTAAGGTGGGTCCAAGGTACATCTTGGTGGAGAGGGAGGGAATTTTGGTTGGTTTGATTACTAGAAAAGACATATTAAGGTTCGAATACACCTTGCATTATTTAAATAATGACCATCTGGATCACAAACAAGCTCAATTGTTGGAGGAGAAGGTGTGGGAATTCATGAACCACATCTCCAAATCTACCAGGAAAAATTTAGGAAAACTTCTATTCAATAATGAATTCCGATTCTATAGACAAGAATAAATCTACGCATAGTCATGATAAAATGAAAATATTGTCTATATATCTTTCCATTTACCAAAGTCTTTGTAATTACCATACAAAGTACGGTAAAATGCTTTTCCAGGAATATCCAAACTGGAACTCACCAACTGCAATTCGTTGTTGCTCACCACATCGAAAATACTATAGATTCCACTGATAATCTCATCGTTAATCGCACTGTTGAAGTTGTACTTCAAGGCCAAATAAATATAATTAATGAGTAACAAAGGAACGTGCTTTCTCAATGATCTCTTGGTTAAAGCAGTCGAAGAGTTGAGGGTGTGTCTCGCTTGTTCTCTTGAAATGTTAGAAATTGAAGGCTCACATAAATTGGAAAGCAATCTAGAGTATGCGGTAGCCGCATCCTTGTTAGAATTCAAGAAGGTAGAATTCTTTAATGACAATGGCATCAATAACGACACGAATGCGTTAACGATAATGTGATGACGGGAAGATAATTTGTATCTGTGGAATAAGAGCAAGTGAGACATCACTTGAGTGGCCAGAATGTATACATCGATTGATTCTTCTTCCAAGAGAGAAGAAGAACTCATTAATGCATGACCGTATTTTGATATCAAGGTCACCAAAGTCTCAGTTCCATATTGCCCAAATAGCCAAGTCATGTCACTCAAGCTGATCTTCAAAGTGGACAATATTTGCTTGTGTGAATTGCAGGAAAATCTGTCAAATGTTGTGAGGAAAGCAGAGAGAATTTGGTCAACCATCTTGTGTACGAAGCTGTATTCCTTCTTAGCAGACCTGATAAATGCACAAAGAATAAATATATATTCTTGGTGGTTGATATCTCCATCCAAGGACTGGAAAACAAATTCGTATGCTTTCTCAAATTCTTCAACGTCTAATGTGGTTAAGTACTTCTCTAAACTTTCGCTGAGCTCAATTTCGTGGCCCTTCAAAGTATAGAAAAGAGTAATAATGTACAATGAGTCTTTTGGAGAAGCCACTTTGGCTAAAACCTTGAACAAAGTAGACTTAATAGCTTCAGAATCATTCAAGCTGTTAATCTTCGAGCCTGTAGTCTTGACTAAGTTCATTATAGTTGACTGATCGAGGTTGGCCTTGGAGGAAAGAAGACTTTTCAAGAGCCAATCAACGGAAGTTTCGTTTACTTTCTTTTGGGAGAGATTATTCTTCAATGCCCTCTCAACACTTGAGTAGAATTCTTCGACCAATTTGCCCAAATCAGATTTGATTTTGTCATTGGACAAGTTCTCCATTTCCAGTGCAGTGATAATTGTAAACGTAGCCTGGAAAATGTACAATTCGTTTTTCTTTAAAGACTTTGAAAGGTTGGTTTTGAGGTACGAAATTGCATTGGTCACGAAAGATTCATGCTCCGCAACCCCAATCTGAGGTAAGTGATACATCCAGATAGTTTTCATTATTTCAATGCTAACGTCGAATGACTCCTGGGTTGATGTTTGTAACACCTTTAATCCTCCTTTAAATTCAAGCTCTAAATGTGAAGTAAACGAGGTTGACTTTAACAAATGATTGATTGCCTGTCTTGAAGTATGATTCAATCCTGGTTCCTTCGTTTCGGTGGCCAAAGTGTATAAGCTTTCCATCAAGTTACGCTTCAAGTTCTTGTCAAAGCATTGGATTGGAATCAATTGAATGTACTTTATGTAGAACAGGTTCGACTCAATATTCTCAGAAATGTACTGTAATATGTTCGTCGATAAGTGCTTCTGCTCATAAATTGTATGCGATTGCATCAAGAACTCTTCAATTTGTTCATTGGAGAGAACAGTGAACACAGTCTTAATGAAATTGAAAGATGTTTCCTTTGGGAAGAAGTTTTCTATGAGAACCAACCATCTCTTCATGATAAATGGAAGTTCTGAGGGGGCCTTTTTGACAACTTTGAGGAATTTTGAAGCTAAAGAATCGACATCTGAAATTTCATCACCGAGCTCAAGCATTCTGAAGGCTGAATAATAGTAAAATATTGAGCTTCCTTTCAATTTCTTATTAAGCAAAGACGAATCGTGCAAGCACAACAAATAGTACCTCAACTCCCAGAAGGATTCATCTGAATTATTGAAGAATTGTTTGTTCTCTGTAAGAATTTCCTTAATTGCTTCAAACATGTTCGTGGGACACACTATCAAGCCCTTAAGAATTGCAGTTATTAAAGGTAAAAGAACTGATTGCTCTTTGGAATAAACATCGAATAACTCTTTAATTAACTTGGACAATTGACTGGGACTGAAGTCGTTGATGGTTTCCGAAACAACAGTAATAAACTTAGAGCTACTCCAAAGTGGAGAAATTCTTATGGCAGATAACCATTCTGAAGTGAAGAATTGGCTCAACTCTCTACCCTTTAAGTATGAATGGAGAATTTTTGTACCAATTTTGAAGATGAGATCTTCGTCCTTGGTGGCAGATGCATGGGTGATAACAAGATTGGAGTACTTCATGGTGAGTTCGATGTCTAAATCAAGCAAGTGTGTGAGCAAGTTCCATTCAATGGAATTAGGGTCGGATTTTATCTTTTCGTCGAACTCGGTGGTATATATGTTTTGAAAGAATTCGGTGGAAAGGGTTCTGTCGACTCGAGTCAATCTTTGTAATAATTTGGAAGAAAGGCCGTTGAATTTTTCGACGGAATTGATAGAAATGAACAACTCCTCGCATATTCTTAAATCCTTGGTGGACAAATTGCTGACACTAAGTTCAAACAATTCCGACACATCCTTCTCGGTCAATTCGGTTGAGGAATCCTTCAAAAGCTGGTCAATGTTGGATTTGAATTGGTTGACCATCTCTGTATTGAACAATGCCTTGATGAGGATGGATTTGAATAGCACTGCTGATTTGGGTTCCTGGGATTCATGGGTCAAAAATTGAAGCAATGAAGGTACGCATTCTGAAACAAACCGTGTATACGACTTTTTGGTGACGGTGTAGTTGACATTGGTGTTTGGAAGCTGGTACAAGGCGTTGACTGTGGTAGAACACCTGGAGACCAAATTGGGGCTGAACTGACCTGTTTTGACGGCTTGTAAGTATGTTTTCAACAATGCCACGGTTGAGGCTTCTTCTATGTCTATGTAGTAGTCCGTTCTGATCAAATCAACGAAATCAAACAAGGCAGTCCAGAGTAGTGGATCCTGAGAACTCTTCAACACCGAGATGATTGCGTCCACGAGTTTGACCCGTTTGAAGATTTTATTCCGAATAGACTCGTTGGAGAATGAAGTCCATGTCTTTCCAAAGAGACTCCAGTATTCTGGCTCGAGTTTCCATGTTTTGAAGGCCTGTGCATCGTTGATACGATGGCACAACACCTCCAAAATGAAGCTGTTCTTGTTCGGCAAATAAACCTCGGTGGTATTATCGAGAAGGGAGTTTGCAGAAGCAAAGATTTCCCTAGCAGGAGCCTTGGACCTGAGGAATTTGGTCAGCTTCTCCGCAGACATGGTGGTGAAGTGTTGAAGTGAAGGTGAAAAATGAGATGAGATGAGTGCGACAGGATTAGAATGGAGAAAGTGAGAGGACGAGAGAATGAGACGGATTGAATGAAGAATATGTAGATTTAGGAAGGCGAGAGAGAGATAAGTTGGTGGTTGAGGAGATGAGCTAGTCAGAAATTCTGAATAGCAATTAGCGTTGGTGTGAAGTAGTAATGGATTATTTAAGTAGTGAAGAAGTAAGTACACGTCAAGTAGAGTATTGAGGGAATGATTCTACGAAAGGATTATTCTATTGACAAATTCTACTAGATTCTGATTCAAGCTAATGATCTGATAAATCCTGAAGTTTAATTTATTCCTTTGTATGAGACTCTCGTTATGTCTTCTTTGTAATTCTTTGGATAAATCTGTAGACCTTGTGGCTACGAAAAGTTCCATTTGACATTGGTATTCCACGTTTGAATGAATCTGACGGTTGAATTCAACACAGGAAACGATCAATTGCTTCACGTGCAGTTGGGAAGAAGTGATTCTGGTAAGACTTCGTGAGAAGTTGCATGACAAAATTCTAGCATTAACTACATTACTAGATGTTGTGACTCTGGCCAGTCTATCTCCTGCTCCACTCCTATGGAAGAATTACGCCTCCAATATACTCCCAACAACACCTGTGGCCCAAATCTCTCAATGGTTCAAATTTGAAGATAATTGCCTCAATGTTGTCATATTTCCATGTTATTCTACCGCTGCTAGTAGCATCTACACTGTCTGAAAATTCCGTTTATTAATGTACAATTAGATCAACAAGGTCTCGATCTTGTCCTTGATACCGTAGATCTGGTTCTTGATGGAAGAAGCGTCGTTGGTGGTGACGGAGGCGGCAATCACGGGTCTGGAGACACCACAGGCTCTACCCAAAGCAGCCTTGGAGGGAACGAACACGTAAGGAACGTTCTTGTCCTCACACAACAAAGGCAAGTGCAACAAGATCTCGATGGGCTCGGTGTCGGCGGCCATGATGATGAACTCAGAGATACCTCTGTTCAAGGTCTTGGTGGCCTCGTTGGCACCCTTCTTCAACTGTCTCAAGTTCTGGGACTGTTGGACGACGTCCAAGATCTGCTGGGTCAAAGCAGAGTCGGCTAATGGGAAGGCTTTAGGGTTAGGGGCAGACATTTCGGTTCCTTGCAAAGAGCTCGCCAGTAATAGATGGGAGTTTGAGAAGATGGAAATTTTCGCCTTTATTCCCATCTCATCGCTCCTGCACAGAATCGCCGTGCCCGCGGCTACGCGGGCACCACCCGCCCTAAGTACATCCCAGCCCGCCTGCATGCCGCCCAATTGGTTCCGACGAACGAACACCAAAACTTTTCTCCTAAACCTGCTACTGGAACTCACTGATTGAGGCATTCACCAACCCCATCAATCGATCTATCCCTCCGAACTCAGTCTCCCCTTTACAATGTCCGATTTATGGTACGTACCGCGGCTCTAGGCCGGGAATTGGCCGTTCCTGGCCCTCGACTCAACCTCCAGTGGTGGTTTTCTGGGTCTCTAGATAAGACCCACATGGCCCAGTGGCGGCTGGACAAGTAGCCACACAGAAATAGGGGCATGTTCTCGAGAAGGCAACATGGACCATTGCCATGTCCATGGAGCTTCCCATCGTGGCAGCCCAGTGGCGATCCAGTGGCGGTCCAATGGCCGTTGTTGACGGCGTCTGTGTGGATTATTTGCTGTTGCCGCACGGTGTCGGCTGTGCGAGCGAATGAAAGAACAGAGAAGCCGAGCATATCGATACAGTGGCCGTGTCTAGTCCATGGAGCATCCGCGAGGATGCTCCTCTTTCTCCCCTCAATCGCCACTGTCGTCCAGTCTGTCGCCCTTGCGTCTCGTGCATGTTTGTCATCCATTCATATCGAGCATCTTTCCCGTGTCACGCCAACACATACACCCCACCATCAATACTAACATCCAGCCCAGTTTATGCGCCATTCTTTGGTTCCATCGGATGTGCCGCCGCCATCATCTTCACCAGTTTCGGTGCCTCTTACGGTACTGCTAAGTCCGGTGTCGGTATCTGTGCCGCCTGTGTCTCCAGACCCGACTTGTTGGTGAAGAACATTGTCCCCGTCGTCATGGCCGGTATCATTGCCATTTACGGTTTGGTTGTGTCCGTGTTGGTCTCCGACTCCTTGAAGCAACAACAGCCCTTGTACACCGGTTTCATCCAATTGGGTGCCGGTTTGTCTGTGGGTTTGTCCGGCTTGGCTGCCGGATTCGCCATCGGTATCGTCGGTGATGCTGGTGTTAGAGGAACTGCACAACAACCAAGATTATTCGTCGGTATGATTTTGATTTTGATTTTCGCTGAAGTCTTGGGTTTGTATGGTTTGATTGTGGCCTTGTTGTTGAACTCCAAGACTTCCGACGCCATCTGTTAAAGAGCCTGGAGCACTACTCTAGTGTAGGTAGATTCCTATCCTGGTCCATGAGTTCTGCGATTCTCACGCCCGACGTTTTTTTAGTTCATGGTTGACTGGACCCCTGTCCCGTCGCGTTTCTGATTACAAAATATGAGTAACTAATAAAATTTACCTATATTCATTACTTGATATATACTTGTCCGATCTTCGAGGTGATTTCGTTACGGAGCACCTTGATCAATTCCTGGGTTGATTCCGGAACCTTTTTGCCCTGGTTCTTCACCACCATTCTCCAGTCGTACTTTGTAGTTTCCGCCTCGATGTGGTTGATGGAATATTGGTACAACGCCTCGCCCTCCTTCGTCTCGTTCTCCGTAACTTGCATGTCATAAGTGTCAATTAACTCAATGATAATAATCAAGTCCGGAAGATGGAACTTCTCCTGGTTATTGGCCAAAAAGGGAAGCATTTGACTGAGGAGCAACGGGTAGAACTTCTTGGGCAAGTGACTGAACCGCAATAAGTAGATTAAAGGAGACAACTGCATCATCGCAGCAGAAGATCCCGAAAGCGAAGATCTGGTTGAAATCGAGCCTTCGGTATCGTCCATTGACGTGAAGAACTTGTACAACACAGCGTAGGGAGATAAGCACTGTTTGATAATAGGATCCACGTCAAACGAATCGTCAATCTTCCCACTCACAATGTTATTTATCAATTCATCCTTTGCGTGTCTATTATTGACCACACTATCTTGGAATAAGAGGTCCCATGAAATATGGTGCACCATTCTCAAGCCATCATTAAAGCCGTCAAACCCTTCAGGGTCGTAGCTTTTGACGAAGAGGTCAAGAGCCTCGTATAGAAGGCCTTCGTCCAAAGACTTCAAGCCATAATTATAGTACAATTGTCTTGACAATGCAATCAAGTTCAACTTGGCACAAATTGTCAAGACCCATTCCAAATCGTCATTAGTCTTGCACTGGAAGTTGGGCAAAAAGGTCTCAATCACCTTTCTAGACAACTTGCGTGAGGATTTGGATGTGGCGATATCTTCGTTAAGGAGTAACCCTATACCCACAGGCACTAAATCATGAATATTCAAACTCTCGAAGGCCTGTACTGTTAAAAAGTATTCCGAAATGGTTCTTCTTTCGAGTATGTTTTGAAAATTGGAGGCATCCGAGTTAATGCCATAGTAGTTTTTGAGCAATCCTTTAAGTTCCAAAAGTTTGGAAACACATGCACATGTAAATGGATCGAGTTCATATAAGTTCTTCAACAATTTAAGGAAGTTTTCTTCTATGATGTCAATGAAGCTGCTTTCAAGAATTCCATCTTCTAAAAAGTCTTCGTTGTCTTCATCTTGCAATGCGGGTGGCTTTTCCTGTTGAGAAATCTTGAAGTATTCAGGGTACAACGACTTGTCATCGCGGACTTGGAACAAGGACAAAGCAACATACAACTCGTACCATTCGTCACAAAAGTTTGAGATGGTCTTTGGTAATCCTGTTATTACGCAAGCCAAGTCATAGATCTGTCTTGCTATTCTCGCATGTTCGGAATCGGAGATGTGGGAGTTTCTCTTACTTAAAAGGTCTCTGAACTCACATGCCTTCAACTTCCATTGTTCAAATTGGCCCTTATGCACGAATGTCGAATAGTTGGCAACCAACTCGTGAAAATCTGAGATTATAGAATGGATTTCTGCTCCGCTGTCTATTTCTTGGTATTTGGAGCCCTTCAACACTTCGTCGGCCTGCTCAAACAAGCCTCTTGTCAAAAGTTGACTCACAAGCTTGAGCCAAAATTCGGGATGCAAATATGGTTTGGGTGTTTCTATCATGATGGTGGTAATTACTTCGTCATCTGGCTTGTAGTCGTACATATTGATCCATCTCACCAACAACTCCGGCTTTCTGTTTATGCTCTCGTAGAACCAATTCGCTCTGAGGCATTCTAGTATGAGGATTAGGTTCTGGAGCTGGGGAACATTGGAAGTTTGGGATTCTCCCAAGCTCTGCACGAAACTGCTCAAGTTTTCAATCATTTTGTCCATGGCCTGGTTTAGAATTCCGGATTTGGCTCTGGTAGTGGATTCCAGGGACGAGCTTATCACGCCAATTTCCTCTTCGCCAGTTTGCTCCAACTCTATTCTGGTGACTTTCTGGTTGCTCAAGCTTTCTATCAACTTGTACAGGGCAGTGACGTATTTAATGTAGGCCCCGGAGTAGGTATCTTGCAAGTCCAAGCTATCCTGGTACTGTTTGGAATCAAATTGAAACTGGATCTGGGCATTTGGACCGGAATTCAACCATTCTTGGAGAGTAATGTAGGATTTGGTGGAGTTAAACAATTCGTCTGCAGTGGAACTTCCAGCCTTGCGTTGGCCTTTGGTGGAATTTGACGAGTCGGAAATCGCTTCTGTTTCCGACGACAACGAGATGTCGTCGTCCGGAATCTCTAACATCTCGATTTCATCGAATTTGTCGCCCATTTTGAAGAATTGACTTAGGCATCTACTCTTGTTTACAATGGAAAAAATTCAGTATGTGCGTGCGCTTACCGTTATATAATACCATGGCCCAGATGGTACACTTTTTGCATCAATTGATGGTGGGCCTGGCACGTCTTATAATTACGTGAATGCACATCCGTAGTTGTACTCTGTTGCGTTGGCTTCGACTTCTTCAAATTTTTTTTTTTCTTTGGAGCAACTGAGCCTTTCAGTAATGCCAAATATCTCCCAATAGAGCTGTTACTGATAACTCCAAAATGTTCTTTGGACTCAGAAAATCCCGAACTATCGACGTATCCCTTCCAATTAAGCCTTTCCCCACTAAATACACCCGAAATCTTATCGAGTTCCTTGGAACATTGCTCTAGAATATTTGCATCCTTGGTGTTGCTCACAAGACTCAACTTGTAAATACCTCCATTGACTGTACCAAACACTGCAAAATCCTCCATTACGGGTGATTGCACAAGGTCTCCAAACCTCTTGACTTGCAGGCGTTTTGGAATGCATTTGATGATGTTGACTTGATCTCCAACGTTGAAACAACACATGGGTTCGTCTCCCTTAACTACCGAAACATTTCCAAACGAGTCGCCAGAAACAACTAGGCGAGACCCCTCGTCAATGCACTCGGGAACGCTCGTGGTCACATCAAGACTCGTCATAAAATTATGAGGATATTTCAAAGGAAAAGCCAAAAATGAAGCCTCGGACAAATCATTAACAAATATTCCATCCCTAACATCCGCAAAGAAAATAGGTCCGTTTTCATCTTGAACTGCTTGACAAATTGGAAATACTGGACATTGACTTACCAAATTCGGGTCTAGTTTCCAAATTACTTTGTCCTCTTCTATTCTTTCACATTCAATAATGCAATTGAACGAACCAGCAAGACTCAACTTAAAGTAAGGAGGCTCCTCCAAGATAATCCGTACGCTTTGCATAGAACAATTGCTGAAGTCATTGGAACTCTGTCCATTCAATTCCATAAACTTTCTCTCCTTTATCCTTAACAAGTGTACTGGGTACATCTCATTTGTTCCAAGAGCAAACACTAGTATATCTTCATATTCTGGATCGGATACTGCCACTAAATCGACAATTTCTGATGAAGTGGGAAATTTGAAGCTGTCCACCACATTCTTGGTATATTTTTCAGCCAACTTCAAGCAAAAGTTTTTACCTTCTCCATAAGCTTGATTTTCCTGTTCGAGTATTAATGACAATGTTGGGTCAGGGGTATTGATAGACTTAGTAACAAGGTTGGCGACTTGATAAACATCCTCCACTCCCAATTTTTCAACGTTTGTTCTCGAATACATAGATGAAGTTATGATATTCCCCTTTATTGAGATCAAAGTTTCCGGATTCCAAACTTGAATATCATCAAATTCAGGTGCATCAATCTCATAAGGTATCAAGAATTCCAGAATCTCGTCATATTCCAATCCCCACACTTTGTTCTCACCGAAAATGATTCTTCCATCATTATGAAACGAAAGTGAGATGGAGGACGTAGCCAATCTGGAGGAGCATGATGTCAAAACTTTCCATTTTTTCCCTTTGCAATGAAGCTGGTGTTGGTGAAAATTACCATAAATGTCCAGAACTAATATCAAAATAGTTGAAAGATTCTTTTGGAAGACTTCTACTCCCTGATATGCATCACTCACGAGGCTGTCTGAAAATAATTCTTCGATCTTTTGCTTGTAGTGACCAAGTACAGTAGGTCCATCTGTCACAAGTACGAAATAAAATTCATCGTTTTCTAAGTGCAACACCTTTAGTTCTTTAATTTTGTGTTTTGTATCCATTTGAACTTGTTTTGCACCTGAATGTATAAATATTGTCAGACCCTTTGTGTATACTATGGTTTCACTCGTAATTATTGTTGCCTGTTCCATTTCTTGGGCAAAATCTGAAAATTTCAGGTAACTTGATGCTATTTTCAATTTTCCACTGGCGTTGAAGCAGTCCAAGACATCATTGTATTTGGTTGTTTTCTCATGCAAATACTTGAAGGAACGATCAAGAGTCAAGATCAATGAAGAATCGGGACTATTGACGATGATTGTATTGTTGGTGACTTTTAGTCTAGAGCCTAATTCGATTTGTATTTTCATCTTTGCTTGTGGAACGATTTTGGATTTTGGTATTGTATAATCGACTACTTCGCTGCTTTCGTATCCTCCTTGAGTTGTAAGTAATTTCCAATAATGGCCGGCATCTTGAAAATCAAAATCCAATACTGGAGGGCTCGAATCGATATGTGACACTATGTGGATATAGGGAGCATGGGGTAATACCTGAAACAAGACAGACTTGGCATATCTCGACAGCTGGAAAAAGTAGTTGTTGGACACATGAAATAAGCTGTCACCTGTAGGAATGGTCGTTTTATTTAATTGGATAAAATCAAGTCGTTTCAAAACTACTATCTTCGACTCATTTTCAGCCTCGAGGTTCAAAAGATAAGTCATCCCGGTGTTAGAGACCACCAATATCTTTGCGTTGTCGATCAGGGTGTACGAAACAAACGCTTCGGTTAGAAGTTGGGGAAATTTGGACAAGTCTCTGGTGATTACAGTGGCATCTTGATCAATGGATAAGGAATTATCTGCCAGGGAATGAAGGGTAAGCAAGCCATTGGCCTTTGCGAAGTAGAAGATGCGGATTCCCGATAGCACGAGGAGTCCGCCAAATGCAATGGGGATAATACAAGTTGGTGGAGCTTCAAACTCGTGGAATTGGGTCCTCAATTCGATTCTCCCTTGTTGAATGGCATAGTATCTCAACGAATAATTGAAGTTGAAGTCACGGTAGAGCATGGCAAAAGACGATTCTTGGAGGGCCACCATCTTCAGAATGACGAGTGACCCAATATGGACGGAAGATAATTGCCATTTTCCATCGTCAGTACTGATTTTCGCCTCCTGATGCTTTCTTTTGGCACCAGTATTCGGAGCTCCATTCGGTGAAAGGAGATGAAGAAGACCCAGAAAACAGTGTAGCACCATGTAGCTGGTATTTTTGTCTCCTTTGGTGGAGCATATGAGGCTAGGTTTGGAGTCTACCGCCTGTTGGTGGCCCTTGGGGTTCAAACGAAGGATCTCTTTCTTGGTGAATCTGCCATCTTTGTTGACCAGAATCATGGCCAATGAGTAGTCTGTGTCGAAAACAGCAAGCACATCTTCTCCATCCACTCGTACAGGACACATGGCAGTCACATTGGCTCCATGGATACGGGTAGACTCGATTATCAGACCGGTCTTGCACTGGATGGAATTCAACAGAAGGTGATCTAAACGAGAAAGAATCACATAGTACTTGGGACCAATCTTGGCATAGCATGAAGTTGTGATAGCAGAAGGCTCCTTCAAGGTGGATACGACACATAGATTTGTATCATAGTCGAAATCATTGTAGTTATCTATGATCATTGGAGTGGAAGATGAGCATCGGTATATTCTGAGATGTGCGTATAACTATTTAGTAAGTAGATGCAAAGGTTTGGAGATGAAATTTGGCACACAATGAAGAGGCATGGAGTGAAGGAAGGAACTACGGCTGGAAATCTGAATACGTTCAACTGGCTTGTATGGCCGTTTTCTAGATTGAACTGGCCGGAGGTTGGAGTTTCCAGCATTATTCGATATTAACCTGAACTTTGAATATATTGGATTCTGATGGATTAAACAGATGTGAATTACGGCCGGAAGTAATTGAATCCTACCGTCGGAGATGTGTTTAAGGAGAGCTTAATGTGATTTATTGTGATTTTTATAGAGGTAGACTTATATATTGTGATGATTTTGCAGAAATTCTAGAAAATGTATTTAAAGTAAAACTCAAAAATCTTTGACAGGGCCATTAAACTAATAAGTGTCCCAATGAGAGTTCCAAGACTCAGAACAGTGCCCAATTCATCTGATTTCCATCACCCAACTCATTTTTCAAGAATGCATTAGCACTTCTAGAACATCAATGTTATTTATCACATCTAGAAGATCAATACTATCGGTGTGGGTTGCATTCCGAAAAATCTACACCAACCATGGGCATCAAACCTTCGTCCTGGCCAATTCAAAGAAATCTAGTAAGTTCCGTGATTGCTAGTTAATTGTGATTGCTAGCCAATTCTTGCGTTGCTAACCAATTGTATACTTGCTGGTAACTGCTCAGTACCTCACTTATTCTAAGTACTTCCAACTACAATGAACAGAACACCAAGATTATCCCAACACAATTTTCTGTGCATTCATACAATAATCTGCCATTCTCGGGTGCCAATGCCCACAGAATCGAACTCTCAGGAATTGCCCATAGAAAACTCTTCAGGTACCTCAGCACAGCAACTAAGGTGAAAAAGATCACGCCTCGATTAAGAACTCACCTTAATCTCCCTGTAATTATCTCATATTGACTTAGTCTCCTTCTTCTCTGTATTGGTTATCCCCTTATCTGTCTTCTAATCTATGTGAAAAATTACTGCGTATCTCCTCTCCCTACTTCTCATAATATACCAACTCTCTCCCTAATTTCCCAATCCTTCCTTGATCCCCTTTCCCCTTTCTCTTTAATCCCCCTTTCCTGATCCCCCCTAATCCCCCCTTTTTATCTTGCCCTTTTCCTTACCCTTTGCTATTCTCCTCTCTTCATAGACTCCGCCTTTTCCCACAGCCTCTTTCGCACCCATTGCAACCGTTCAGGTCGTGTAGCTTTTGATGCGTTTGTTTGTACCAACTCTTCTATGCTTCTTCACCGAAAAGTCAAGGGGTCTCGATCCAAGAACCGCAAGCCCTGGAACTCCACTCGAGACTCTGGTTCCGACTCGGCGCTCTCGAAAAACCGGGGTCCGCTGGCCGCTCCGGACGCTTCCACCTCTTCCAATAAGAATCCAAAGAGCACGGAGGGAGAAGCGGGATCAGCACATCACAAGGGAGCCAAGGGAGCCAAGGGAGTTGATGCAGCCAGTTCGGCAGGATCAGCCAAAAAGAAGGGACCAGGCCATCCATCTGAAACAATCCTCAGTACCTGCTTGTGTTGTGGCACGCTCTTGTCCTTGCCTCACAAGGCCCTCAAGTTCCGGTGCTCGGTGTGCAACACCACCAACTTACTTGAAGCACGGCCCGAAACCACCGGGTCCACGGCTCCTGATATCCATTTGATTTCCCACCGCCACGTACGTACACTTGTGGACTCGTGCTTGGCCGACGCCGGCCTGGATAGCGCAAAGACCTCCCACCAAGTGTTCGAACCACTCTCCACCTACTTGTATGAAGCGTTTCGAAGCTACAAAACCCTCAATGGCTCGTTCAAAACCAACCCGGCAAGCTCCGGCCTCCACTATTCTTCCTCAAACATCAACAGCGCAGACATCAAGAACACCTTCCATCTCCTCTGCTCGCTCCCTACAAAACGGCCCTTGTACAATGCCTTGAAGGGCGCATCGGAGTTGACACGCAGGCTCTACCTACTGGAAGACGAGCCCCGCTCGTACTTGTGGGTGTTCATCCTCTTGGAGATCCCGTTCCTCTCGAGATCATTGAACACCAAGAAGGAGAATGTGCGGGCCATGCCAAACCATGCAGAAATTCGATCTCTCTCTTTCGAGATTCTCAAGCGATGTTTCGGCATCTTGGCCGGCTGCAGCTCTACAACCCTCCAGAATTACTTTGCATCGTGGTTCTCCAGGCTTTCCGAAGAGGGCTTCGTCGCAAAAGTGGAACTAATCAACCTCTATATTACTTTTCACTTGCGCAAGTATTTCTACATTGCTTCCAATCCCCACATGGCAAGACCCAACAAGATTGTGGGAAGACCGGAGGCTGAAACGGAATATGTCGAAAGCTACACCCTCAAACAGCATATAGAAGATCTGGACCCTCTAGCTGCCCAGCAGTCGTCAAGACCCAAATCATCCACCAAAAGCGATACCAAAATAAAGCTACATCAGTACGGGAATGATTGGCACATCAAAACTTCGGCCATGGTCTTGGCATTGTTTATTAGGGCAAACGGCATTCGCAAACAGAAAGTCAACGTGAGCACTTTTTACAATTCCATGGTCGATTTTGTCAATGTCAAAATGGACTTCGACAAATGGCAGAGCAGCACCAAAAATGGCCGCCGGTCGAGCCTGTGTCCTGAGGTCATCGAAGTTCAAGCTGCTTTGGAATATATTCATGGAAGATCACCTAATGAACAGGTCGCATACTACTTCTGCCAATACCCATTTTTGATCTCTTTAGGAAGCAAAATCACCGTGCTCGAATATGAAGCCCGGAGGCAAATGGAACGCAAGGCAGAAGAGGCATTCATCAATTCTTTAGATCAGAGAATTGCAATTGATATTTATTTCAGAGTCATAGTAAGAAGAGATTATATTGTCCAAGACTCATTACTGTGCATTAAGCAAAATCCACACAATCTTAAAAAGAGTTTAAAGGTTCAGTTTGTCAATGAACCAGGCATTGATGTGGGAGGATTGAAGAAAGAATGGTTTTTGTTGTTGACAAAGGAGATCTTCAACCCCCAGACGGGAATGTTACATAATGTGGAAGACTCCAATTATCTTTGGTTCAATATTAAGCCAACAGAAAAGTTCGAGATGTACTACTTGTTTGGTGCTATCCTCGGATTGGCTATTTATAATTCTACCATCCTCGATCTCAAGTTTCCGTTGGCCATTTACAAGCTCTTGTTGGGAAAATCAGTAGGTCTAGATGATTATCAGCAATTATTCCCTGTTTCCTATAAGAACTTGCTCTCCTTGAAGGAGTATGATGCAGAAACCTTGAAGTCGTTGGACTTGTACTTTGAAGTCACATACAAGGATGTTTTCGGGAAATCACACACCACAGAACTTGTACCCAAAGGAAGCAATTTGATGGTTGAGAAGCACAACGTGGAACTTTACGTGAAGAAATATTGCCACTTCTTCCTCCATGAAGGAATCCTCCCTCAATTAACGGAGTTCATTAGTGGGTTTTCCAAGGTGGTGGGCGGAAATGGGCTCTCACTATTCGAGGCCGAGGAAATCCAGCTCATGATCTGTGGTGACGACGAAGGCGACATAGATATGGATATTCTTAAGTCCGTCACCAAGTACGTGGGATGGGAAGGAGGCAAGGACCAGGCAGAAAGCTCGGCCGTGATCCAGTGGTTCTGGGAATACTTCTGGGAAATCGGCCAGGCGCAAAGAAAGAAGTTCTTGGTGTTTGTGACGGGATCAGACCGTGTTCCTGCCACCGGTATTCAGAACTTGAACTTCAGAATCACATTATTGGGCAAGGATAGCGACCGGCTACCGCTTGCGCACACATGTTTCAACGAGTTGGCAATATATAGCTACAGCTCCAAGCATAAGTTGGTCGATAAGATCAGCCGGGCTGTCAACGACAGCGCCGGATTCGGGATTAAATAGTGCAATGCACCGGATTGGAACCAGAGTAAACGGAGTGTAGAAGACTGGCGTAGGTACAGGAAAGCATTGTCACGTGATACAACACACGTGCACCACTGCACCTGACATGGATCACGTGCGTCAAATTCCACCAATCACCTCTGCGGAAAAAACCATTAGACCTCCTGTACACGAAATTCAATCCATTTTCAAACAAATTTTCATACTTCAACATACAAGTAACACATTCGACAATGTCTTCGCTTGCTTTCAGATCGTTGAGAAATGGTTTAGGAATGAGAGGTAAGTTCTTGTTCTTGTTCGGGATCCCAAAGCCAGTTTGCCGGGTTTCACAAGGCAGTGGCCTGGTATAGATGCGGTCAGTCTCACTTCCAGTGTCATTCAGAGAATCAACAGAAAACGCCCATTTCACGTCAAACGAGGCCACTACCTCAGCAATCCAGATCGCCTTCCAGGGAATGCTCAAAATCAGCGGGTTTACACCGTCCAATTCTCCTTGGCCGTGCAATAGTTGTCTCTTGTGGTGAGCAGAGACTTGGGTGTGCGATCTGCCAGTACAGCCCAGACGGGTTGTCTGGGCTGCTTAGTCGAGCAAAGGTACACTTCCTGGCTTTCCAAAGTCCATGCACCGTCCAGACGTGAACTATTTGCCCTTTCCACACTTTGGGACCCTTCCACTTTGCATCCTTCACATACTAACTTCTAGGCTCCGTTAGAGCTTTGTCCTCTACCACCGGCTCATTGTCCAACTACCAACACCCAGACTACTCGAGTTACTTGCACAAGAGATCCGAGGACACCAACAGAAACTTTGCCTACTTCATGGTCGGCTCCATGGGTTTGTTGGGTGCTGCTGGTGCCAAGTCCACCGTCGAGGCTTTCCTCTCGACCATGGCCGCCTCCGCCGATGTCTTGGCCATGGCTAAGGTCGAAGTCAAGTTGGGTGCCATCCCAGAGGGTAAGAACGTCATTGTCAAGTGGCAAGGTAAGCCAGTTTTCATCAGACACAGAACCCAGGATGAGATCGACGAGGCCAACAAGGTTGATGTCTCCAAGTTGAGAGACCCTGAGACCGACGACCAGCGTGTCAAGAAGCCCGAATGGTTGGTCATGTTGGGTATCTGTACCCACTTGGGTTGTGTTCCTATCGGTGAAGCCGGTGACTTCGGTGGTTGGTTCTGTCCTTGTCACGGTTCCCACTACGATATCTCCGGTAGAATCAGAAGAGGTCCAGCCCCATTGAACTTGGAAATCCCAGTTTACGACTTTACCGATGACGAAACCTTGCTCGTTGGTTAAACAATGCATCCGAACTACACCCTCCCATTCCCATGTATAAATAGTTCATCAAATCTATTTAACCTATAGATCTTTTCGTAATCAAGACCAGTTTTGGTATTTTGTAGACGTGCAATACTCCTCCAAGTCGTCGGGGATGAGTTGCCAGATAGTGCTTTCCCAGTCGGTTTTGATTTTGCTAAGAGTAAGGTTCTGGCAGTACTGCTTCAATTCCTTGTGATCGAAGCCCTTCTGTTTCAGTAGCTGGTTGTAGAGACAAACCCCCAAATTCTCTAGCGGGAGATTCTGGGGATTGTAGTCCAGAATATAATGAAGACGATAGAAGACGCTCCAATGTAGTGAAGCTTCTGAAGGAATTATTCGACTTCTGCCCAAGTTGGGCCGGAGTTTCTTTATCCATTGCCCTTCCGAGTTTTGCGTCTTGTAGGAAAAAGGGATGAGTTCTATTATCCACCAGAAGAGACATGTAATCAACGATTCATACCCTCTTCCATCGAATCTCTCTATCGCTGCAGTAGGAATTTTGGGATCTTCGTAGAAATCAAATCCGTTGGTTAAAAAAGGATTCTGTACGCTTCCAATGGCATGTTTTTGACAAGAGAGGATGTCGTGGTTATAGGAAAGCAAACTATCCGCCAGGGAGTGCTTGCTAGCAAATTCTTGGATGATTCCAGGTTTGAAGACTACTCCAAACTGGATTGCCTGCAGAAGCATCCAGCGGAAGGAAACATTGGCTATGGATTGGCCATTGACATCAATATTCCACCCTCCTCCACAGTCGCCGTGATTTCCTGGAAAGAATAGCTCTATCAAATCGTCAGAGACAACCGGACCAAGTCTTTCAGCTCTAGTGCCCGAGAAAAAGCTGCTTATAAGTCCGAATATGTTGGAAATCCAGGATCCCAGATTGAGGGACTGGGTTTCTGTGGATATAGGAGCTAAGGTGGAACTGTTCTCTTCAAAGAGAACTTGTTTGAACTTGCTTCTGCGCTCATCCAAGCTGACAGCATGGCGGATATGTTGTACGATAGAGCTCCGGATGGAAAATGGGAAGAGTCGATCTCGAAAAATGCCCACTGAGTTGGCAGTATCCCACAAGCCCATGAAGTGAATCCTAACTTCTTTTCTGGAGAAGGTTCTCTTGAACTCGTCACTCAACGTGACACTCGGGTCCTGACCTGAGGGCTGTCCTGCAATTTCCCAGTCACAGTAAAGTTCCCATGCTATGGTGCTCATGTTCTCGAGACCTGGTCCCACAAGACCTACTCTTTCGATCATTCCCGCCACAATCCGTGCGGTGAAACTGCCACGGCCATAGGTTAGTACAATTTTGACTTCCATTCTCCACAAACATACCTGAATCCGAACAAGTACACCCTGTCACCGGGTACGAAAGTTCTACTCAAGAACTTGTATGCATCGAGAACATGCGTTTCCAAAGTATAGGCAAAAGCCGCGTCTGTAGAGTAGGAGACCCAGTTCAAGAATGAATTGACGGTCTCTAGAGTATGGTTCTTTGCCTTGACTTCGAAATGGGCTCCGATGCCCGCTTGATAGTAGCACACCTGGGAAGTGTTATCTTTCTCGAGCATTCTGAAAAGCTTGAGCACGTTGGTGAAAGGCTCGAAGCCAAAGTCGTTTTCAGTGCCATCGAGGCAAATAATGATGTTCTTTGGACAAGGGCTGCAGGCTTTGTCGTCCTTCATGTTGAATAGATTTGTATCAAGGAAGTTGCCGCTGGGTGCAAATTTTTGTATATGTGCGACCAAAAAGTACTACCAAAAGGTTCTACTACATGAGAAACGAATAATTGTGAATACTAAAGTACTACAAGGAGTGTAACATAGGATAGAGAATGTTTGAGTAGAGGTCTCTGGGAAAGAACAATTCCAATTTTAATCATGTGTACTTTCACAAAACAAAGAGAGGCTGTGATTTTAACATCACCAGACACAGATGAATGAGAAAAATTATTGTGGAATGGATATATCCAATTCAGAAGAGCGCAGCCACCAAAATCACCACTCCCTTTCAATTTCCACTGATTCCATATATTTTTAGCCTTTAAAATTATCCATTCTTTTGCTACACATTCTTAATATCTATCCTTTATTCTATCCATTATATCTATCTATATCTATACACTTAAACCAAACCAATACCAATACCAAGCACCGCATTAAACCGAGAAGACCTCAATGGTGGCCTTGCCCTTGTTCTTGACGGTGGTAACGCAGAAGGAGGCACCCTGCAGCTTGTCGGAGGAGTCACCAGAAGCACCGTTGAATCCGGACTTGGATGGGTCGATTTCACACTCGCCATCACAAGCACCGCCATCACAAGTGATTCTAATGCCGAATTCCGGCTTCTTGTCGGCGAAGGACTCGAGGTACTTGGGGTTCCATCCGATTTTCACGTAGGTGTTGCCGCTGCTGTCGGTGTTGGCGCCAGCAACGTAGGGGGTCCAGTTGCCGTGGGGCTTGTCGTCAGAGCCCCAAATACAGCCGTCATCAGCAGAGACGCCAGGAGGGTTGACGTAGTAGTGGGCAGAGGTGCCGGCCCAGTAGTCAGGGCCGGGAACGGCGATTCCCTTGGAGTTGCCGTTGGAAATGGTGGTGGGAATCAACATGGCCTCGCTTCCAGGCAAAACGGTTTGGCAGAAAGCGACGTCACTGTCGGCCTTGTTGGAGACCTGGACGGTTCCTTCACCGTCAACACAGTAGTTCTTGTCGGAGAAGGGCTTGGAGACAGTACCGTCTTTGTTGCAGTACAAGCCTCCGTTCTGAGATTGGGGGTAGGTGTAGGAGGTGGCCTTGGGGTCCCACTGGGCCATCACCTTGCCTGGAGGGCAGGCGTATGGACAGTAAGAGCCGGCGACACAGCGTTGGTCTGGACTCATGGCCCAGCCTCCAGCGCCACCGGGGACTGAAACCAAGCCCTTGTCAGTAGGGAAGGAACAAGTCTGGCTTGGAGCAGCAGCAGAGAGAGTGAGAGAGATTGCAAGTAAAGCGACTTTGGTGAGCATAGTGAGGGTCGAGGATCCGGAGAAGCACGTCAGTGTTGCACGTGTGGGCAGTGGCGGAAGTTTCCGAAGTGAAGGAGTGTTTGGACGGAGTGTTTCCGAAGTGAAGGAGTGGGAAGGATACCTCTTGGAGTGAGCTGGGGGACTACTGCTAAAAGAGTGAAGCAGGTAGTAGAGTTGACCGAAGGAATGTGTGATGGAGACAAAAATGACTGAAAACGGTCCGTTTAAATACAAAACGCCACCGGTGCCCCTGGACAGGGCCCAGCAGATCGTGCAGCTCGAACCAGATAATTTTGCTGTGGTCTAGATCGATCTGGATTGCAAAAAAAGGTTGCACCGTTAATTTTTCACGCTTGCATATAGAGCCAATTAACTGTCATTATTGATGCATGCACTTTGGCCCGACATGCAGGCCAGGCACAAAGTGATCTTGGCTTAGACACTGCCGAATGGGGGCATAGAAGAGATGGCATGGGGGATTTGCCCGAAGGAACGAAATCTGGCTAGGGTCTAGACCGGCGCCCGGCTCCCTGTGATTATGGCCAGGTAGACGCACCGGCTCGAGCTAATTAACTGGGTCCGAATTAAGCTCTCGGAGCAAGAGACCACCACAGTTGCGGCCGGATTGGCGCAAAGTGCTCGAAAGTGGCCCAAAGAGACCCGAGACTTTTGGCCATCTGGTCGGAACTGTACGAGCCCAAGGCGTACAGCCTTCGAGATCTCTTTACGCACGTTCCAGAGTCTCTTTTGCCACCCGACTGGTGGTTTAGATTGTGCCGCCTTTGACATGCTGCAGGCCCGGTGCAGGAGAATTTTTCACATTTTTCACCGTTTTCACTGGCTGGCTCTTCGCCGCTTCACTTCTGGGATGTGCATGAGCCAGGGAGTCCCAGATACGAGCTTGTGTCTGCTGCGATTGGGCACAAGACGCGACTTCGTATCAACACCACACTTGGCAAACAATATCCGGGCCAGGTGTTGCCAGCACAGCGTACAATACTACACATCCATGCCTCGACCACAGGCCGCTTCCGAGGATCTTCCGAGGAAGTCCCGTAGCCAATACTTCGCTGTCCCAAAGGAGTAAAGTAACTGGACCGCAGCCACCGTAAAGGCTCCTGATCGTCGTCCTGTCTAATCTCTTTCCTCCTCTAGTAGTTGTTGCCAGTGTCGTGCGAGGAACTATATTGAACTGCTGCACACACCATATGATGGCTGTGGGTGGGGGAGCCGGCGCTCCCCCAATCGGGCACGGCGAGTCCAGACCCATGCACGATATGGGGCCATGGTGCCAGTGGCCCCTTTCGGTGGACGTTGCCCCAAGCTGCAATATTACTGGCAAGATATTCCGCACCGCATTAACATTGTATGAGTAGAGCTGCATTAACATTGCATGAGTAGAGCTAGAGTCCGAGATTCTCAACGGGAAACGCCAATCTGAAGCTGTCAGTAGATCCACGGAACGGGAGGTGTGGATGGAGGCAATTTCGTCTGTTTGGGGACAAGGGATTACCCTTTTCGACGGCAGAAGTGGTGGTGGTGGTGATCGCAAGCTTAGCGAGCCTCGGGCCTGTACTTCGGGGCATCGATGAGTGTGGGCTTTTGCCGCCTCGGCGCAGATGCAGGCGCCTGGTAGGTTGAGCCGAAAGCTACTAACCGGGTGGATCCGGAGGAATCGTATGGTACGACGGAATAGGTCAGGTGATGGCATTCACGTGGTTGCAGTCCAGAGGCAATCACGTGTATGATCATATGATTAATGTCACATGATTACAATCATGTGATCATATCATCCCATACATCACGTTCTCTATCATGTGACCGTCTACTTATACTCCATACCTCCACTACTTCTTCTTCCCTTATGAGCGGCTCCATCGTCAGAGCCCTTAACTGGGACGAAGGCTACGAGCAGCAGTTCTTCGCCGTCAACCCAATTGGAGACGAGGTCATTCTCTACCGCACAAATAACCAGGATCCCGGAGTACACTCCAATGAATTGATTAAAGTCAACAGCCGTTCAGGCTTGGAGAACATCCTGTGTTCGTCCTATTCGTCTGTTATCAAGGGCATCACCGGCGTGGGCTCAATTAACGGCAGTGTATCGATTTTCGATATCACGGCACCCACGTCGTCCATACTTAAGCTCAGACCCAAGCAGAGCAGACCGTGCAATTCCATCTCCTTCAACAACAAGAACTTGGTGGTGGCAGGTTTCGACAAGGGCCGCCAGGACAACTCGCTCCAGATTTGGAACATCGAACACTATTCACGTCGAAGCACCAACGACCACATCAAACGGCCCATCAATACCTACGTGCCCAATGAGGCCATCTTGTCCACCGTGTTCTATCCGGAACATGAAAGCACCTTGGTTTGCGGCTCGTACAAGTTCTTGCGAGAGATTGACTTGAGGCTGGAGCAGCCAGTGTTCCAAATGGCCTCCAAATACACCTTGGGGTTGAACATCAACCCGTTCGACACCCATTACTTCCTGTCCTTCAGCGAGGACGGCTCGTTGGCCATGTGGGACAGGAGAAAGTTGACATCGAGCTCCAGAGCGAAGGGATCGTTGCCAGGAACTAATGTGGTGTCTGAGGCGCCTGTCCTTCAGTTCAATAAGCTCCTCAGCGACGCTTCTTCCAGAAAGAACCATAACCCGTGTGTGCGATACTCCACCATCAGGAGAGGTGAGTTCTCCGCCATTTTCAACGGAGACCTCATTAGAAGATGGCATATCGGCGTGGTTCCTGCAAGCACCTCCAGCGAAACCTTCAAGACCAGGACCGAGCCTACAGTTTTGCAGAGCTTAAAGCAACAATCCTCCCAATTATACAAACAAAACGAAGACTCACCCTTCATTTCCATGGTGCTTGACGTGAAAACCGATTTCGAAAGAGTGGTTTATTTCGATTACACTCCCGATATCACGTCCAACACCTCGACCAATTTCGTGTGCATGAGACAGTCGGGCTCTGTGTTCAAAATGCCTGTGGTCGAATGCATTGAGTCCATGCACTTCAACTCTTACAACGAATTCACTTTCACGGGGCCCGAGGGTACCTTGACCAAGTTCGTCAGCGATGATTACCAAAAGAAGGTTCCCAAAGAGAAATTGAATGCCGCTAAAATCCACGATATGGCCATGTCTGGCGACTTAAGAAAATACAGCCAGGCTGAGTCTTCGGAAGATTTCGATTCAATGGTTGACGAAGAAAGTTTGATGGCCAACAAGGAACTCATTAACGACTACAATGACGAGTTCGAAGAGGATTTCATTCCTCTCAACAAATTCCTCGATCCTTCTGATGTTATTGGAAATGACATCTGTACTACAATCAGAAAGAGAGCTCAAAGTGGTTATGGCGTTGATTGTGATAATAATATTAGAGTTTTAGAAGACTTAAATTTCCTCGAGAACCAACTCTTTTTGAGGAATACGTGGAAATGGCTCTCGTTAGCCAAGAAATCATTGGATAAGGGAACTATGATCTCCAAGGGCCTTGATTTGGGGTACCAGGGAGTTCTTGGAATATGGAAAGGCATCGAAGAGCTTGAGGGTCAAAACAGAACTACAGGAGGAAAGGACCAAGCCGAGCCCCTTAGTGATAGCTGGTTCTCGCTAGCAGTCAAGTCGATCGTCTCTTCAAAGGGAACTAAGACAGCAGGAATAACTATCCCCAGCAATAGTGAGAGGAAGGCACAGAGAAAATTGTGCTTAATCGTGTCTGGGTGGTATTTGACCGACGCAGAGTTTGAAGAAAAGCTCAATATTCTCATTGCCCTTGGATACACAGAGAAGGCGGCCGGATGGGCCGTTTTCCATGGTGATATCCCGAAAGCTATCGAAATTTTAGCCAATGCTAAAAAGGAAAGACTAAGAATCATGTCTACAGCAGTAGCAGGCTACTTGGCATATAAAACTTACAATGTGAACAGTCCTTGGAAGGATCAATGCCGTAGAATGGCATCAGAACTCGACGATCCATACCTCAGGGCCATTTTTGCATTCATTGCGGACAATGATTGGTGGGATGTATTGGATGAGCATTCACTTCCCTTGAGAGAAAGACTTGGAGTTGCATTGAGATTCTTGTCCGACAAAGACTTGAATGTCTACTTGAATCGTGTTGCGGATACAGTGGTTGCCAAGGGTGAATTGGAAGGGTTGATCTTGACCGGAATTACACCTCGAGGAATCGACTTGTTACAAAGTTTTGTGGACAGAACCAGCGATGTCCAAACTGCAGCGTTAATCTCGTCATTTGCATGTCCCCGGTACTTTGCGGATAATAGAGTCAAGCATTGGGTGGACTGTTACAGAGGCTTGTTGGACAGCTGGGGCTTTTTCAGTGTTAGAGCCAGATTCGATGTTTCCCGGTCCAAACTTTCCAAGAACCACAGTGGCCATCCGACCATCAAAGCTGCTCCCAAACAAGTCTATCTTCAATGTATACGGTGCAACAAGAACATTTCCAAGTCAAAATCGGGCAACTACAACAATACTCACGTTCTAATGAAACAATTCAACAAGATGAGCGTCACCAAGAACCAAAATGAAGATATCCATGTGTGCCCTCATTGTGGAGCTAGACTTCCAAGATGCTCAATCTGTCTCTTGACCTTGGGCACACCTCTTCCGTTGGAGGCATCTGAAAAATTACCCGAGGGTTCTCTATCGAACAAGATCGAGAACAAATTTAGGGAGTGGTTTAGTTTTTGCTTGAGCTGCAACCATGGCTGCCATGCCCATCATGCAGAGGAATGGTTCTCGAAGCACTACGTTTGCCCGGTTCCTGATTGTAACTGTAGATGTAACAGCAAGTAAATACATAGGTTGAATATAATCAATAATAGGAGTGAGTAGAACAGGAGAGCTAGGACAAAACGTCATGGCCAAATCAGAGTGGAGAACATCTAAACCAAGCAGCATTACCTTATCAACGAGTTTGATGGTCCACGACATTCTTAGCTTAAAGCTATATGTATCGCAAAAATCACTTAGTAGACTACTACGATTTTTCAAGATTGTGCCAATGAAAGGACCACTGGCCATACTCCACAGAAGCGATTCGTACCTTAATATTCTAGTACCAGTATCATGCAACTTGTCATAAATCACAGGCCCTTTCACGCCAAATGCTTCTAACATTTCACTTTAACCTTGAAGTACTTGCAGAACTTGGTACCTCTATTCTCGCCTCTCATTGGCCAATACCACTACACTTCTACGCTTCTTCTTTTTCGAAACTGTATTTTCCATGCGTCATCTATCTCATCAAGTCAAATGCCCAGGTGAGACAGATCTGCAGTCATAATTCCATAATCTTCCTTTGTGCCCAGATCGATCTCCACCAGTGAAAATACCGCATTTCTCTTGTTCCAATAGGAGACCCCGCCCTAGGCTTGAGTGGCTTAAATGTGTCAATGTTGAAGTGGAATTTGGGTACTAATTTGGAAGCCTTTCCGACATAGTAGCAATATTTCAATAGGACACTGAGATTTTTCACTGTGAGTGAAAAGAACATGAATTTCACCGTTCTTTCACCGTTCTTTCGGCAATTTCACACACAAGTGGAGATGTCAGCCTCCAGATGCTGCTATTTCAGTCTCGGGGGTTCCAGACCCCGGGCCGGGGGAAGGCCCGATTCGCAGACCATGATGAGTAATTGCTCTGAGAAGGGACGGCAAATGAACACCTGAAATGCTTCAAATGAGCACCAAATTTTGCCTGGAAGAACCTTCAAGTTCTGACTCTCGTCTAAGGCGGGAACAGGCTGTGTCCAGTCGCTGTAGCCCCCATATCGGTGTTAGGTATCCTGTATTGCCCCGGTGCGGCGCTAGTATCACGTGACTTATGGGTTCATTAATCGTCAACAACCCTTCAAAAAACTCAACACCACTTTCACCTCCTGATCCAGTACCACCACCACCACAAGGCGTCGGCTTCCCCTCCTTCTTCTTGTTCTGTGCACGCACCCTCTCCCGTCCAGTGCAAACTGCCTTTTTCTGTGGTCTTCCTGGCCCCCTTCACTGCATCTACTTCCCACAGCCTTGTAGGAGGAAGCTCAGTGTTTTCTTTCCACAGTTCGCCTTTAGCCGCCAGTGAAAGGTTCAAATCTGACCAAACAGCAGTTCGGATCCGTCTGCACCCAATACTTCCCGCTTTCGACCGCCTGCCATGTCCAATCCAGCTAATGACACGGTGTTGAATGACATCAAGGCCAAGATCGACCGAGAACGCAAGCTCATCGCCGGGTTCCAGGCATTGAAAAAGAACACCACCAACGCTGAGGTTATCCAGAGATGTAACACGCAGATCAGAGAGACGCAGACTAACATAGACTACCTCACAGAAACATTGGCCAAGGTGACCCTCCAGAGACAAAACAATGATCCCGACTCGCCCAAGAAGCCAGGGCCCGCCAGCAATGCGTCCAAGCCCACTTACTCACGTTTCGACTTAATCAAGTACGACTGTCCGTCGTTGGGCCACAAGATCAAGCACATGATGCAGCAGTTGCAATTCAAGTTGCAGGTGGAAAACCAGTATCGTGAGGCCAATGAGAAGATCTCCCACCTTTACTTGATGGATGGCGACAAGTCGTCCTCAAACGCGGCCGAGGGTGGTCGTTTGGAGTCGGATCAGCGCATTCAATTGTTGAACAAGGCGTTGCGCAAGTACCAAAACATGCATATCGACACCGAGGAGCTCAACAAGGACTTCGAGGTGTTCAACACCCCCAAGCATGCCACCAAGCCACTCAACGGTAAGTTGACCATCAATATCACGTGTATCCGGGATGTGGATCATGTTGCATCTCCCATGTTCTCCAAGAGACCAGAGTGTGTGGTGGTCATCAAGATCGATGATGTCGAGAAGGCCAGGACCCGTGGCTCCAGAATCGATAAATGGAACGAGGAGTTCGTTATCGATGTGGACAAGGGCCATGAAATTGAGTTGTCTGTGTTTGACAAACAAGGCAGTAGCTTAGTGCCTGTCGCTGTCAATTGGGCCTTGCTTTCTGATCTCTCCGAGGAAATCCGTAAGAAGAAGGTTGCTAATGAATTGGGAACTAGTGGCTGGTTATCTGCCGGCAACTTGTCCCAGACCGATTCTTCCAACAAGGACTACCCCTCAGCTTACGCCAGCACCCAACCATTACAATCTCCCACTACAGAGGAATCAGCTCATAAATCTGGTAATGCAGCAGCTTCAGGTGGCCAAAAGGTAGCAATCAACACTTGGTTGAGTTTGGAACCAGTTGGTCAAATCTTAATGAATGTCAGTTTTGAGAAGACAACTAGACCCGGAAGACAATTCCGTGGTGCTCTTGGTCGTCACGGTGCCATTCGTGAAAAGAAAGAAGAGGTTTTCGAGCAACATGGCCATCAATTTGTCCAGAAGCAATTCTACAACATCATGTGCTGTGCCCTTTGTGGAGAGTTCTTACGTTACACTGGTTTCCAGTGTCAAGATTGTCGGTTCCTTTGTCACAAGAAGTGTTACCAAAAGGTGGTTACCAAATGTATTTCTAAGTCTAGTACTGATGTTGATGACGAAACAAAGTTGAACCACCGTATTCCTCACAGGTTCGAGCCTGTCACAAACCATGGTACCAAGTGGTGTTGTCATTGTGGATACATCTTACCATGGGGTAAGAAGAATGTCAGGAAGTGTACCGAGTGTGGAATTATGTGCCATGCCACATGTACTCATCTTGTGCCTGACTTTTGCGGTATGTCGATGGAAATGGCTAACAAGATTCTCATGACGATTAAGTCCACCAAGCCAGCCCCCAGACCTCCAGCGCAAAAGCAAATTCGTAAAATGCTTCCACCAGCAGCTCCATCCTACATATCAAAACAAGAGGTACTTCCCACCCCTCCATCCATTGGCGTTACTACACCTGAAGAAGCTAAAAGGGGAGATTCTGATGATGAACAAGAGCAGGATTTCGAAATGAAATTGCCCACACATACAACCAATGCTTTCCAAGAACCTATTGTCAGTCCTTATCAGAGACGTGGCCCATACGATGAAGCACATGACAAGCAGGATCAATTTAGACAGGAACTGAATAGGCAAAGTCAACCCTACCAGTCACAGGATCCACAGTTCTACCAGGAGAAGAACGTCCAAAATGGCTTTTACCAACAACACTCACAAGATCTCCATGCTGAAGACAATACATTGAATTTCAACCAAGGCTATAATAAACAGGTATCTCCTCCACGTGAAGATCCATTTGCTAATCCTCAGCCAGACACCTTCAATAATTTTGACTACGAGAACAAGAACACCCAGCAATATATTGCGCCTGACAACCTCAATGCACAAGCAGCTGCTATAGTTGTTCCAGCTAATGAAGTACCAGAACCAGCAGCTGTCCCTAAACCATCCCCTCACAAATCAAAGCGCCGTCGGAGAAAGGTTGGTCTTGACGACTTCCAATTCTTGGCTGTCTTGGGTAAAGGAAACTTTGGTAAGGTCATGTTGGCTGAGTCCAGACACACTCAGAACCTTTGTGCTATCAAGGTTTTGAAGAAAGACTTTATTGTCGAAAATGATGAGGCAGAGAGTGTTAAGTCAGAAAAGAGAGTTTTCTTAACTGCAAATAAGGAGAAGCATCCATTCTTGTTGAATTTGCACTGCTGTTTCCAAACCGAAAACCGTATCTATTTCGTCATGGAATACATTTCCGGTGGTGATTTAATGTGGCATATTCAGAAGTCTCGTTTCTCTGCAAAGAGAGCTAAGTTCTATGCTTGTGAAGTGTTGCTTGGTTTGAAGCATTTCCATGACAATGGTATTGTCTACCGTGATTTGAAGTTGGATAACATTTTGTTGACCACCAAGGGTCACATCAAGATTGGCGATTACGGTTTGTGTAAGGAAAACATGTGGCACAACAACACCACAGGAACATTCTGTGGTACTCCCGAATTCATGGCACCTGAGATCATTGCAGGTAAGCAGTATGACAGGAGCGTTGATTGGTGGGCATTTGGTGTTTTACTTTTCCAGATGCTCTTGTGTCAATCTCCATTCAAGGGTGATGATGAGGATGAAATCTTCAATGCCATCGAACATGATGACGTCAAGTATCCTATCAGCATGCCCCGGCAAACGGTTTTGGTATTGCAGGCCTTGTTGACGAAGGACCCACACTCTCGTCTTGGTTCCAGCAACAGAGATGCACTTGAGATTATGGAGCATCCATACTTCCAAGATGTTAACTTCGATGATGTATTCAACTGTCGTATCCAAGCACCATACTTACCTGAGATCACTTCCGAACACGACTACTCCAATTTCGATCAAGAATTCACTTCTGAAACCCCAAGATTGACTCCGGTGGACACGGTTCTTACATCTGAAATGCAAGAACAATTCCGTGGTTTCTCTCACATCTCTGAAAATGCAACAATTTGAAGAGACATAGTACAAGTTAATGTGAGACAGATCATCTTCTATATGCCTCTGCTGAAAATGTAAAAATTTCTTACTGAAAACAATTTCAGGTGTTGCTAAACAGAGTATATCTTTTGTTTAATTCAAGGAGTATATGCGTACTTTCTTTTCATAGTAATCGATTATGTAAAACCTCCCCCCATTTATCATAGCCCAGGAGATCGATTAATAGATTTATACTTGTTTCTCCTTTCTTGCCAGTACACAAACTTTTGACGTGAGCATCTTTCCAAGTACGATCATTGGGGTAAACCTTCAAATATTGTAGCTCTTGTTAATGAAATTAAAGTACCACTGCAACGTTGCGTCAAAATCCAGCTAGAGCAATCTCCAAGTTTTCAGAGAAGGCACGCTTAGCAAAAGGGTACTATTTTAAGGATGCATCATTTTGCACTTGACGCAGGAGAAACTTCTAGTCTATTGGTCGTAGTGTGCATTTTCTCAACTTGAACTAGAAGCTATAAGAAAAATAGTGGGTCGAACTTGACTCTTAAAGGTACACTTCAATTCTCTTCCACTTCTCTTCTCGATGCGTCTATTTTTTACACTGGAATGTGTTAACATTCATTCTCTTTACTCGTACGACTATAAATTCTGCGAAAACTGTCAATGCTATTACATCACGATTATTTCCATGAATCTGTGATCTTATTTTTTACAGTTCTGTCATATCACTAGATGATTAATCTTATTTTTAATATTCTTGTCTCTATTTTATTGCAGTGAAGGTCCATTACTATTCTACTGTGTTTTCCTAGTATTAACTACAAGCTTGTCAAAAGTACGATGTCATTTGTCATAAACAATACGCTGACCTAAGAAGTGCTATTATTCACAAGTAGTATAATACTGAAGAAGTGCTTATCTATGTCACAAGCTCTACTGTATTTCATTGTAGTGGACTAGTGTTGCAGATTAAGGAAGTACTTTTATTGCGTAAAAAGTACTACTTGAATTTGTAGAAGTACTACTATTATAATTCAAACAGTACTTTTTTTGAATCCTCAAGCATTCTTATTAAAAGTACTTCAAAAAATTCCAGAAGTACTCCTATTACATCACGGTATTCGTTTTATGGTATTTTATTAATCTATTATTTATAATGCAATCACTCTATTATGATGTCTCTATTATGATGTCTATCTATGAATATTATCTATATGCTAATGCTGGAATGCTATGTGATCACACAGCACTTGGCCTCCTCCTTGGGAGCCTGCTGTTGGATCTTGGACTGTCTGCGAGGCCGGGGCCGAGGTTGGGGAGGCTCGTTCTTGGACACCTCGTCGGCCTCCTCTATTAGCGAATAGCTCTCGAATTCATCAGGGGTCTGTGGCTGCAGCAACAACTCTTGCTGGATCTGACTCAAGGAAATGATGGACTGCTGGCGTACCTTCTCTCGTTTGCTGATAAGTAGATGGTCGATAAGTGGTTTGAATGCATCGGCAATTCCCACGCCCTGTTTAGCAGAGCATTCGCAGAAGCCTAGGGCTCCTATTGAAGAGGCCCAGTGCTGGGCCTCTTCATAAGGCACCTGGCGATGTTCCTCCGCATCGGCTCTGGTAGCGACCACGACAAACGGCGGGAACTGGGACCGGATGGTCTGGAGACGCTCGTGGAGCTCGATGATGCCTTGGAACGACTCGTAGTCGTCGATGGCATAGACGTACATGATGGTGGAAGTGTTGAGCACCTGCTTCTGGCGCGAGGAGAAGTGGCTGTCGACAGACGACAGGGTGTCGAGGATGTTTATCTGGTTGTACATGTGGCCGATGCGGATGTCCTTGAGGTAGAGGTCCTCGATGGAGGACTCCTGCTGGATGTAGGAGTTGTGGATGAAGTGGAGCACGAGCGAAGACTTACCCACAGCGGAGGGGCCGAGGACGCAGATGTCGAACTCGTTGCCGAGGGCCTTGAGCGAGTTCATGATGGAGAATGAGAATGGGGTGTGAAATGGAGCAGAATATGCGGCGAAGGTGTGTGAAGATGTGTGAAGATGTGGTGATGTGGTAATGCCAAAGTTAATTTCTGGACTGTAACGGTGACGGCAAAGTTAATTTCTGACTTTAGCGGTGATGAGATTCGAAGTGTGTGATGAGGTTAATGCTTGGAGACTAGTGTCGAAAGTCTATGGCTATGCTGAATGGGGCTGGGCTCAACAGTAAAGGAATGTGAAAAAGAGACTGTGATTTTTGAGGGATGAAGAAGATATCTGCGGTATGCGATGCCTGCAGCAGCTTCTGGGTCAGTCCTGCTACTATCTATCCTCGAGATCCTGGGTGCTCTTGCTTTCGAATCTGGAAAGAAGAGAAGTGCAAAGTTGGGTTTTTTGCTTTTGCTCGCAGTTGCATTTTCCTAATTCTTGCTTCTGCGTTTCACGGCCACACAAATCCCCACCACCCTATCACCCGAGAGAACGCTTCTATTTTCTGGCCTCGGGTCACTAACCGTGCTTCGGACTGTTTCACACGGCAATCACAAACGTGCCTGAGCCAACGGTGCGATGCATCACAACACCGGATCAGGGCATCAGCTTGGTTGCGACGGAGACGAGCATCGACGAAAAGAGAAGAGACAGGTGGGCCGTAGAGGGCATACTTGGCAGGGGATGGGGCCAGGAAGTGCTAGGAAGAGGCCAGGAAGAGGCTTGGAGGGTTCGGGTACCTTAGGAGGCTGATTTGGAGAACCTGGGGCCAACATTCCGAGTACAGAGGTATTGTTGAGAGGGGGCCAGGAGACATTCCTATTGTTGACGGGGATATTTTGCCGGTGTTCTAGACGAACTAGCGATGTGCCGAAGCTGTTTTGGGGCGGCCAGGTGCATGATGCGCGCTCGCGTCGGGCGCGCGTCGGCATTGATCTGGTGAGCAACGGTTGGTGTTTATGGTAGTAGTGGCGGTAGTGGCGGTGCTGGAGGTGGCGGTGGTGGTTGCTCCTGGCTTGAGGCGTCATGGAAGGTGGCCAGAGTCGGGTGATGGCGGCCTACGGCCCCGGTTAGCAGTACTGGCATTGACGTGGTGACGCGCGGTGCCCGGGTTATGATGGGGCTGAGCCCCGTTGCCCTGTGTCGGTTGCGCATGAAAACCGTTGTATTTTCTGGGGAGCCGCAAAAAGAAATTCAGTCCCAATCAGGAAAGGGCAAAATAGCTTTTCCGCGGTTAGCGGGATGATGAGGCGGAAACGGCCCTGCGGTCTCCCCCAGCTGGACCCCCACCGTCAACTGCAGCGACCGGCGATGCTGCGGCAGATTGCAACGTTGCATGTAGTATTGATCGGCCAATCTAAAGCTATATTGAAGTAGTAGTCAATGCCATGCTTTAATTAATCATCGTGAGCCTAGAAAAATTATTGCGGTGCTAATACTCTTTAATTCCTGTAATTTTAGAGGCTTATCACGGTGTAGGGAATTTACTCATTGCGGCATACACTCATTAATTCACAGTGTGGCCAATTACTCATCGTGGTAGCTAATTTTCAATCCCAGTAGAATTGGTGCTATGCATTGAGTTGAGAGTTAGTTCAATACTTTTGCAAATTACCCGTCGCATATTTTTCACGGCTTCAATAATACAATAAAGCTCATGGCTAAAACCGTTCAATCCGCGGTTATACTAACTACCTATCCTGATGTCAATGCTTAACGCTATTTTCCGTGTGTATTAAATTATCTCAATGCTATTGAATTCTAAAGTTCAATTACTATTCGTCATGCTATTATATTCACGCATGAGACGATCACACTAATACACCCAGTACAGCTTTTGTTGAGCACAGACTACATGTGGCTCCTATATTAATAATAATGCTATAACCGGTCTGACTTTAATGTATAATTGAAGTATGGCTAATTCTCTTTAATCCCAACGCTTCTAGTGACTACTATTCCACATAATTCGTATTTATAAATTTAACCCTACCTTTTAGTGTGTGCTTCATATGTGGCTACTAGACTCATCATATGCTTTTACTTCTTAATTTATCATTCTAGTGTACAATTCTTCTGGCTATTTCTATTCGCTTTTAGCGACCTTCATCATAAGGCCAATAATTTATTTCGACTCTGTATACTTTCACGTCCTCCATTTAACAATGCTACTTCCAATTCTACTTTAGTGTACATTTCAACTTTGACTATATGACTAACTGAAATCCTCTTCCTCCGAATCCAAGTATTGGGCGTAGTCGTCCACAGATGCAAACACTGGCAAGCTCTTGAGCTTGGCCTTCTTGGCCTTCTTGGCCTTCTTGGCATCAGCTTCGCTCTTACGCTTACGAGATTGCTTGGAGTCATCGTCAGAGTCGACCTCGCTCTCGTTCTCCTCTTCATCATCGTCCTCGTCACCTTCTCCGAGCATCTTGATGTCCACCTCGGAGTCGTCAAGCTCATCTTCATCATTGATGCCGAACATGGCGTTTTCGGTGGCATCGAAGTCATCCTCCTCTGGTTGCAAATTTTCAGGCTCTTCAAGCTCTTCGGCCTCTTCGTCATCTTCGCCTTCTTCTGGGACCTCCTCGCCGTCATCGAAATCACTCATGTCATCGAAATCGGCCTCGTCAAAGCTGGAAACGTCTTCGTCTTCATCACCAGCCTCCACATCTGGACGAGATTGCACCAACGCCTGCCACACCTCTTGGTCGGCCAATTCCTCGGCCTCCTCATCGTCGAGGTCCTTGGTGTCGTCGTCCTTCTTGCTCTTGATCTTGGACGTCTTGGTGGTGAAGTAATGGAGGAAGAACTGTTCATCTGGACGCACATCTCCAATACTCTTGTTAGCCCAGTTCTCGGCATTGACGGGCATCTCGTTTCTCAACACATTGGTGGCCTTGACCAAGAGGTTGCCGGTGTGGGCTCCGCCCAAAGGCTGCATGATGGACGAACCCTTAGTCTGGGGCTTCTGCTTGGAATTTTTGTAGACAAATCTGTCCAAGAAATGGGCCAAGGTGTAGAGACCAAGATCTGGCTTTTGCTGAGGAGTTCCATCCACTAGCGATGCAGCGTAGATGGCCACAGTAGGGTGGTAGTGGTTAAGGAAATGCGTGAGTTCGTAGAGGGGAGTAGACTGGGCCTGGGCATATTTGGGGTCTCTCTTTCTGGGGTCATATTGAAGTTGTTCTGGTTTCGATTCTGGGTCTTCAGATTGTTCATTGGACTGCTCATCGGACTTCTCCTTGGTCTCAGTTTCCTCTTTCTTGACTCCGTTGATCAAAATGTCACGAATTCCAGGGAAACTCTTGGTCAACTCGATCAACAAGAACAACATACCACTGATACTGCCAATATTCAACCAGTGAGCACACACCTGCAAAATACGCTTAACAAAAGCAAACACACGTGAAATGTCGGTATCGTTCTTCAACGACTTGAACAAGAGATTCAAGTAGATACCCTGTTTCGAAGATTGAACCAACCGTGGGTCCAACAACGACTCGTAAAGCGTCTTGAAATAACGGTCGGAGTTCAACTGCTGCTTGGAAACGATATGGTGGATCAAACCCAATGCCTGGACAGAGGTGTTGAAGTTCTTGGAGTGTGTGATCTTGAAGAGAGTGTTAAGATGCTGCTCGAAGGTGGATGCTGGAAGAGTAGAAAATGGGAAAGCACGGTTCAAACCGGTCAAAAGAGCGGAGAACAACTTGGTGTTTCTTTCCTCAATGATCTCGAATGCAGTCTTTTCCTCTACCTTGACGGACTTTCCTCCCTTCTTACCCTTCTTGAAGTTCTTTCTTCCGTTGTTTCTGCCGTGACTGACTTCTCCAAAAATTTTGTCACCTTCTTTAGGAGCTCCCGAGTCATCGGCTTCCGTCAACAAGTTCTCGAAGAGCTTGAAGTAGGTCTTGACAAGTTGGTTGGCCAACTGGTCGTCGTGTTTCACCAAAATGGTCTGGTTGAGAGTGATTACCGAGTAGTACTTGGCATTGTAATCGTTGTTGGACTTGAAAATGGTATCTATCACGGCATCAACAATGATCAGCTTCATGGCAGGGTGGCTATTTTCCAATTGAAGAATCTGGTAACTGGTCTTGGAGCAAACCTTGTTGTCCATATCACCCAACTTGTTGACTCCCAATCTCAAGAGATTAAATTCCTGTTCTGGCTTCATCTTCAACAACTCGAACAAGTGACTGATCACAGTCATTCTGACGTGGAGAATAGGGTCGTGGGACAATCTTTCGAGGATGGAGATCAACTTGAAGTACGACTTCTTCAACAAGTCCTCAAAGTAATAGAGAGCGACCTGGGTGTCGGACAAACCGGGGGTCAATGGCTGGTTCTCGAAAGCAACCAACTTTCTGTCAGGAAGAAGACCATTCAACAAGAGATCCTTAACTGCATTTATGGACAGAAGGGCAGCAGTTCTGGACTTCTTTTCACAGTGGCCCATCAAGGTTTCGAGAGCCTTAAGGTTGTGGACTGGACTTTCTTGAACCAACAAGGTCAAAGCTGAAATTTTATCATTAAGGGTACCGTCTGACAAGATTTGGCTCAAGAACTTTTTCTGGGAGGACTGGGAGGTGAATTCGGCAAGATATGTACTGTTTTCCTTATCAATAATAGCTTTGGCTCTGTCGAGCAATCTTTCTCTACCAAAACGATCTAACTTGGCTGGCTTTTCAGTAGAAGGAGCCTCTAAACCATTGTACCAGTCAGTTCTAGGTGGGATTTTGAGCTTATCAGAAGATACAGATTGAAGGGAGGTGATTTTGTCTGGATTCTTTGTGGTCTTTTGGACAGGAACTGAGGCAACTTTGACCTCTTCCTCTTCCTCCTCTTCCTCTTCCTCTTCTTCCTCTTCCTCCTCCTCTTCTTCCTCTTCTTCTTCTTCTTCTTCTTCTTCTTCTTCTTCTTCTTCTTCTTCTTCTTCTT